>OZ038518.1:46464959-46524959 GCA_964036315.1 Acanthosepion esculentum
GTTCAAAAGAACAGTTGCTATATATATATATATGTGTGTGTGTGGGGGAGAAATATTGAGACAAAGTGAAAATGCTATTCAGACAATGTTTTTCAGCTCTTTATGGTAAGCATCTTTAGGTTGTAATGAGAGAGACAAACTTATGTGTAAGGAAAATGTGTTGGAATTTTGAGGAAGAAATAATAAATATCCTTATCAGATGCTATGGTCAGAAAGTCTTTTGTTTTTTTTACCCTGTATTGAAACAGTTAACATCTGCTAGATTTGAAATTAACCCACTCTAAGTATATACTACACTGTGCTACTCTTGCTTTTGCAATGATCTGTGAGATCAGCACAATTTCAATACATTTTCTTTTTAATGAATTCTTTTCTCGTCTAATCAGACTGGCATTTATTAATCCAAAACTCAGGTTTGAGGCATTACAGTGAACTCCTAGTGCATTTAAAGTGTTTTTATGACATAGATACCTGTGATATATATATAGTAGTTTTTTGATGTACATGCATACATATGAAAATGAATAGTACACTTATACATAGCATCAGAATAAGACAGTTGAAAATTCTGGAACACACACTAAGGAAAGAGAAGGTTGGAGAATTTGACAGGACATATTGAAAGCAAGAGGGACAGAATAGGGATTAAGAGAGATAGCAAAAGACAATCTTTACTAAGGGCAACAAAATACAGGAAGTTGTGGAGAGTTATGATCACCTGTGTTCTGAAGAGACATGAGGCATAGAAGAAGAATGTATGCATATAAAAAAGAGTTTCCGATGTCAATAAATGTATACATAGATATGTATAATATGAAATAAAGTAAAAACTTCCTAATATTTAATCCCTGAATTGAAAGTCAGATGTTATAAGCTCGGCACTTAGAATTTGTCAAATTTCCCAGAATATCTGTCAAGCAAAAAATTATAAAACATGAACCAAGATAGAGTAGACAAAAAATTTCGAAAAAAGAAAGAAAGCTTTTCTTAAAATCTGATTTTTTTTGGTGGGGAAAAATGCTTGTTGCCTTCTAACAATAAATCGAAATATAAAAAAAGTCTTGAAAATTCTTTTAATATTTTTTAATATGCTAAGTTCATGGCGCATAATCTGCATTAAAAAAGGGCATGAAATTTTTATTTTTCAGGATTTTTAGTTTTTTTTTCTTTTTTCTTTTACTTCTCTATTTTTTTCTTGGGTCTGTCAGGACAGGAGGGGGAACAGCAGGTAAGAGAGACTCACAACTCATACACGCAGACATGGCCAACATTTTGGAATACACACACCCATCAAGAAAAAAAAACAAATTTACACACTTTTCTATGTAGCATCTAATTGCCACTTTGATCCTGCCAATCCTCCCACCAGTAAACCCCCCTCCCCCGCCTGAACAAGAGAAAATAAAGAGGGGGAAAAAAACTTCAGAAATCAAGGGGAAAAGTCTGCCAGATTTGGAAACAATATTATATTGAGAAAGGGTTGGCATTCGTATTACTGAAAGTTTATGTCATAGGAAGAGGTGGTGTGTATGGATGCTTAGAATTGTAAAAAAACTGTGGGTAACGATATTAGTAGGATATCTTACAATGAGAGTATGTGTGGTTCAGTATGCTTTTTAAATTCTAGGCAAGTTTGTTAATCAGTGGCTTTATAAAGAAAGAAAGTTTTAACTATATCTTGTATCATATGCACTTTGTATAAACACACACAAGCACAGACATAATGAAATGGCATATTGGGGTTTTATTGCTGGCTCAACTTTGGCATAGCTGACTAAACTTGTCTACATTACAACAGAGGTAATAAAACAGGAATCTCAAATACAAATATAGCATAAGATATTCCCTCACTGGTGCAAAGCCTGATGATATTGTGAGGTATTACTAGAGATACTCCACCGTTCCTGTTTACATTACTATAATTGCATGATATATTTCTTCTAGGTGCTATGCTCCTCAGGACGATCATGGATCTCCACAACTTCCTTGATATATATATATATATATATATATATATATATATATATATATATATATATATATGTGTGTGTGTGTGTTTCATTAAATAATATAGATAAGTGTTGTCTTTATTTTATGTTGATTGATTGATTGATTATTTAACCAGCATATCGACCTTCGTTGGGCCATTCAATGCTGAAAAAGTTTTTTTCCAAAAAGTATAGTTGGTAATATTATTTTTCAAAAACGTATATCTGGTAATAATATTTTTCCAAAAACGTAGAGCTGGTAATAATATTTTTTCAAAAACGTAGAGCTGGTAATAATATTTTTTCAAAAACGTAGAGCTGGTAGTAATATTTTTTCAAAAACGTAGAGCTGGTAATAATATTTTTCCAAAAACGTAGAGCTGGTAATAATGTTTTTTACAAAAACGTAGAGCTGGTAATGTTTTTTTCAAAAACGTATAGCTGGTAATAATATTTTTCAAAAACGTATAGCTGGTAATAATATTTTTCAAAAACGTAGAGCTGGTAATAATACTTTTCAAAAACATAGAGCTGGTAATAATATTTTTTCATTTTCATTCTGGTTTTTCAAAAACGTATAGCTGGTAATAACACTTTTCCAAAATCGTAGAGCTGGTAATAATATTTTTCAAAAACGTAGAGCTAGTAATAATATTTTCCAAAACCGTAGAGCTGGTAATAATATTTTTCAAAAACGTAGAGCTGGTAATAATATTTTTCAAAAACGTAGAGCTGGCAATAATATTCTTCAAAAACGTAGAGCTGGCAATAATATTTTTCAAAAACGTAGAGCTGGCAATAATATTTTTCAAAAACGTAGGGCTGGCAATAATATTTCTCAAAAACGTAGAGCTGGTAATAATATTTTTCAAAAACGTAGAGCTGGTAATAATATTTTTTTTTTTTTTCATTTTCATTCTGGTTTTTCAAAAACGTATAGCTGGTAATAACACTTTTCCAAAAACGTAGAGCTGGTAATAATATTTTTTCAAAAACGTAGAGCTGGTAATAATATTTTTTCAAAACCGTAGAGCTGCTAATAATATTTTTCAAAAACGTAGAGCTGGTAATAATATTTTTTCAAAAACGTAGAGCTGGTAATAATATTTTTTCAAAAACGTAGGGCTGGTAATAATATTTTTTCAAAAATGTAGAGCTGGTAAAAATGTTTTTTTCAAAAACGTATAGCTGGTAATAATATTTTTCAAAAACGTAGAGCTGGTAATAATATTTTTTCATTTTCATTCTGGTCTTTTGTGATCTTTATAAAAAAGCAATTATTTTGTTGATAAAATTTAATTTAATTGCTTAGCTACTCAAATAAAGTTCAAATATGCGGATGTAGTTTGTCGTCATACCCAGGACACGGATGTAGTTTGTCGTCATACCCCGGACGCGGATGTAGTTTGTCGTCATACCCCGGACGCGGATGTAGTTTGTCGTCATACCCAGGACGCGGATGTAGTTTGTCGTCATACCCAGGACGCGGATGTAGTTTGTCGTCATACCCAGGACGCGGATGTAGTTTGTCGTCATACCCAGGACGCGGATGTAGTTTGTTGTCATATCCAGGACGCGGATGTAGTTTGTCGTCATACCCAGGACGCGGATGTAGTTTGTCGTCATACCCAGGACGCGGATGTAGTTTGTCGTCATACCCAGGACATGGTACAAACATGGAAGTTCACTATTTGCCCATAGCTGGGACCCCAACAGGTGCTACCACCGCGGGTCTGGGTGGACCTGGGAACACCAGCAATTAAGAGGTGGTTCCACGCTTCCTCAAAACCTCTTGATCAGAGGCCTTGCTGTTGGATGCAGTTTAACGTCGTACCCAGGACGCTTATTTTATGTAAGTTCTTTTCATATCGTCTGATAAGCTTAATAACATTATCATTAAACTAAATACACACACTATATATATATATATATATATATATATTTCATGCAGATACTTTTCAGAAATAACTTTTTTTACTTACACACACATAATCACCCTAAGTGATCATCGTGATTTTATGTCTATTAAATTTATGGATCATTTTTTTCTGATATGCAAATAACATTTTTGCAAATGTGACTATTGATGCAAAAATAGTCACAATTCAATTCATGTTCTACCACATTGGATTTAGCTTTCAAACAAAAAATAAGGATACTTTTAAACTAGGTACAATAAAATAAATCTTATTTATAAAGGCAATTAAATTCATTATTCATAAAAAAATAAAGTTTTTTTAAAGACAATAGTGTCTTAATATTATCTTATTTATAAAGGCAATTAAATTCATTATTCATAAAAAAATAAAGTTTTTTTTAAAGACAATAGTGTCTTAATATTATCTTATTTATAAAGGCAATTAAAAGCTTTTCTAATTAATGTCTTAGTTTTATTGCATTTTTTTTTTTTTGATTCAGAGCAGATTTTCAGTAAAAGGTGTTACAGTTTGAAAAAAAAAAACAAAAAAAACAAATTGATTTAAATTCTCCAAGGCAACCTGCTTTTGACTAATATAAATATAAAGGAGTTGAAATTTTAATTTCTGGAAATTTCATAAAATTAAACGGTGGGGGGGGGGGGGGTTAACAAATGTAAAAAAATATATTTTTATCAAGATTTTCTACAAAAAACATGTCAAAAATAATTTCATTCATTTGTGAATAAGTCCTGAAAATTTCATTAAAATCCAACAATTATTTGATTTTTGCAAAAATATCCTAATCAATGTTTTTTTTACTGCAAAAAAAATAAAAATTGATAAAATTTCCTATGCTAATCAAGGACAGAGCAAGGAAGCTATCATATAAAGCTATTCATACGCGTTTGGATATGTATTAGTGTGTTACAGTAAATAATGCATTTATTATATGGACAGAGCAAGGAAGTGAGCATTGAATATAGGTAGACATGCAGGAATCAAATGTATAAAAAGAATATTTTATGTGTATGTATGAGAATCATTATTTCATTTTGATTATGCCAGATATGAAACAGGGTAAAAAAATCTGCACAAAAAAAAAAAATTTTTTTTTTTTACTTTCCCAACAAAATCAAATAACATCAAGGTATTCTCTCAAGAAAGAAGCAGGGTAGGAAGAAGAATCCAGTAAAGAGTGGGCACAAAATGAAGAGAGAAAAGGGAACAAGCAAATGTAATATTGGTGTGTAGAATCCCCTTTTCTCTTCAATCAGGTCAAAGGAGAATGAAGAAACAGAGAGATGAAGTCAGGTTATAGCCATGGTAACACTTGCGACTTTGAACATAATCTTACACAAGTAGCTCATTCACAAGTGACATGATGAAGGGATGAAGTATTCACACCTATTGACTGAGAGAAACTTCCTGCAGAAATCGTTGGAAGTTTAGGGAGGTGAAGTGTTTTCACATAGGATGGGAAATGCGACACCAAGATCTGAACAGGCATTGGACTGATGAAAGAAGCATTCCAAAAGCTAAGCAAAGTGCTGAGAAACAGAAACAATTTGTTAGAAACAATTAAGAGTGCTGGATTGCTACATGATATCCATCCTCTTATATGGCAATGAATGTTGGACACTCTCCCCACAGATGAGGAAAATAGAGGTGGCAGAAATGTGGTTCTACAGAAGGATACTGAAAATACCATGGACAAAGTGAGTAAGCAATAAGGAAGTCTTAAAGAAAATGGTGATGGAAAGAACACTTCTACTCAGAATCAGGAAAACATAACTGAAATTCCTTGGACACATAACAAGGAATTAGGAGTTAGAAAACCTAATCCTCATTGAGGACAATAGGGGAGCTTGTAGAATGGATAGTAGAATGGTGGGATTAGCAAAGGAAAAAAATTGCTAAGAGACACACAAGATAGAAAATTGTGGAAAGCCATGATTGCCTATGTCCTGAAAGGACACATAACATAGAAGAAGAATAACACTTGCAGCTCTGAACATAATCGTACATAAGTATCCCATTCACAAGTAACTGAGAAAAATTTCCTGTACAAAATCTATGAAGTTTGGAGAGGAGAATTGTTAAAATTAAGAACATATCAATTTGCTTTCCGAGTTTAAAAAACAGTAGTAAATTTTGTCTGAAAAGGAGATCGAATACGATGGAAACAAAACCTACAATTCTTTCATTATGATAGTAAATATTACTTCTTTTTTTTTTTTGAAAAAACAAAAACTTCCACAATGAAATCAATGACATGGGTCACTTATCACTAATTGTGAACGATGCAATTCTTGCATTCTGGTAGCAGATATTCCTTCTTTAATTTGAAAATCAAAGACATTTGCAGCAGAATCTAAAGACAGATCACTTATCGCAAACCATTCGATTCTTGTAATCATCTGTTCTTGTATTAATAAATGACAGATGTCTGCACACTCAGCACATCGTAAATATTTGATTTACTTAGTATTTCTATTAAGATGGCTGAAGTATGCAATGAAGAGGAAATCAATAAGCATTTTCCTGTGGAAATTATTAACTCGTGCAGGAATTATGGAAAGTAAAACAAACAAACACAGAAAAAGGATATAATGAAATTGTCATCCTTTTTATGCATGCCAACCTGTGAAGATATTTATTTTTTGTTTCACTATAATATATGGTTAGTCAAACAGATATAAGCATGAAAAGAGAAATCAGCAAGTTGAGTTCAAATTACATCCTAACCTACTGCATTCACTTTCACACAAATACCCTTGCATCTTCTTGGACTAACTTGACATGAAGTGGAAAGATTGAATCAATTGCTAAGTCTGCTGCTAGGAAAGTGGGTCCTCTGTGTTGTGCTAGACATTTTTTTCTTGCCAGGATCTATCTTACATATCTACCATTCATCTTTAGTTTGAATATTGTTGCCACATCTGGCTTGGTGCTCCTACTATATATATATATATAGAGAGAGAGAGAGAGAGATTCTTGATAAAATCCAAAGAAGAATCAGCAATGTTATTGGTCTTGACATGGCATCTCACCTTCAGTCACTTTGCCACTACCATAACATTGCTTTACTGTGCCTTTCTATAAATACATTGTAGTTTAAATAAGTCTCTATTGCTACGATGTCACTTGTACAAATCAAGATACCACTGGTTCAATTCACCGTCCTTGCTTTCTGAACACGTCATCACGTATATCTCTCATTCCTTCTTCCCGTTTTCACTGCTTCAGCCCTCTTTTATCAGGCCAACACTGCGGTCGACCAACCAATCAGCGTTCTTCACTTTTATTCTCAGTTACCCAGGCAAATAGCCTCCTCCAGTTCGACCAATCAGCACACGACTTGCTATTGGTGGAAGCATGCCAAACTGTACAAAAAACCCTTATTACTGCACATACTGCTAGAATTACTAGACGGGAGAGTAATGCCATTTTCACGGAGAAAACTTGCCGATGTCACGTGCCACACTTTAAGATAAGACACTTATTTTCCTATGCACCAGATGCAAGCCACTCTGGCTGGCTCGCTCGCTTCTACGGGCTGTTTACCACATACATTCATGGTAATTGTTCTGATGAACTTTCCTTTATGATATCTAGACTTTATGATTTTAAATGCAATACTAGACTGGCAGTAAGGTCTCATCATTTTACATTTGAAATAGCTAACATTTTTTTCTACTGCACTTCTTGCTTGTGAAACTTTTCTGATTTCTTGCTTTCCAGACAAGTTTGATCTTCAAAAATTTAAATGCAATGTCCATTGTTTTTTACTGTCTTTTTAATTCTTCTTTTAATTGTTCCCTCTCTCCCCTTAATGTGTTTTTCTCATTCTCTAACACTCAGTAACCCCTTGCATCTTAGTGGCTTTATTGCTTTGTCTTGATTGAAAAAAAAACAGATGAAGTAAAGGATTTCCATTTATGGTTTATAATAAGAATGGACAGGAAATACGCAAACCAGAATTTATAGTTGTCTGAGATTAAAATGAAGAATTTGGGTTTGAATTCTTAAGACAATACATATATTATACATTGCTTTGTTCCAAACAGGTGTTTAATCTTTGCTTTCTTTATTGTAACCATTTGGCCAAATGAGATTTTCTAACCAAACATTATGATGTAATGACTTTGATTGGCACTGAGTTGTCTCATAACTTTGTACTAGACAGAGCCCAATTGAGTAAATACATATAAACAAATAGCCATAGCACAACTGTTAGCAACCTGGTCTAAAAGACATAATACTGTAGAAAATTTGATTTTAACTTGATGCTCTGTATGAGTGACCTTGTGCCAGACAAAGCTAAACTTAGTCAATATATTTCACTGTATAACCATGGGGAAATTTTAGTAGCTAGCAACTTTACTAAGTAAAACCTTACAATTGTGGAGTGAGTTTAATCATCACTGGGCACCCCCACACTCAAGTCCTGGTGTCAGATGAAGCTAAGCTAAGTAAATACCAATAAATATTTGATTAAACTTAATTGCTTCTCTTTCTGGATTTTTATGATCTCTATAAGGACAATAAGTCTGAATAATTCATTACAAACATACATTTATCTAGAAGTGAAAGATAGGTTAATGGTTTATGCCATAGAAAATTTTATCTATACTATACTATAAAGCTCTGTGAAAGGCATGAATCTAATTCTTTCAGTAAGTAAGGTCAGAGATTATTCCCCACTGTTTGGTTCCCAACTATGAATAAAATTGTACATCAGTTGAAGCCCTTTTGTTTTGTAAGGCAATCCAACCAAGAGAGAACTCTGCACTCTGAATTTTCGAGATGAGATATCATTAATGAGAATAGCTTAGTGGATTAAAGTATTGGTTTGTGAATTTGGTGACATACTAATTGTGAGTTCAATCCCTGGGCCAAGTAGAGTAGAATTAGACTCGATAGGAACAGGGTTTGCAATAACAGAAAAGTGCAAATAAGAACATGGCAACATATCCTGAGACATGTACATCAGAACAAGTATAAACTACACCTGTACATTAAATAAAGAGCTTAGTTCAAAATTCTCTGAAACTTATCTAGATTGACAAACACCTGAAAAAGCTGGTGGGCACAACAGTCCAAATATTGTGATAATAACAACAAAGATGAGGACAAAGGTTCAAGTGTAAATAAAGATGGTTTTTCCACAATTTTCTGTCTTTTGTTGAATTCAACAATACCCAATTCTTTACAACACCTTTTGGCATTTATGGTAATTTTTCCTCCATTTCTTTCATTCAAACCTATCAAGCTGCTTTCTTCTGAATAAATATTGAGCTTTGGAGTTTTCTGGGATTGACAACAGGTAACTAGAAACCCAGATAATGGATGATGACTTTGGGGCAAAAAAGAAAATAGAATGAGATGCTAATTAAATTTTTGATCAGCAAAGACAATAACAGATAGACATTATATTCTTACAATTTTTTTGTCCATTAAAGATCATTCAATTAGAAAAGAAATTTAATATTCTCATTTTGAGTCCAGGATGGTTATTGGCATGAAAATATATTTGGCATACAGAGTTTAATTCTTGCTCAGTTTTGTTTTGTTTTGCCTAAAGCTCTTACAAAAGGGCATGAATCCGTCTTCCCTTATGTGTTAAATAAATAATAGGATAGGGTCAGTGTATCTGTGTTCTTTCTAGGATCAATCAGTACAGTATCTGTTTTACTTCCTTTCAGTGTGTAGTATGCAGACCATGAAGCTCCTTATCCTATACCTGGATGTTGCATGTATCAAAAGCAGGTAAAGTAAGTTTCATAAAAATGTATAAGTATATCCATAGCAGAGGATTGTTTGTTTTGATTTTTTATGATTTATCAACCCTTTGTGGGTTATTTAAAGCTGAAATATATTTCAGATTATAGGAGGTTACTTACAGTATCTGGTATCCTAAGTGCCTCCCCTCTTATCTAAGTAATACCTGAGTTGGACATTGCCTAATTTCAGTCATGAAACTGGAACTGATATTTTCAGCATCATATTCACCCACAGCAGAATTGTTAATAGTTATTCAATCAGGATTCCTAAAAGCTGAACAAATATTATATTCAGTGTGTGCAAAAGTTCTCAGCTCTGTCTTTATAAAAACACAAGACAGAATATAGAGATGAAAACCAGGTTTTCACTAGAAACATTTGCACACACTGTATGCATCATCTTCTGAAAATGAACATCTTTTCTTCTTTTGGTATTTCTTTGCAGGATTTTTCCTGTTTTGGTTTTGCTGTTTGGGATTTGCTAAGATGATTTATTCTTTTATCAAAGTAGAAGAAAAAAGAAGTTGTAATCAATCATTGATTGGGATGAATTTATTTGAGAAAAGGGAGGAAAAAACAAAATCAAGTGGAAGGTGGAGTGAGCAGAGTTTGAAAAAATGTTGATATTCATGAAAAGGTTAGATAAAAAAAGAAAAATTTATCAATAAATAAATAGAAAAGAATGAAACAAACATGGCACAGACATGATTGTCAGCATTTGTGAGTGTATGCTTGTAGAAATACAGAGCCCCACTCTATCAGAAGTTCCATTTTCCAGAGCTTTGGCTACCAAAATTCATCTCCAGAAATAAACAATGTCTACCTTTTATGTAAAAATAGTCTCAAAGTGATAGATTTGTGATTCTTGCAATTTGGATATGACATGGAAACCATAAAGTTCTTTCTTTAATGGAAAAGATGAAAGAAAACATATATACTGAGGTTCATAAAATCTATGATAAGAAAAAAAACTATCCATCATAAATACTATTTGAATATATTGTTATAAATGTTCTATTTTATTACTCCTTACTGTTTTTCAGCAAAGACCATACTTCTTTGAACTTTGTGGACTGGTGGTACAGAATTACAAAGAACTATACCAGATAACAGAAACCACATCACTTGAGGACTTTCAACAGCAGCAACAACTAAAATAGGTTGCACATGGAACTTGAAGAGAGAATAATGACATAATCAAGATGCAGATAGTTCACACTACCTCAAACAAAAGGTTAGGAAGGAAACTCCCATCAGTACTGCAAAGAGCAATAACAGCTGCTGGAGGACTTGAGAAAACTATTTTCTTGAAAAATTGTTTTTAATAGAAAGATTCTATGTTTGGCTGAATTCTGTGAGTATAAAATAATGGTCAAATATTTGGGATCAAGTACTTCTAATCATTTCTGATGATTAACAAGGTCAAAAGACAAAAACACTTTTTCTATTTTACAATTTGTGATTCTAGGTCACGCTGACATAACTTAGGTTTTCTTGTATGTAAATATGCGAATTATAAAATTAAAAAGTAATTCCCTGCCCTTAACAAACCTTAAGTTTGATGAAATCCTTTTAGAGGATAAAACACATTAAACAGAATTTTCCACTTTGTCATTCAATTGCCTAACATAGTTCTTATAAATACAGAAATTTATATATCAGATTCTCCACTATATATATATATATATATATATATATATATATATACACACAGGTAAAATGAGAACAAATGGAGTATAATTCCACTGTACATAACATTTAATTTAAAAGAGGGCTCAATACAGAGTAGAGCTAAATATTATTTATTTTAGGATATTAAAACATGTTAAAAATTGATTTTTAACATGTTTTACTATCCTAAAATAAATAATATATATATATATATATATATATATATATATATATTTGAGAGAGAATAAGGGTAGCAGATCATTATTCAGACATATATTGTTAAATATAACATAACAAATGCCTATTGTTTTATCATGAGCCTTTCTTAGCATTGTATAATGGCTTTAGTTTCAAAAGAAAATAAAGACAAAAACTGTCCAACATTTGGATATTTCTTTATTGGTCGTCGACCTAAGCCTTTTGGCTCAAATGAGCCATCATGAGAGTGGCTATATAGACATTACAACAGAGATGTTCACCATCAAAGATGACATCCTGTTTTGTTTACAGAGAAGTTTGCTATGCTACACTAATATTTGCAGAATAGCAGATGCAGTTCGTAATTTTGTAATACAGTTCTATGAAGTCTTACATGATCATATAAGAGAAAGAAATGTTATCAATAGAATCATATGTTTAAATGCATTGTAATGTTATGAGTGGTTTGAAATGTAATTTTGTTGAGTGTGGGTTGCTTTGTTTTAATGTATATAAACAAAACAGGATGTCATCTTTGACAGTAAACATGTCTGTTGTAATGGCCATATAACCACTCTAATGGTGGTTTATGTGAGCTGAAAGCTTAGATTGATGACCAATATAATAAAGAAATAGTCTAATGTTGGACAGTTTTGTCTTCATTTTCTCTTGAAACTAAAGCCATTATACTATGCTTAGAAAGGCTCATGATAAAACATAAGAGGCATTCATTGTCTGTTATATTTAACAATATATGTTTGAATATATATGTGTGTGTGTGTGTGTTCCCTATAGAACATTTGGCGACAAAACCTCTCCACCGAGCATGAGGGCATGATCCTGGGCTTGTTCTGCAGCTTCCTTCCAGGTGAGTCCATCACAGGCAGGTCTTCTTCCAGATCTTAAATGATCTGTCCTTCTATCTATATCTCTCATCCAGCTTCCATTTCAAAGAGGTCCTTACTGGTCTTGTTGATTGCATACACAACACATAACCAATCATCTTGTGTCTCCACATTGAAATTTTTGTCCTGCAGATCTCCCCATGACCTCTTTGTTAGTTATGTGGTCTCCCCATGAGAGCTCATGTATAGTCAGCATAGTCAGTGGAAGACATTTAATATTTGGTAGATTATGCTAGTTTTCTTCCATGCCTCATTAGTATATACTGCCATTGGTAGGATTACAGAATTATACAGCTGGAGTTTAATATATATGTTTGATTAAAGACCAACAAAAGTTTTTTTATTAAGCATTTTTTTACTTCTATGTTTTGAATCATTTTTTCTAGTTTCTGATGAAAGTTTGAATAAAAATCAACCAATTCTTTGGACATAAGAATTCTATTAGCCATTATTAAAGTTTTGCTTTTGTGCTATGTCAGCTTCATCATTTTTCAAATATGCATTTTTGTGCCTTCACATGAGAATTGTTTGCATCACTGTAATTTTTTTAATTTATGAAATATATTTAGTATCTTTGTTTCTAAATTTGATAACATTTTATTGATGTTGGGTTGTTTTCTGTTTATGCTTAATGCTTTTAGTATTTGTAGCCATTTTTCACAGTTTATGAGATATAGTACCTTTGTACTATTGGTGAAGATTTGTCATCTTGAATTTTTTCTAATGAAATATATTTAGTATCTTTGTTGCTAAATTTGATAGTATTTTATTGATGTTGGTTGTTTGCTATTTATGTAAAAGGCTTTTAGTGTTTGTGGCCATTTTTCACAGTCTTTTTGTGTTATTGGTAAGGATTTGTTGGTAATATGCAATTTAATTGAGCTATCAGGTTCAGACAAAAGATTTTTTTATTTTCTCTGATGATCTTTGGCAAATTGTATCGCCATGTTATATCATTAATTTGATACAACTTATCCAATCATTGCTGAATTGTTTATTCTTTATTTTCATATATAACAAATATTAAGTGCCTATCCTTTATTTTACAGATTTGATAATGACTGGTGAAAAAATTGCAATTAGAGCCACGTTACTGTAGGAAAAAGTACTGAATGCTCAGGCAGCAGCAAAATAAATTAATGATGTGGAACACCCAGGAACTGTCAACGAACGTGTGGCACAAATCTGGTTCAGACATTTCAAGGAATGTGACAACAGCCTCAAAGACAAACCAAAATCAGGGAGACTTTCTGTTTTGAAAGATGAGGCCTTGCTTGAAATAGTTGAACAGGCAGACAGATACAAGCACTCATACATTGGCAGCAGAAGTTGGTCCTTCACAAAGCACCATCAATTGACATTTCCATAAGCTCGGACTTGTGAACAGATGCTGTCAAGAAGTTTCTCATGAACTTACCAATGACCAGGCTCAATTACATGTGAATATTTGCTAACAACTGCTGGCAAATCCTCAAGATGCCCGTTTTTCATCAGTGGCTTCATTCTAGCCAAACTTAAGAACCTGTTGCTAATCAAATGCTTTTTGAATAGAAGTGATGTTGGATTTGGTGGAATTTCAAGGGGGTGTTGCACTTTGAACTTGTTCCAGATGGTCATGTTATGAACGCTGACCTTTATGCTCAACAACTGTGAGTATATGACGCTTTGAAATCCTGCTACTCAGCATTGGCCAATCGAAGCATGACAATGCTTCAGCACACACTGCCAATGGGACCAAGTGCAAACTTGAGACTGGAAGTGCTTCCTCAACCTTCATACAGTCTAGATCTTGCATCATTTGCACCTTTTCTGAGCCATGGCTCATTTTCTGCATGGACAGAGGTTCAACAATGTGAATGAGCTTGAAAATTGGTTCAGAGAGATTTTTGCATCTAAATCAGCCAAATGGTATCAGTGTGGAATTGAGCTTCTGGCACAATGATAGCAACCAACAATAGAATATGATAGGATATATTTTGATGAATAAACATTTTTATATGTAATTTGTTTGAACTATTAAAGCTTGAAACTTTTGATTCAAGCTATAATCATCACATAAATGGTATCAATACAGGTCTGTTGCTCACTTAACACAGGAAACTGTCACCATGTAGTGTTGCTTTTTATGTTGACACTGTATCTAAAACTGCTCTACCTCAAATACTGAGCACTCTTTCAACATAAATATAGGAAATTTTAAGCAATATATATATAAATATGATGAACTCTTTTGTCAATTTCAATGTATAAGGGTCCAGCAGTTCCATATTATGATTTAATTTTCATGTTTGCGTCTCTTGTGAGATGCTAATCCACCAGTTAAAGATCTGAGCAGCTGGTGGTATTGCCAGACAATATAGCTGATGTGTTTATTCATAATTTCTGAATAGCTCTCAATTCTCTCAGGTGACTGAGGCAATTCTTTTTAAGTTTTGATGCTTTGGTGGTAAGTATTCCTCTATGGATTGGGATCCATGGCAAATACTTGATAGTATTTCAGAGGGATGTTGATGGCTTTAAGATGGTATCTAAACTTGTCCTTGAAGCATATTATATTCACCTTAATGAAGTTGGCTGTACAAACTGGATCTTGAGTATTATGTCATTACATGTCCTGATGACATGGCTAATCCATAAAAATTGGGATTACATAAAAAATGATTTGATATTCCTGATCCCACATTTGGTAAGCAAAACAGAGATTTTCTCCAGAAAAGGGTACCCACAGATCAGGCAGTGTTTTGGAAATATGTAATTTTTTTTTGTTGAAAAGATTCATATACTACAAGGCCCAAGAGCTACTCCATGTATAGGGTTACTCAATGAGATGACTGACCCTAGACTTTCAGGGAAGCATCCATGTGGGAGTCTGTTTTTGGGAAGAAGCTTTCCAAGTGGAACTTCCTTCTTAGCAATGGAATATATTAGAATGGTAGTGATTCAAACCAGTGGATATAGCCAGGCTGATCTTGTCTGCAAAGGTTTGGACTGGTAGCACTAAAACATGGAGTTTGTTTGAACATAAAATGATTTTGAACTCTATCAAGGCTGGAAAGGGAGGATTGAGAAGCACTAGCCCTGATATAGCAGTAATAATTCCTTTTTGGTCTGATCTGAATTTTGTAAAGATAAAGCATAGTAGATGGCGTCATGTGCTTTTTGGAGGAGTGCAAGGAGCAGACCATTTTTCCAGCAACTTTAGTAATTGATCATATATAAGAGTTCCATTTGAGGTCTGGAATGAGAAATCAAAGAGTTGAGTTTCAATTCCAGTCAAGTTTGTTACATTCACTTATGCACAAATACCCCTGGGAAAGGTATAAATTCATCTCTTCTCCTCCCAACTATGGATTAAATAACAAAACAAACTGGGCTCTATAGCCTTGGTTGGCAACCAGTCTAAGTAAACTCTAAATTCAAACCAGCATGTAGAATATTTGATTCTTTCATGCTATTTTGCTCAAGACACAACACTTCCTGATGTGTCTTTACTCTGTCTTTTCTGCAAATATTTTCAGGGCAACTGTTCTGATCAACTTTTTTTCCCTCGTGCCCTGACTATATGAATTTAAATGTGCTATTAGACTGGCAACTACATCCCACCTTTTTTACTGCTGAACTAGCTAGATGTAACCCCCACTTCTACTCTAACAGTTTCTTTTCTCGCACTTCCCACCTATGGAACTCCATTCTGGTTTCCTGCTTCTAACTACAATATTAAACAATTTAAATGCAATGTCAATCACTATCTTCTGTCTTCTTGAATCATTTTTTTTTTTGTCCTTTCGTCAATCCTCCTCATTCTCATTCATGCTAGTAACCCACCCCCTGCCACCTGCATTCTAATGGCATAATTGCTTGGGATGAAATGATTAAAAAAACAAAAAACTGCTGGTCAATTACATATGGTGCCTCTATGACCTTAATGGCTTGCAGGATTCATGATCATGAACAGTGGGCCTAGGCCTTACTTGGAAACTAACAGTAGTCAGTTAGTTCTTGGGCTTTCTTGACTGACATTGCAATGAATACAGCATCACCAGCAAAAATGATTACGAATTAGAGTTCTAGTCAAATGTTTGGTTTGTTTTATGGCATATCAACCTCAATGGGTTATTTAATGCAGACAAAATTTTTTTTGCTGGCAATATTTTTTTCTTCAAGAAATCTATTTCTGGTAATATTTTTTCTTCAAAATGTATTGCTGGTAATATTTTTTTTTTTCCAAAAATGTATAGCTGGTAATATTATTTTTTTCAAAAATGTATTGCTGGTAATATTTTTGCCTTAAAAAATTTATTTCTGGTAATATTTTTTCCCCAAAAAATGTATTACTGGTAATTTTTTTTTTTTTTTTTTTTTTTAAATGCATTGCTGGTAATATTTTATTTTTTCAAAAATTCATTGCTGGTAATGAATTTTTACAAAGTATTTCTGGTATTAAAACCTATTTTTACATTTTCATAGTGTTTTTACCCCAGTTTGGGGGTTAACTATTTGCCCATAGCTGGGACCCTAACAGGTGCTACCACCCCGGGTCAAGGTGAACCTGGGAACATCAGCAATTAAGAGGTGGTTCCACACTCCTCAAAACCTCCTGATCAGAGTCCTTGCTGTTGGACATAGTTTATTGTCTTACCCAGGACACAAATGTAGTTTTCAAAGTTTGGTTTTAAAACACTAGTGGCTAAAAACCTTGACTTCTGAAAAATTAAAATTTATGCTTTTTTTCAGGTTGCTTTAGGCATGCTAAACTTGAGCAGAAAAAAAAAGAGAAAGAGAGCAAAAAGAATGGGATTCCTGATACAACCTTGTTTCATGCTGCCGGTTATGTCAAAGGAATCTGAAAATTCCCCATCAGAAATGACAGAAGCTTTCATTCCTTCGTGATACGAGATCATAATACTTAGCATCTTGTCAGGTTTCTTCAAGACAATCCACAGCATATCTCAGTTTACTGTGTCAAAAGCTTTGGTCAGATTGACAAAAGCCATAAACATCATGTATGATTGGTTGATGGAAAGTATTCAGGCCAACACACTTCCCAAAAATCAATATTTTGATATTTGACCATTGAAATATTGATTTTGCGAAGTGGTTTGAGAACTTTCCAGTACTGACTCAATGTATGTGTGTAAAAAAAAAATGCTAGCTATATTTATATGGTAAGAGGGATAAATGTTGGATATGGAGCATTTATAGATATAGACAGTGTAAATATAGGAGTTGGGAGTTCAATACCTGGCAACAACTGGGGTAAACAAAAAACTTGTTGAGTTAAAAGGAAATAAATGATACTGAGACATCCAAAAGAGGCATAGCATGTGGACCTAGAACATGTGGACCTGGTGGATGAAATGAAGGGTTCAGTTTGAAATTCCAATCACCTGAAGAAGGTTGGAGCATACAATGGCCAAAACGTCTTGAATATGGCAACAGTCCAAACAATGTAAAGATTTTATATATTAGGATCAAAATTATGAATAAGCTGCTCTATGTTCTTGTTTTTTTTCTGTTTTATGTATATATATATATAATAATTAGAGGCGACAGTCTGTTTCATGCTAGATGCAATAATCGGGCCCGATGATATTTAAATTTTCATTATTGCATTATTCCAAGATTTTAACACATCAGCAGGTAACTATTAATGAACACAAACAACTGAACACAAATAGTAGAGGATAGAAAAATTGTTTATAGTTACGTTGTTCTGGAATTGTCATCAATGGTCGACTGAACTTGCTTTGTTTCAATGACTTTTGTTTTGTTATTATTAGTTACTTTGTTCAATTAAAAAAATGAGTAATTAATGTATAATATTATCTATAACTACATGTATGGGAATGTCATTTTTGATAAAAGTTAAAAAATACGTAAATAATGCATATATTGTTGAAAATTCCTTTTTCCACAATATAGCTATTTGTGCTATGTTATAATGCTTATTATCTAAACAATAATAATACTGAATAAATTTTTTTAAACATTAAAGTATACTTAATTATATCTCCCTAGTACTTGTTGCGATCTGTTAATATTTTTTCTCTTGATTCTCTGCAATTCTTTGCTTGAACATTTCATGCTGGTCTTCTACATAAGCATCAGGGCTACGGTATTACAGGGTATTTACTTGATTTAATCCAATCATTCCTATCTAATTGGGAAATGGAGGTCATCTTGAATGAGCTTTCCTTATTCCAGTTCCTTTCATACTAATGCAAGTGTTCCCCAGGGCTCTATCCTGGGTCCTACACTGTTTCTGATCTTCATCAATGATCTACCTGATGCCATCAGTTCCCAAATAGGCATCTATGCAGACAACACTACCATTTACTCCTGTCTCAATAGTAAGCCCAGCAGTGCTGACAAAGTTAACCTGGCCGCTGCTCTTGAAAAAGTCATCCAATCAATAATTATCTGGGGCAGGAAATGACTTGTAAATTTTAATGCATCCAAAACTGCTCTCATTTAACCACCATAGAGAAACTTCCCTGCACACCATCAGCATAGCTGATGCTTGACTCATGGAGAGCATCTCACTGTACCTTCTTAGCCTCACGTTTTCAATTGACTTGAAGTGGAACAACTACATTGAATCAATAGCTGCATCTACTGCAAGGAAAGTTGGTTCATTGTGTCGTGCCAGAAGGTTTTTTTCATCAGAGTTCATCTTGCACATTTACAAATCTACCATTCAGCGTGCATTGAATACTGTTGCCATATCTGGTCTGGTGCTCCTGCTATTCATCTTGAGGTCCTTGACAAAATCCAAAGAAAGATCTGCAATGTAATCAATCCCGACTTGGAATGCTTGACTTCAGTTACTTTCTCACAGATGTGATGTGGCTTCCCTCTGTCTTTTCTACAAATATTTTCATGGCAATTGCTCTGACAAGTATTTCTCCTCAGTGTTCCAACTACATGAATTTAAGTGTGCTACTAGATTGGCATCTAGGTCCTACCCTTTTACTGTTGAAATAGTTAAATGTAACTGCCACTTCTGTAAATGTAACTGCCAACAGTTTTTTCTCGCACTTCCCAACTCCTTTCCGTTTTCTTGCTTTCCTGAAAACTACAATCTTCAAAAATTTAAATGCAACGTCAATCACCATCTTCTGTTGTCTTGAACCCTGTTCATCTTTTATCCTTTCCTTAATCCCCCTATATCCAGTCTTTTCTCTCACTTTCACTCTCTGTAATCCCCTGTAGTGGCATTTCTAAACAAAAACAAAAAAACATAATACCCCAATTTAGGAGCATATTGTACATTGAACATTTGCTGACGGTAGTGCCAAATTTTACTAAAATTAAACAAGAGATTCTTGAGCTAGGGCCATTTTCCTATTTTTACAGCATTTTTAATAGGAAATTCAGTATTTGTTTGTGAAACACATTCTTATATCAATCTGCATATATAAACAAACATTTGCATTTTATATTCCAATTTTATATATGTGAGTGAAAAATAAGAAACCTTCATAATGCATTATAACAAAACTATAAAATAAATTTAAATATCCATAATACAACATATATTTATACAATTCACTACACTACATTAGAATGTTTTTTATAAACAAATATCTCAGATGTTTGGCAACTACTTGATAGATGAAGAGGTTATGTGGGTGTGTCATTATAAAACGTAATCTGTGTGGCTGGAAAATTGTGTCCCAGGACTTGATGGTAAATAAATAAATAAATAAATGCATGCTGCTTTGCTACTGTTACATATTTTGAAATGAGTATGCATAATAAAAAGTATAATTATTATTTTGAAAAAATTGCTGAGAAAAAAAAATGAAACTAAGTGCACAAAAAAAGAGGGATCCATATTTTGTTATTTCAATAAATATGGATTTCCCTAATCAGACAATTGCTGTTTTTTGGGGGGGGTGGGGGGGAATGATCTTCCAATTTGAAAATTATAATATGGCAAATTCAAGGTTCAGCAGAAATACCCCCTACATAATAGTAAAATATTAGCTAGATGAAGACACCATTGCTACTAATGTCTTACCATTATGTGGGAGTATTTCTACTAAAATTGGTATAAATTGTCACCTCTGGGTTTCTATTATTTGAATGGAAAGTCCTTTAGTATGATATCATTTTGCAATTCCATTCTAAAAAAGTAAACTTTTTCCTATGTTTAAGGGGAATGTCTTGACAAATTAAGTGTTATTTGTGGAATCTATATACGAATTGTTAAAACTATTAAATTATTTCAATATCATATTAATGATTTTAATATGTTGAAAGTGTTGTCATTTTTTCTGTTGTTCTGTGTATCTGGGACTGCATTTTTTCACAAATTTTGAAAACCTTTCCATTTATTATTGTGTTCCATCTAAGTAATATTGTAGTAATGGGAGTAATAATAATTATTACAATAACTTACATTGCAAATACGCATTAAAATATGTGTAATTAATAATAAAATTGATATTGTTACATCATAATTTATTTTTTTTTTTTTTTTTTAATAAGCGTTTCACCCCAAGCAAGGCAGGAAGCCACTAGCACGCAAGGGGTTACAGAGAGTTGGAGCGAGAGCAAATAGGAGTGATAGAGGAAAGGAAGAAGAGAAGGATAGGGGATAGATTAGGGCATCTGGAGACGTCGATTGACATTACATTTGAATAGTTGGAGATTATAGCTATCAGGGAAACAGAAAGAGGGGAGAGAGTTTCACAGGGAGAGGTGCGAGACATGAAGCTATTGGAATAGAAGAGACGATTATGTTTAACAGTTTCAGCAGTGAAAGGGTGTGAGCGAGATGCCAGCCTAGTAGAACGCTTAAATTCATGAAGTTTGGGAACCAGCAAAAACAGCTCCTCGGAGCAGTTACCATGAAAGTATTTGTAAAAAAGACAGAGGGAGGCAACTTTACGTCTGTGAGAGAGCGACTGCAGACGAGACGCCAGATCAGGGCCAATTACATTGCATATCCATCTGGATTTTATCAAGGACCTTGAGACAAACAAAAGGGGCACCAGACCATATATGTCAGCAATACTCCATGCGAGGGCAAATGGTTGATTTGTAGATTTGAAGGATCGACTCCAGCGAGAAAAATTTCCTGGCGCGGCCCAGGAGCCAACTTTCCTTGCAGTGGACGAAGCTATTGACTCAATGTATTTGTTCCATCTCAGGTCAGCAGTCAATGTGAGGCCATGTAGTCGCAAAGAGGAGCTCTCGAGAAAATGAGCGTCAGACATTCTTAATAGGGGGCAGGGATGGTTCTCTGTGGTGAGTAACAGAGAGCAGTTTTGTTTTTGAGATGTTAAAGTTAACCAGCCAATTCCTGCCCCAGTTCACAACCAATTTGAGGTCCTTTTCGAGACAGGAGTAAATTGTAATGTCGTCTGAGTAGATTCCTACTTGGGAATCTATGACGTCAAGAAGACCATTGATGAAGATAAGGAACAGGATGGAGCCTTGGGGAACACCTGTATTCGTGGGATAGGAGCTGGAGGAGAATCCATTGAGAACTGCTTTTAAAAGGGACCCAATGGTTTTATGGGTGATCTAATATATATATATACATATATATATATATATATATATATATATATATATATATATATATCTCAGCTGTTGTGACTGTGCTGTCACAAGTCACAGATTATGCACTCTCTCCTAGAAACTGTAATGAAGGTCTGCTCAGGATAGTTGCAGTATAAACCACGGGTGGGCTCTGTGGGAGTTGAAGAAACACAAATGTGTCTAAGCTGGTGTCTGCAACTGGGATTGGTTAGACATCCTAGCAGATGGCTGTGCTTGGAAAACAAGAATAACCAGCCAGTTTTTAAATGTGTGTGTGTGTGTGTGTGTGTGTGTGGTGGAATGTGATGTGCAAATGTTTTCAGCACTTTTAAAAAAAAATAGACTGACTAGTTTCTGCACACACACACACACGGATGCATTTACATAGATTATGTGTGAGCTCAGTCTAACATGTAGTTAGTAACTGACATTTGATCTGAAAATTTCACTCTATAATGTTCAAACTACACATTCACTACTGAATTAATTGCATTCCTTGTCAATACACATGTCCCAAACTAATTATCAGTTGAGTAAAATATATTTTTATTCATTATTAAGCTACAGTCATCTTGGAAATAACAAAGGTGTGTGTGTATGTCTGTATGCAGAGAGAGAAAGAGAGAAATGCAGATATGTTTGTATATGTAGTGATCATATATAAATGCAATATGAAGCCACGTACGCACAACTATAAATACAGAAACATACAAAGACGTACATTTAACAAAGAATCAGTTCTGTTGTCCGTCATTTCTATTTTCGGATGGTAGCATTTTTTTTTTATTATTATTATTTCATCAGCATTGAAGCTGGTAATTTGAAAAAGAATTAGCCAATGAGAAGGTTTTAAATAAATGCTTTAACTCCCTGAGGGAGTGACTCAGTTAGAAGCGATCTGATTGGATAAGCAAGTGAAGCAGGATTGAACAGTGAAGGAGATGAAAGAATTCTGACATCAGATATCAGATTGACTGGGAAAGAAAGAGAAAAAAAATATTGATTGATAGGAAATGAATAAAATAGATACAGAAAAAGGAACTGGCAGGGTTTTAACTTAAAAAAATTGGAAAACAAATTGTTTAAGAGAAATGAACAGATCTGTATAGATAAAGAAAGGCATCAATCTAAACAGAATAGATATAAATAGAGAAAGACAAACTTAGAGACAGATATAAATATAGATATATCACCAGAGATGAGATGGATAGATAGGTATGACCAGAATTTAGATAGATAGATAGATATGACCAGAGTTAGATAGATAGATAGATATGACCAGAGTTAGATAGATAGATAGATATGACCAGAGTTAGACAGATAGATATGACCAGAGTTAGACAGATAGATAGATAGATATGACCAGAGTTAGACAGATAGATAGATATGACCAGAGTTAAACAGATAGATAGATATGACCAGAGTTAAACAGATAGATAGATATGACCAGAGTTAAACAGATAGATAGATATGACCAGAGTTAAACAGATAGATAGATAGACAGATAGATATGACCAGAGTTAGATAGACAGATAGTCATGACCAGAGTTAGATAGATACATAGGTATGGATAGATAGATAGATAGGTATGGACAGAATTATTATGGATGGATAGATAGATAGATATGAAAAGAAATAGAAATTAACACATGTAGACATAAGCAGAGAGAGAGAGATACAAATAGAAAATGACATGAATGGACAGAGATAGTGAAATAGATATAGACAGATACAGAGATTGATGTGTAGATATGGACAACAGAGGCACTCAGGTATGCATTGACAAGGATAGATATGAAAAGAGAGGGGTAGATACAAATAAAAAGAGATAGAGACAGATAGGAACAGATACAGGAAAAAAACAAGAATGATAGATAATGGCCAAAAGTTTGTTTTGCTTTTGATGTAAATGGCATTAGGTGCATTTAGTTTCATCTACCTTCATTCAAAAATATCATTTTTGATCGAACGATGCTGGGCTCAAGATTAATGTCATCCTAGAGATGACAGAGAGCATATTAATTTGGGACGATTGGTTAGGCTTTTGGGGGACAATGTTGCAACAATACAAACTTTTTAATTAAAATTCCATTTATTTCAAAGGCAGGTAAAATCTTAAAACAAAAACATTCTTACTTCTCCTTAATAATGGCAGACTTTTATTAAATGGTACACGTACACACACTCTCTCTCTCTCTCTCTCTCTCTCTCTCTCTCTCTCTCTCTGACAAAAATAAAGTGTTTTTTAAACTTGTGAATAAAACCTGAATCAAAAATGAAGGTCAAAGAACTTAAGTTTAGGCATTTCTAATACTTATCTCTTAATGTAAAAACCATAAAATCTAATTGTAAGAACTAATTTTGCTTTATTAAACAAAACAAGAAAATTAAATTTTTCTCTTTCAATTTCTGGTTAACCCCTTCCTCGCCAATTATTTCGGGAAAAACATTCCATTTTCAGACAAATTTTTTTTATTTGTTTTTAATATACTAAGAAAATGAGGCACAGTGAAGTACTCAAGCGGTGGCTAACACCTCTACCAGATGAATGAGTTGAAATTGGACAAGTTTCAAGCTCAGAAGGGCATTAAAAGAATCAAACAGGTCTGTAGCTGGTTTTTGAAAGTGTTTATTCATCTGTGTCTGAAACAGACACTTTCAGTAAAAAGGTATATACACGTCTACACCAGGGAAGGGTTAAAAAAGCTTAAATGAACCATAAACATTCATGTGATTGGGACTGATTGTTTTTTTTTATGGCTTAACTCTTTGTGGGTCATTTAAAGACAAAATATTTTTTTGAGAAGAATGATTTTTTTCAGATGCAGGTCCTACTTTTTAACCCATAGCTGGTGGGAGGAGGTATGTGTGTGCAAGTAAATGTAACAAACCTTACTGGAACTTAAACACAGTGCTCCAATTTCACATTATGAGCCACTATACATTATTACATCACCCATACATCTTAGCAAACATTAATGTATTGTTTTCTGCTTATCAATGGAATTGAAATGTTCAGGTGTCTCTTACAAATTGGTTCATGGACTTCCTGCTCATCAATACAACCCAAGGAAAGCAGTATCAAGTGGTGGACTAGTGACTATATACCAATTAAAGACATAATGGTAATAGTAATATTAGGGTGTTATCATTCTTGTGGTGTTTTTTTTTTAATGATATGACACTCCAAATGAGAAAATTTTCTTAGGAAAAGACATAACTACTTTTTATTGATAACAGTGTCCTAATTTTGAAACCAAGGAAAATATTTCAAATGCTAATTTTTTAAAGTAGGTAGGCTCTGAACATGTTTTTGTGCCAGACTTAGCTAAGCTTTATAAATATTTTCATGTATGTGTGTGCACATACACATGTTCAAGATAATATGTCTGCACACACCTATATATTTTATGTATACTCAAGCATCCATAAACATAAATAAAAATAAATACACAGAGATACATATATATATATATATATATATATATATATATATATATATATATAATTAGGTAATGAAAAGTTTGGTAATCCATATGGATAATCCCAAGGAGGATGTAATCCAGAGAGCTCAATGTCAAACCAGAGCAACTATTAATCTATTCATTTAATTAGAAAACAGACAACCTTAAGGCTCCATTGATTATATTTTATTTCCCCAAGTAGGTGGTTTTTCCTGGTTCATCAGATCACATTTCCAAGGGTATATATATATATGAAATTGATTTCACCCCAAGCAAGGTAGTAAAGCCACTGAGATGCAAGGTGTTACTGGGTGTGGAAGAGTTAGAAACAGGAACATTGTTAAGGAGTGAGAACAGAGGAACAGTAATAAGAGGGACAGCAGATAGCAATTGACAACACATTTAAATTTTTGCAGATTAAAGTTGGTTGGAAAGCATGAAGCCGGAAGGGAGTTCAACAAGTGGGAAGTGTGAAAAAAGAAACTGTTAGCATAGAATTTATGGTTACATCTAACCAGCTCAGCTGTAAATTGGTGAGACCTTGTTACCAGTCTTGTTCTGCACTTAAATTCAAAGAGTCTAGGCACCATCGTGAAGAGCTTGTCCAAACAATTACAATGAAAGTATTTATAGATAAGGCAAAGGGAAGCAATCTTACAGTGGTAGGAAAGTGATTAAAAAAGAGATGCCAGATTGGGGGGGGTTATATATATATACCTACACACACAAGAGAAAGAGATGAAGATGTATATAAGATATTATTACCAAGAAAAATCTTTTTTTTTCAGCTATAAAAAGAAAATTCTTTTGACTGATCTACCATTGTCTAGTTCCACTTCTCTTCAACCAACTAAATTTTCACCAAATTGTTTTCAATTACTGCCTACCCCACTGCCAACAATTATTTATCAGTTGAGGGGGTAGTCAAAACATTTCAGATTCTGATTAAAGAGAAAGAAATGAGTGTGAACTGTAATTTGTCTTTCCGTAATCAGTATAATGAGATTCTGTCTAATTAAAATCGATGCAATCATTTCAGAGAACAATTGGCACAGCTGGACAATGTGTCTAATTTCAGAATTCACAATAAATTTCTATTTAAAGCACTAAGGTTAATGCTTAAATGTCTTCCAAAAGTGCTTTAGAAAATCATTTTAGAAGAGGTTTGGTTTATATAATTGTTTTCATTCACTGGGTAAATTTTAAATTCTTTCAAAGAACAACTGAATTAAAAAAAATTTATTTCCCCCCTCCATCAAATGATTTTAAAAGGCCCTGACTAAAAGTAACTCCAAAAACAACTGGAAATAATCTAATATATAAAACACAAAGTTTTTGTGTGTCCACCTAAAACACTGAAAATTAAATATAAAATTGATTGTCTGAGTATTTTTATTATGCTACTAGCTTAAATGTTGCCCTATCAGGTGGCATTTAAGCTACTCCTGCAGGGGGCTCTTGATTGGGTCTTCGTCACAATAGGTAGGAAGGAGTAGATGTGATAGCAACAATAAACTACAGAAGAACTCAAAATTGATTGCTACATTTAAGTATTGCATTAATATTTAAGCTTGCCTTTTAAAAGTACAATGATAATTCATCTGACGCCACTTAATTTAAAGACAATTTGATGTACTTAGGTATTTACTTTCTGTATAAACAATTTTTATTTCATGGGTGACTTTCACTGGATTGCATAATTAATTTCGATTATTCCCAAATTTATTTCAAGTTATAAATATTGTTATCATACAAAAGATTTATCACAAAAAATAGCCAAAAACAATAACAGTAATGAAAACTTGGGAATCCAGAATTTCAGGATTGTGCATCTAGTTCCAACCCGGAATGTTTTTAATTTGCTCATGAAGTCAGCCTGATTCCAAAATAGTATGACATGTTGGCCTATGACCTCTAGGAGTAAAGTTGAAAACATTGACAATTTTATATTGAAACACTGTAATTTGAGAACTGTAATTTTTCATTTGAACATCAGCTATTGAAAGTTAGAGAGTTGTGTCCCATTAATTGTTTTTATCAGTAGAAGCCAAGATGACGGAATCCGAAAACAATCACAATAATGAAAACTTGGGAATCCAAAATTTCAGGATGATGGATCCATATCTGGTCCGGAATGTTTTTAATTTGTTCATGGAGTTGGCCCAATTCCAAAATGGTATATATTGGGTTATGACTTCTAGGAGTAAATTTGAAAAAGTGTGATGTAGTGACACACTGACATTCACATTTATTATATGAGATATTTAAAAAAGTTAGAGAGTTGTGTCTCTTTAATTGAAAAAGTGTGACAGAGATTTTTGGATTTATTATATAGATTATTTTCCCAATACAAAGCCCAAGAATAGAAGGAGGGTTACTGAATGAGGTCACTGTAAGGATGTAAAAGAAGCATATAATGAGGATTTGTAGGATAGATAACAACTCTAGACTTGAAGGTTAAGATTGTAGGGATAAAGGAAGCGTACCCTAGAAGCTAAGTGGAACTTCTTACTTACCCAAAAATATGTAAAATATTCAGCCCTGTGTATATGTTATCATGGGTCGGGCTTTGAAGGTTTGAACTGGTTGAATGAAGGACTGTAACTTGTCTGAATATTTGGTGTCATTAGGTAAAAATATTACATAAAAAGGTAAATAAAATAAATGCAGTTTGATGGCCATTCAAACTGAATAGGGTTTTTGATAATAATGTCAGTATTAGCCATTTCCCTACAAGGAAACATTTGACATTCATTGACCAAGCAGGCAGTACTGCTTTCAGTTGAAATTTATAAGATCTTTCTCTTAAAACAATTTTTCAGGAAAATAGGTTTTTCAAGTCCAGTAGATGTTATGTCTCTTTCCAGTATTGATGGGGGTTTTCCTTCTTAACCTTTTATTTGAAGTCGTGTAGAACGTCAACATTTTGATTATGTTATTATTTTCTCTTCAAGTTACATGTACTATCCATTTTAGTTATTGCTGCTGATTTTGATAGTCCTCAAGTGATGTGGTTTCTGTTATTTGGCACATTTCTTTGTTGGTGATTTTGTCATACCAGTCCACAATATTCAAAGATATATCATCTTTGCTAAAACCCTCAGACTTCACTCAAAGACTTTTTCATAGTATAGTTTAAAGTGGAAATCCCATGTGCATATGGAACAAAGAACAAAAATTGTTCATCTGCTTGAGCATTTCCCTTTTGGGATAGCTGAAGGGTCAGTTATTAATCATAACCCCCCCCCCCCGATAAGTACTGCATGGGGAGACATCTGCCTGAAGCTCAGTATAATAATCAAGACTGCATAATGAATAGTTTTATTATTTATATCTACCAATATGTGTCTTATATTTTTACCAAATTAGTGGTCCTTTCCTCAGGGTAATTTTTATATTTGACTTTTAATAAATTACTTTTCTAAAAATAACTTGTTCTATTATTTATTTTTGGTTTGATTTATATATATATATATACATATATACATATATATATGTGTGTGTGTGTGTCATATATTGGCCAACTAGCAGCATGGCCCGTGCTTGACTCAAAAATCATACGACTCATACAGCAATTGCTATCACTTGACTTAAAATATTTTTGCCCTTCCTTGCCTTTAAAGGAGTGCCCTTTGCCATGCTGATGTTGCTACATGCCATACTTCTTGCCTATCTCACACTGCAAATTTTTTCTAAGTTCTATACTAAACATTAAATCTGTTACGAAAAAAGAACTAAACATAAAATGTTCAGCTTTAAAAAAGGACTCGTAACTGGAAAAACCGAATGAAAAAAGAATGTTAACAATACTTTTTCACACCCAACCCAGTTCTGTGGAATCAGAATCAACGTTGAGTTTAAGCAAGCGAATGAGCCAATTGGAGTAAAGTGCCATGCAGATTTAAATTTTTCCCACTTGTGACGAATGCAGCTATCGATTTTTTGCATGCTAGCATGCTAGTTAACATTCATATCAGTCAGCTGTTGGCTCTCACACTGGCCAATAGAATCTTCCTACCTATTCATGGCAGCCAGCTATAGGCTCTCACTCTGGTCAGTAGAAATTGCCGCAAACTACATGAAAACTGCCGTAGAAGCATAAAAAAATTGATTATTTCCACTATCGATGGGAGTTGAGAAATGCAAAGTTGATCTTGGCCTTTTCACTAACTTGGAGCATGTGCATGTAAATTTTGGTGCAAATCCATCGAAAATTGTGGCCATGCCTTCGTTACACACACACATCCTGCCTTTTATAGATAGAGATATAATGGTTTTAGCTTAAGGGTAATAACTAATTTTTATATTTGACTATTAATAAATTACACTTTTAAAAATAACTGTTCCAGTCTGGTCATATATATATATATATATATATATATATATATATATATATATATATAAACTGTTATGGAATATGCCTGTTCCATTGTAACAGTTTATAATAAATATTAAAGATGTTATTGTTGTAAGAAAAAATTTTTTCCAATGTATAATGAATTTTTACAAGAATTATTTTTATTTTTTTTAAATTTTAATTAGAATAATTTATTAAGTTTTAAATTTTTTTAAATTCTGTATTAATTTCACCCTTTTAGATGATATTATTAAGTAAAAACTATATTTACTAATAATAAATTGAAAAGATTAGTAGAAATCATCAAACACCAATATTTTAAAAATAATTTTGAATTTTTTTGTATGTGCATAAATGTGCAGATTTTTTATATATAGATGACCATACACCACATTATAAGAAAGATAACTATAGTATATTTACAGCAAAAAATATTTAAAATTCAATAAAACATTAGATTACAGAGAATATTTTCTTAATTTTTTAAGATTATCGACAATTTAAAAAGTATATATAAAAGGTGTTCACATTAATTCAATTACTTTTTAATGCTCAAAGACCCCACAGAACAACATTAGCTAAATACCAATCTGTCAAATCTACCAACACCTTAAATAAACAGCTACTGTTGGGTTTAAAAAATGTATTTCTGTGATATTTTAAACCTAAATTAAATAATAGTTGTTTCAAATCAGATTAACTATACTTTAAATCAACTAATATTCTATATATATATTTTATTTTTAGAGAAATTTATTAATAAAGAGAATTACATTGTGATTAAAGACAACTAAAAAATAGCGCTAATCAGCTATTTAAACAAAAAAAAACTCCTTGCAATCAATTTAAATTTGTTTTAAATTAGTTTTTGAAATACAGAAATTATTTTGCTTATTGGAAATATTAAATTTAATCTATTAACTTGAAATTAAAACTAAAATAAAAGCTTCAAGAAAGATTTTTCATTTTTAAAAATTCATTTTAAATCTTATGTACTGTTTTTTTTTTAGGTACCTAAACAAAACCATTTTCTGCTCTCAAAGTGGTAACCACTTAAGCATTCTGATCACAGCCTGAGACTAAAGTAAGCAATGTTTATATTTTTAATAGTACATTTTGAAAATTTAGTAATAATTAAAAATTATAACATACTGTATTTAAGATAAATGATGACCAAAACGTTTGAATCTATTAAACTGAACTTTTTTGCAACAATTTCACTGATACAATTTAATGGCAGATGCAAATTTCTCAAAGAAATGACTATGTTGCACAGCAAATAGAGGGAAGAAACTTTGCCTGCACAATGCCAGGTATCATTGTTCATATTTGATATCTATGGATCAGTTTTAAACTGATCTGATATTTATTTCTGGCTAGAGTGAATTTTATACAATTTTGATCATCTAAAAAGAATCAAAATAATGCTTAAAGATGTACAGGTAAATAATCAAATTTGATTAACTAGATAAGTTATATACTTGACTAATCATAGAAATCTGACCTCCCAAAGTCTTTATTTTATTTATTTATTTTTTTAAGCGAATCCCCCCAAGCAAGGCAGGAAGCTACTAGCACACAAGGGGTTACAGAGAGTTGGGGCGAGCGCAAAGAGGAATGATAGAGGAAAGGATGAAGAGAAGGATAGGGTATAGATCAGGGCAACTGGAGATGTCGATTGACATTACATTTGAATAGTTGGAGATTGTAGCTATCAGGGAAACAAGAAATGGGGAGGGAGTTCCACAGGCAAGAAGTGCAACCCATGAAGCTATTCGAGTAGAAGAGACGGTTACATTTAACAGTTTCGACAGTGAAAGGGCGAGAGCGAGATGCCAGCCTAGTTGAATGCTTAAATTCATGAAGTCTGGGAACCAGCGAAAGCAGCTCATTAGAGCAGTTACCGTGAAAGTATTTGTAAAAAAGACAGAGGGAGGCAACGGCACATCTGTGAGAGAGCAACCGCAGATGAGATGCCAGTATCTGTTTGTAATTCACACAAATATCATAACTAAACCAGAAACTGTTTGTAGTTACTTGACAGAGATATTCAGAAAACTACTTGACTAATCATGGAAATCTGACTTGCTACTTACTAATTGCTAAAGAAAAGCATTTATAGGATGTTTCAAACATCTCATGATACTAATGGAGGATTAAACTGGATACAGTCTCCTAGAATAGACTGAACATGCAGAGAATAATTTTACATATCTGGAAACGGATCTTGACTCAGTAACAGTATCCATTATAATTCTGCAGAAACAGGGCATCTTCTCTGGGATTTTTTTTCTTCTTTCAGGGAAAATAACTGAAGATATTTGAAGATTTCTGTGGGCTTCAAAGTGCATAATAAAAGACTTCCTATAATGGAATGCAAAGTAGAATGTAATTTCCGAGTCGCCAACAGTATCATTTGTGAGGCAATGGTGATGCAAAATAACAGGCCTCTGCAATATTCAAAAGAGTGGGACTTACACTTAGTCAATCTGATTGAAAAAACAAAACAAAAAAAAACAAACAAACACACACACACACACACACACACACACACATATATATATATATATATAGATAGATGGATGGAAAAGAGAAAGATAGTTTCTATTGTAAAACCAAATAGAAAAGGAGTGGGATAAAAAAAAATAGATATATATTTTTATACATGTACGTACACACATACATACACATGTATGCTTGTATTCTATTCAATAGAAACAGGAAATTTATGTCTAAATAGGTGAGGTGTTATTATTTTCATTTGGACTAATATCTTCATTGTTGTTGTTATTATCACAACATTTCAGCCATTGAGTTCTCCAGACTTCATCAGGCATCTGTTGACCAGTTAACCTTCATTAAATTTTGAACTGAACCTTTTATTTAATCTATGGGGATAGAACAAAGACAAGTTATCGCTAGACAGTTAAATGAGAACAATCTACCCATGTAGATTAAATAAAGGATTCAGTTTGAAATAACCTAAAGGTTACCTAAATCGACAGACACCTGATGAAGGCTGGAGAGTATAATGGCCAAAACATTGTAATAATAACAAAAAGGCTAAGGCTGAATGACTGATTTGTATTTCATGGCTTATCAACCCATAGTCAGTTGTGGATTTTTTAAAGTCAAAACCTATTTTGAATTGTAAGAATTTTTTTTTTTTGCAAGTGAGTATAAAATTAATTAGGATTAACACTCCTGCGAAAGAAAGGAAGCCTTGGGCAGTGTCAAAATTATACAACAATAAGCCTGATCAGTCATTCTAGTAAAGTCCTGCTCTGTATCATTTGAAATCCAAGGCAGAAGAACTGCTATCAGAGGAAAAGCAGGTTTTAGAACCAGATGAAGTACAATAGAACAGGTCTTCAATTCCTGGATCTTCATAGATAAACACCTGCAACACCAGAAGGATGTGTTCCACAACTTTGTTGATTTAAAGAAAGCATTTGATCATGTATAGCATGACGATCTTTGGCAAATCCTTAGAGAATCCAGTGTAGATAATGGAATTATCCAAGTCATCCAGGCCCTATATAAAGATACCACCAGTGCAGTTCTTCTGAGAAAACAAATGGAAAGATTTTTCCGGACAACTGTCAACATGCGACAGGGATGCATACTTTCACCCACATTGTTCAACCTATTTCTAGAGAGATTCATGCAAGAAACTTTGAACAACCATGACCCTTCAATCTCTATCGGTGGCAGACTTGTCTATAACTTTTGCAGATGACATTAACCTCATTAACAGGTAGTAACAGTGAGCTCCAGGACTTTTTGAAAGAGCAGGAGCATATGGAATGGAGGTCAGCTCCGAGAAATCCAAATTAATAGTGAATGGCACAAAGAGTAACACCTGTGTCAACATTACCATGAATGGGAATTCACTGGATGAAGTGTCCAGTTTTAAATACTTAGGAGCAATCTTGTCTAAAGATGGTACCTGCAACTCAGAAATCCACACACGGATTGCCACAGTGATGGCCATATTGACAAGAATATGGAGGAGCTTTTGCACTTAAGTGAATGTAATGAACTCAACTGGAATTCAAACTCTGCTCTCCAATTCCTTAATCAGAGCCACTATCCATTACTCTACCATGCCTCCTTCAATGGTTATGACATAAATAAACTGACTGAAATATGGCTGCAAAGTTAAAGACAGTAAAAGATGAATAAATAAATTAGATCATCACTTGTATGGCACTTGCTTGTACAGCTGGAAATGAGTTGTACCAATATCAGCCATCATATATTTTTTAATATTTTAGGAAAAAGAGTGGACACTGATCTCACCTTAAACATTTTAATAATTTAATTTCAAGCAAGGCAATAAAAACTACTAAGATGCAAAGGGTTACTGACAGAGAATATGAGAAAAAAAACACTATTAAGGAGAGAGAACAATAAAAGAACAAGAATTAAAAAGACATAATGATTGGCATTGCATTTACATTTTTGAAGATCAAAGATCAAAGGTGACTGGAAAGTAAGAAGCCAAAAGAGATTTCCACAAGCGAGAAGTGTGAGAGAAGAAAGTGTTAGCATAGAACTTAAATAAAGTAAAATCTTTCCTCTACATTGCTAAAAAGAGCTAGGATCACAAACAGGTTATATTAAGACTAAGTGACCGTTCCTTCTGCTTATAGAGGGAAAGTGGTTTGGATTTAATATACAGGGTATTAAGTACTCTTAAATGGTACTCTGAATGTGTCCTGCTGATGATTTTAAAAAATCTCAGGTAAAAAAAATACATGTAAGTGGGAGGAATGATTTTATTTCATTTTTTATTTTATTTTGTTTTTTTAATATATTTCACAAATTCTATGCTTGTTTTTCATTGGTTATGTGGACATCACATGTATACCTTATGGCATCTGAGTTTATGTTTAATTCTTGAAATGCTAACAATTTAAGTGCGTATTAAATAAATTAGGTTTATTAATATATTTTAATTGCTTGACAAATGTTGGAAATCATTGTAAAATAAGGAATAGCTGTATTCTTTAAAATTCTGTCAGTCTTTTTGATCAGTGACCTTTTCGGCAATGACTATTCAAATATCAATAACAGCAAAATGTTTGTCTATATTTCTGAGATGAGGTATTATGTACAGTATTTACATTAGTCGGACTATTGTCCTCATCTTTGTCGCCATATTTGTCACAACGTTTCGGCCGTTGTACGCTCCGGCCTTCTTCAGGTGGTTGTCCTCAAGGACACATGGCACAGTGGATAAAGGCGTTGGTTAGATCCAGTGACAGACCCAAAGAGTGTGAGTTCAATACCTGGTTAAGGCAGTGGAGAACTTTCGAGAGGAAAAATTAGCAGGAGATAACTGATAACTGACATCCATCAAACATGGCACGTGGAACTAGAACAGTCTACCCCAGTGATCGAAATAAAGGGTTCAGTTCGAAATTCCAACCACCTGAAGAAGGCCGGAGCGTACAACGGCCGAAACGTTGTGACAAATATGGCGACAAAGATGAGGACAATAGTCCGACTAATGTAAATACAGCAAAATGTTTTTATCTCATATTTCTTGAAATTTAAAAAAAACATTCTCATTTAGCATAAAAATGTTTTTTAAATTCTTTAAATAAACTGACAAATGTATGTATCTAGATACAGATTCCTCAGAGGATAATACTATCTGTTTTGTTTATAAAAAAAAGAATGATTCTTGCATTAGAGATAAGACAAATTTGTTACAGTTCAGGATGCAATTAATAAATATACATAAGGATAATGTTTAAAAAAATCCCTCAGAGTAAGATAGGCAACACATAAGAAAAGCTATTGTACAGTTAATGAAATAAACCTTTAAGTAAGACAAGCTCTCAGCTATATTTTCTACTTTCAGATATTCTATTTTCCAACCATCTTTCTTTGCAGTGTTATCTACACATTCTGTTTCATAGTTTCTCTCTTTATTCTTTCTCTTTTTCCTGTCCTTTTCTTTGTCAGTGAATCCACTAGAAAATATTATTAATGATTTTTCTAAATGTGATATAAGACATGGTAGAAAAAAAGTATTATCATGTGATCAATAAGTAATGTTCCTAATGGGAAGATAAGCCAAGTGATTTGCAAGGAATCATAATATAGATAAAATTTACTTTGTAGTATGCATTATATCTAACTAGATGTTTTATAAGAGTCTCCAAAAAATTCACTTATATAATGGCAAAGCAAATATTTAAAACATATATAGAAATTCATTGGAAATTATTTTACTATAGGAATACACAGCAAATCATTTTAATATAGTTTAGGTAATCTGTCCTATCACAGATGAGAATTATTTAAAAATATATCAAAACTTTCCCTCACTCTAATGATTAGATATATAATGTCAGAGCAAATATTAAAATTAATTTATGGTAAAAATACATTATTACCAACTATGATTTTTATATAATTGAATTTTTTTAATACATTATTTTTTTAAATTCATTAACTGATTAAAAATTACTTTTAGATTTTGGGTTCAAAAATAAAGTTAACAAATACAGACTTCAAAAGCTCCCAACAAGAGATGTACATTTGTTAAATAAGATAATTGAACTTATTTTGCTGTGATGGCTTCTTGTGACCTCATGGTGTGGCATGCTTAGCTTGAAAGTCATTGAAAAAGGGAATACAAGTTCAATTCTTATTGGGAAAGACATTTTATTTTGTAGGACTCTTGATTTCTAGGCTGGTAGATATTAATTTCATTTTTTTAAAAAAACAGGGATGTCTACTCAAACGTGTACCTGTATACACAATATTATAATGTTTATGTAGGAAAATAAGGTAAGAGTGTATAGAAATTGGAAGAAACACTTAACAGGTAACAGATTGTTCTCTTAACAATTAATAGGGAACAGGCAGAGAAGGAAGAGAAAACAAGAAGAACAAAAAAAAACTGAGTAATGATGAGTGAAGCCATGGTCTCAAAAAAACAGAGTATGGTAGGTGGTATGTAACTTCGAGGACAAAAAGCATCAAAAGAACATCTTTAAAGACACTGAATCTCTGACAATAGCAAAGTGAGTCTTGCAAAAAGCAGACTGCTGGTTTTCCGGTCACTTTTATTGACATGAGACTACTGACAAAGACCCTTATCTGGATAAGTTGTAGAAAGGCCTGTATCTAAATATGTCAAGCTGTTCTGCTGCTAATGGGAAAGCTGGATGTTTACTAATTAGCTTCGACAGACATGTCCACCTGTGACTCGGGGCCTCTTTTGCATCTGTACTAACATGCGTTTGCCACAGTTTATAATATAATGTTTATAGAAAAAGAAGCCGTGATATTTTAGATAGGATTTATTAAATATATCAGAATGTTCCTTGACTAGTACATGTATAAAGACAGCAAATATTAGAAATTAATTTATGGTAAAAATGTGTTAGAAATTATTTTAATACTGTTTATAGAAACTATGATATTATAAGTAAGATATATTAGATAACATTCTGTCACTTTAATAATTACCTGTACAGTGATATAATGAATTCTGATAGGATAAAAAATTAAAAAATCAAGTGCTAACTTGTTTGGTCATTTTCTGCACTAGTAAAGAGGAAAAATTTTAAATAAAATATAGAATCTTGCTATTTCGACTTAACATTTGATTTTGACAGACAATCTCTATATTATACATTGGAAGTCAAGAAAAATGTGTTTGTCTGTGTCAGGAATTAAGGTATGATATAACAAGGCTATTTTATATATATATATATATATATATATATATATATATATATATATATATATATATACACACACAGTGGAACTTCAACCTACAAATTTAATCTGTTCCAGGAGTGAATTTGTAACTGGAAATTTCATATGTCAAAACAATTTTCCCAATTTAAAATAACAGAAATTAGATTAATTCATTCCAAGTCCCAAAAATATTGATATAAAAATCAATAAAAATTATATTTTATGCAAAATTAAAGTGCTTTTTTAAAGATTATACACAAATAATGTAAAAAATATATCACTGTGGCTCTTTCCCATGCTTTATCAATGAGATTTAAGCAATTTAGGATATTGAAGTGAGCCTTCCAAAATTCTCTTAGGGTCATGTTTGTATTTTTGGTCACTTCAAAACACCTCTGAAAGGCAGCTTTATCAAAGCTTGCAGCCTCTCCATGTCTCACTACACTGTGGATGATGGTTCTCTTTTTAAATTTTTCAAACCATCCTCGGCTTGTCTTAAATGCATTTTCATCTTTAGAAGACATGCCTGGTATTTTTCTGATAAGATTCACGTAGAGTACCCTTGCCTTTGCACATGTAATATCTTCAGACAAAGAATCACCTCATAGCTGCCTCTCTCATTCATCCACACCAACAACAGCTTCTCAACATCTTCTAGGGCTTTTGGAGGATGTTTTGTAATTATGCTAACTCTCTTGGCTACATCAAGCTTTTTTATTTCTATCTTGTTCTTTAGGATAGTGTAAATTGTTGATGCTGAATGTCCGTATAGATTGGCAAGGTCAGAAATGCAAGTACCTTCTTCATGCTTCTGAATAATCTCCCTCATTTGTACAGATATTTTTCCCTCTCCTTAGTAGCAACCACCGTCTTAGGTGACATCATGGGCTACAAAAATTATCAAAAAATTACCCACTAAATATTTAAAATTTACTGTACATGTACAGTTATATTTACAGTAACTGTATGGAACAATGTAAAGGAACAAACTGCAGTGATGAAATGTACAGTAACTGTATGGAACAATGTAAAGGAACAAACTGCAGTGATGAAATGTACAGTAACTGTATGGAACAATGTAAAGGAACAAACTGCAGTGATGAAATGTACAGTAACTGTATGGAACAATGTAAAGGAACAAACTGCAGTGATGAAATGTACAGTAACTGTATGGAACAATGTAAAGGAACAAACTGCAGTGATGAAATGTACAGTAACTGTATGGAACAATGTAAAGGAACAAACTGCAGTGATGAAATGTACAGTAACTGTATGGAACAATGTAAAGGAACAAACTGCAGTGATGAAATGTACAGTAACTGTATGGAACAATGTAAAGGAACAAACTGCAGTGATGAAATGTACAGTACAAATCAAACTGAACTGGATTGATAGTTTATTTTACTGCATAGTTTATGTACTGTACCTGCATTTTATACATTTTATTTTACTCTAGTTAAACTTTATAATTTTTTTACATTTTCTACTGTACTGTATTGATATCAATTTAAAATTCAATGATATACACTGTATATTAGACTAAAACACACTTTCCATAGAAACTAAACAAAACAAACTCAGAATTATCACATTTTACCTTCTTTTAATTCAATAAATTTTAACAAAATTTACATGTTACTGTACTGTACAATAATGTACACGTACAGTATTCATTATTGTAGTAGTAAAGTACACGTACTGTATTCATTATTGTAGTAGTAATGTACACGTACAGTATTCATTATTGTAGTAGTAAAGTACACGTACTGTATTCATTATTGTAGTAGTAATGTACACGTACAGTATTCATTATTGTAGTAGTAAAGTACACGTACTGTATTCATTATTGTAGTAGTAATGTACACGTACTGTATTCATTATTGTAGTAGTAATGTACACGTACTGTATTCATTATTGTAGTAGTAAAGTACACGTACTGTATTCATTATTGTAGTAGTAATGTACACGTACTGTATTCATTATTGTAGTAGTAATGTACACGTACTGTATTCATTATTGTAGTAGTAATGTACACGTACTTTATTCATTATTGTAGTAGTAATGTACACGTACTGTATTCATTATTGTAGTAGTAATGTACACGTACTTTATTCATTATTGTAGTAGTAATGTACACGTACTGTATTCATTATTGTAGTAGTAATGTACACGTACTGTATTCATTATTGTAGTAGTAAAGTACACGTACAGTATTCATTATTGTAGTAGTAATGTACACGTACTTTATTCATTATTGTAGTAGTAATGTACACGTACTTTATTCATTATTGTAGTAGTAATGTACACGTACTTTATTCATTATTGTAGTAGTAATGTACACGTACTGTATTCATTATTGTAGTAGTATAGTACACGTTTTGTATTCATTTTTGTAGTAGTAATGTACACGTACTTTATTCATTATTGTAGTAGTAATGTACACGTACTGTATTCATTATTGTAGTAGTAATGTACACGTACAGTATTCATTATTGTAGTAGTAATGTACACGTACTTTATTCATTATTGTAGTAGTAATGTACACGTACTGTATTCATTATTGTAGTAGTAATGTACACGTACTTTATTCATTATTGTAGTAGTAATGTACTGTATTCATTATCACACATCAATTTTTGCACTTTATTAATTTTTTTTACACTTATACTAATATAATCACAAATATGTGTATCCTACAAATGTTTATTCTACGAGATAACAATGAGGACTGAGCAAGATGATGCAATACTCGTAGCATCACACTACATCTAATGTAATGGAACTGTACAGAAATATATACTGTATAATAACATAATACAGTACTGTATATAAAATATAATAATGTGTACTGTATATCAAACATAAAAATACAAGAATAAAAAATACAGTATAAGATATATCTGAAAATATTTAGTAGAGTCAGTCAGTTATGTGCCATGCATGACATGTATAGGCGATCATGTATCTTTCGATACATGATTGAAGAGGCAGATTTTTTTTCCTGCAGTAGGTTGCCATTTCTTTCTGTGGTAGACCCGTTGCTATCCAAGGCTATAGAACCCGGTCTGTCCTGCTATTTACCCATAGCTGGGGGGAGAAGAGGAGGATTTATACCTTTCCCAAGGGTATTAGCATGTAAGTGAAAGTAATGGGTTACTGGAATTCAAACTCGGCTCTCTGATTCCTCAATCCGAGCCGCTATCCATTACTCCATACAGTACAGTATAAAAATACAATCTAAAAAGTATTATAATAATGTATAATACCACAGTATTATATTATTATATATAAAATATATATAACAATATAATATACAAAACATAAAAATATAAAATACAGTATATTTAGATAAGATTAAAAAGTATTTAAGGTACATTTATATCAAATATCTAGTTTGAAATGCAGTGGCGGAAACCCATTCTTAATTTCATAAGTCAAAATTAATTTGTAAGTGGAAATGAATTTTCTACCAAATTTTTGTTTGTACAGCAAGATTTTTGTAAGTGGAGGTGTTCATAAGTCAAGGTTCCACCATATATATATATATATATATATATATACACACACACACACACACATACATACATACATACATATACACACACACACACACACCCATAAATGTATTAGAAATGACTGTGCTATAGAAAATTAGGAAAAGGATTGTTAGTGGTCAGGAATTAATGCAAGCATTCTTCTTCTATTTGCTGTGTACCAGAACATGACCGATCATAGCCCTCCACAACTTTTTGTCCCCTTATTACCTCATTATATGCTGTACGAATTTCAATTGTCTCTTTCTGTTTCTAAGTATAAGTGTCCTTACTGATATAATGAAGGTTACTCATTTCTAAGTACACTTGTTTGCTAGGGTAGCTAGCTAATCCCTTTTGAAGACGCCTGCTCAGGCACAATTATGTTTCTTTATCACCCACAGAGCCAAACTGTTGTTTATACTGTGCATACTGTTATGATGAGCAGACATTAATTACAGTTACTGGGAGAGAGCAAATCATCCCCTTCTCTACAGTCCTTCACCCTGTCATTCTTAGTTTTCACTGTCTCCTTTTTCCTTCAGGGGCCCAGGTCAGTGCCATGGTAGTTATTATTTGGGTCTGGCTTTAAAATGTGGCCAATGAATCTCCATCTTTTTTTTACTGTACCTGAATATTAAGGGTTCCTCTATAGGACGCATGCTGTCTTCTATATGCCGTATCCTATCCTTTGCAGCTGTTAATACATTTCGTCTCTTTGTTATCTCTCTTAAACCTTGTTCCGCTATTCATTTACTCAAGCTCACTAGGTAGGTTATGCATTTCATTCCTCTATCCTTGTTGCTTTCAATGTCTCATCTGAGTATCAAATTTTCAAAGCCTTCTTTCCTCATTATATGCGCTAGAAACTTCAACTATCTCTTCCTAATAAGTATGTGTCCTTTTTGTTTCCATTTTCTCTCAAACATTTTTGTTGCTCACATGTTCAGTCTATGGTATTCTCAGCATACTTCTATAGAACCACATTTATGTCTGTTCAAGTCACTTCTTCATCTGTTAGGAGATTGTCCAGCATTTACTGCCATATAGGAGGACAAATATCACATAAAAGTTTAGTACTCTTTTCTTTGTTTCTAATGAATTTGTTCTATTTCTTAATACTTTGCTTAGCTTTTGGAAGGCATATTCCGCTATGCCAATGCACCTTTAGATTTCAGGGTCACACTTTCTGTCCTCTGTTAAAACATTTCCCAGATATTTAAATTAATTTACGCATTTAATTTTGGAATCTCCAATTTGTAATTTTATGTTAGGCTATTCCTTTTGCTAACAACCAGGCATTTTATCTTTTTTGCAATTGATATTTAGTCCTTTCTTCTCACTTTCCTTCACTACCTCCTGAATCAGTTCTTGTAGTTTCCTTTCTGCATATCTTGTGTTTTTAAGATTGTGGCCACCAATAGTTAATCCTGGTAGGATTTCTAATTCTTTCAGAATTATCTCATTGTATAGGTTGAATAAGTCCAGTGAGAAGATACATCCTTGTCTTAAACCCCTTTCTTTTTGTATATTTACTGAATTCATTTTCTATCCATATACAGGTGGTTTGATCCCAGTAAAGGTCCTGGATTTTCTAATATTCTTCCCAAATATATCAAGATTAAAGTTATCAACAATTCTTAGTGACATACTTCAATATATTTACAACTATCTTAAAAGCTGCCCTATTGAGTGGCATTTAAAAAAACCCCGTGGCGGGCTCTTCATTGGGCCTTGATCACAATAGGTAGGAAAGAGTAGATTCAACAGGAAACAATAAACTATAGAAAAACTCAAAACTGATCATTGCATTTAAGTATTGCATTAATATTTGAGCTTATCTTTTAAAAGTTCAATGATAATTCTTCTGCCATCACTTAATTTAAAGATCATCTGATGAACATAGGTCCTTACTTTCCATACAAACAATTATTTCTATTTCATCAGTGACTTTTACTGGATTTCTCAATTAATTTAAATTATTCCCAAATTAATTTTCAAGTTATAAAAATTGTTATACAAAAAAAAATTGTCACAAAAAATCATGTAAAAAAAAAAAAAAAAAAAAAAATACTCCTAAACAATCACAGTAATGAAAACCTGGGAATCCAAAATTTCAGGTTCACTGGTCCAGAATGTTTTCAATTCGCTCATGGAGTCGGCCTGATTCCAAAATTGTATGATATGTTGGGCCAAGAGTAAAATTGAAAAGGTATGACACACTGACATTTGCAGTGGTCGTATAGTTTGTAAGTATATCCTTAAAATTTCTTTAATATCAGTTTGTTCAATTTTATTGTGAAAACATTGACTTGCATTATAAAATCTGAGATAGTGTACATTGCCCTTAACTCTTGCATTCTGTCATATCAGGCCACCTTTCTAAGAGATTCTGAAACTGGTACACGTCAATTATTAATTTTTTTAAGATAATTACTCTTCTCCTCTAAACAAGATTGCCAAGACCGAGGACAGAATTCAAGAATCCAAATACAGTCAGCAGTAGAAACCAACATATAGATTTACAGATTTTATATCTTGTAAAGCATTGGAAAATAATTATAAAATTTATTTTTCTTTGCAAGACGATGTAAAAATAGGTCAATATCATCCTGCTGAACAGGATTAATGTAGGCTCCCATAAATTTTTTGTGCTTCATTAAACTGAAACCCATTTGTCAAGGATTCTTTCACAGTTGCTCTTAAATAATTTAAAATGGCTCAATCAATATATTTAAAAAATAAAATACCATAGAAAAAAAAAGACATTAATCTATTATATTTTAAGGATTTAACCATGATTAAAATAGTGGAATTAAAATCATGTCGGTTTTCAAGAACTTTCAACAAGACGTAGACAGTTTATCCTGTTTATTCATCATTGTTGTTCCTTGACACTATTTTATTTTGTGCCATGCAAAATGATTTATCTGTTTCATATAAAAAAATTCTCTCAAAATTTCAAAAATTAATTTTATTAATTTTTTTTTACTGTCATTTCTCTAGGTTTTCTTCCTTTTATTCTTGGAATGGTGCCATTCAAAATGATTCACCAATTTACAAAAAAAGAACTCTCTACAAAATTTGAAAGTAAATCCTATTTATTACTTATTGTTAGTTCCTCAGTTTTTTTTTCTTTCTGGAATGGTGCCATCCAAAATAGTTTACCAATTTCTTAAAAAAAAAAAAATAAAATAAAATAAAATAAAAATAACAGTCTACAAGGTACAGAAAGTTAATCCCATTCATTCATTATCATTAGTTCCTCCATGCCTATTTTTCATTCTGCCTTTTCTTCTTATTCTTTCATGAATGGTGCCATGCAAAATGGTTTACATATTTCTAAAAAAAAAAAACCCAAAAAACTCCTATGGAATTGATCAATATTTTTTTAATCATTTCACCACAAGCAAGGCAATAGACCTACTAAAACACAAGAGTTTAGAGTAAAATTGAGAAAAATAAAAACCTTAATAAGAAACGAGAACATTTAAAAAAAAAAAGAGGAATCAAGACAGCAATAGATAACAATTGATATTGCATTTAAACTTTAGCTGGAAAGCAAGAATCTAGAAAAAGAGTTCCACATGTGAGAAGTGCAAGAAAAGAAACTGTTAGCAAAGAACTTATTGTTACTTCTAGACAATTTCTCAGTTTTTTCATCTTTATTTTATTTATCACAGGGTTTTGGGACTTTGTGTCCATTTTCCCTGGATATCTAATAAGAGGTATTGAAGCTATTATACAAAGATGCTGTTGGACCAGTGTCTTCATCATGATTTTTTCATAACGTCTCAGTCACTATACCTTCTGGTCTTCTTTACATGCCTATCACCTTTGGTAAACTTCTGTTCTACCTGTAGATTTTTTATGGTAATTCAGAAGTCATAAGAAAACAGACAAACATCATAAGGGGAAACAAAAAATATAGTGGCTACTGGTTCTTCCGTTTTTTACAATGGACAATGGATGCCATAAATATTGAAAAGAAAAAAATCCATGAATCAAATAAAAAGTGACTGTCAACATTCCTAGAATGTTATTGAATACAAAAATATTTAAAGAAGGCTGGAAAATGTACTGGCTAAAACATGGTATTGAAGGAAAAGAGAAAAGCACTTTAACTGAATTAATATATAATAGCAACCAATGGCGGCATCCTAAATTTCCAGGAACTAGTTCTATAAAGGCAGGTAATCTCTAAGAACCTATTCTGCTTATTTTCTTTTCAGTCTGAGAAAGGGAAAAAAATCACTTTATAATATCAAAAAAAATTAAACCATTTTGATAATAGAAAACATTTATTTATTAAGATATTTCCAGATTGAAATTTTGTTCTCATCATATTTCTGTTCTGAACTATAATACTTTTTGACTCTAATGTCATCAACTGTGTTATGGTTTCTTAGCCACATTCAAATTGAATTGCTGTAGTCCCCAAGATCCAAGGGAAGACCTATCAAATTTATGGCTAGAAGATTGGTCACATTTTTAACTTCAAAATAGTAGGGGCATGTGTCTATTAGAGTTTCACAAGGTGCGCATATGAGTGTAGCGTAACTAACATTTTAACTAGATCATTGGCTAGTAATATATAAGATTATTTTCAGATAATCCAACAACCAGTTTGCTAAGCTTTTATGAGAACTAGAGAATGTGTAATGGTTAGCAGCTTGGAACAAGAAATTGGCAAGCTGATTTCAAATTCCAATCAAATTTGTTGCATTCACTTTCACCCATCTCTTGTCTTCCCAGCAATTTGTTAAATAATAGGGAAGACTGGGCTCTTCAGTCTTAGTTTGCAACCAGTCTAGGAGAAGGTCAACTCTGAATTCAAAACCAGTTGAGCATGGAGCTAGGAGCGCCATCCAATGAAAAAAAAAACAAAGAAAAAACAAAACACATTAACACCCCTTAGCCTGTTGAGAGCTGTAGTCCCATACTCCACAGTTGACGTGTATAGGACTTCAGTGATAGATGGGAACTAGAAAGACACTTATACTTAAAATCAGAAATGGACAGTTAAAATATCTGGGAGACATTATGGGGAAAGAAGACATGGAAAATTTAACACTCACAAGACATACTAAAGGAAGGAGTGGCAGAGGGAAACAGTGACTAACCTATCTAATGTGTTTAGGTGTATGGATGGCAGAGTGGGGACAAAAAGGGATGGTGAATAGTCATGTGTTGCTTAGAGATGTGGAGAGCCATGATTGCCAATGTCCTGAAGGGACATGGCACATACAATAAAAAGTAACATACCTATTCTCAAAAATTTGGATAGAAAAATTATGTGGTACAGAAACCAAAATGGGGTGATTAATATAACAGAGATTAGGAGCTTGGCTTGGAAAAATCATTGCATACTACTAAAAATTGCATATCACTAACAATTAAGAAATGTCGGTAAAAATGGAAATAGGAGTTCAGTTATAAAACCTTGATTTTTTTAAATAAATTATTTACAATCTATGCCAAATTAAAATATATTTTTCTTTTATTAAACAATAAAAAGAAAGATTTAAATAACCATAAAGACAAATTTCAGAAGCAGGTTTTTTAGCATTGCCTGCCAGGCTGAGAATTAGTGACATAAAAATAAGAGCTACCTTTAAATAATCAATACTATTGACTGAACAAAACACTGATGAATATTGGCTGGAACAAAACTAATATTGATTCAATATATGTTCAGAATGCTGCAATATCACGTCCAGGCTTGACATAAGACTTGGGTAAGTAATATAATAAGACCAAATCGATTAGTTGGCTGGTGACAGAACAAAAGCTGAATTGGTAGAATAGCTTTTATGAACTGGTAAGAGACAGTCCTCTAAGTCATCTTATCATTTTATATGAAAATTATATTATAGGACAAAAGTTTCGGGCAACCCTCTGGATTTATTAATTATTAAGTTTCATACTGCCTTTGCTTTATTTAACTCCTATTAAGTTAGGATTCTGAAACTATTTAACACATAGTGTATAGCATCTACTTTTTTAAAGAGGAAGTTACCTAGAATTTAAAATTTGCCAGCCTTTAGCCATCAAGGTAGATTAGGCAATAAAAGCTAAAATTTTAAAAGAAACTTTATGCAGTAATAGGTCAATTTCATTGGATATATGGTGCATATATTTATCCCATATTAAAATAATCTAAGTATTAATTGCATAAAAACAAAAATCAGTAACATCATTTACTCACTTTTGTTTATGAGACATTAAATTCTAGACTTTTCAGTTAACTTGATAAGTATTGATGAACACCTATTAAATTTTGAAAATCTAACTTTTGTTTATAAATACCTGTTGCAGAATAAAATCCTCACATTTATCTTGATAAAGTCTGTCAGCTAAGATAAGTTTTCCTTTTGTTTTTGTTCATATTGTCCTTTTATAGATATATTTTAGTCATATCTGAAATTTTTATATATGATAATATATATATTATTAAATATATTATAAATTCCTTCAGAAAGAGAAAGTACCTCTGGCCTATAGTGAGCTAGTAAATTAGATTTGAAAAAGGCACACAACCTTCAGTTTTTAAGCAATTCTTCAAAATTAAGAGGGCTTTCCCAAACGTTTGACCTACAGTGTGTGTGTGTGTGTGTGAATTCTGTCTACCTTTTATTTTCATTCAATTATCTATTATTCTAATTTTTCATAATTTTTAACTTATAAAAGCAATTTGCATCAATGACATAACCTGGTGCATTTATGATGCAAAAATTTAAAAACTAAAATTTAGAATCAAGCACTGATGAAGGTTACAGGAGCAGCTACATATCCTGTGATTTTTTAAAAAAAACTCCTACATATCAGCTATATAAAAAAAATATACAGAAAATATTTTTGACATCCAATTTTATATATATACATAAGATTAAATAAAGAACAAGTTCGAAAATATTCTGTTGGTTTCAATTCCTATTGAATTGACTGCAAAACACTTTCCCCTCCACAATTTATAGTCAGGAGAACAAAAATGCATGCTGGGATTTCTTTCAGGCCAGTTCTCGGTTTTATATGACTTAGTCCCAGTCTGTCTTGTGTTGAAGTCAGAACGCTATGTTCACTTACCCAATCTTGCTCTTTTGTGTTAACCCCAATTCTTAGTTTGTGAATTTTTTGTCTTATTACTGTTAATTTACCATGCATATATTTTTTGCTTGCTTTATTTTATTTTTTGCCCTGTTCTTTTCTTTGTTATTTCTTATTGCAAATTTTGTCGATTCTGTTTGTTGGACAGTTCTGTCATATATTTTACATTTACCCATGGCCACTCACTCTACAGATTCAGAAATTTCATGTTTTACTCTTTAACATTTTTTTTTTAGAAATTTTTGAAAGTGCAATAATATGTTTTCAATTTTTAAATTCTATATTGTTTTGTTTTCATTGTTTGTGTTTAACATTTTGGAAGTTTGAGTAATGAGGTTTCTAGTAATTAAAACAGAAATTTATAAATTCAGTTTAAATCATCAACCAATTGATTCTTCTTATTGCCCCATTCATAAAATCAACAGAAATTCAGATGAATTGAAATGAGAGAATGAGTAAAAAAAGAATTTAAATGTGTAATAAAAATGGGGTTTATTACTGTATTTGAATTTTTTTAATCAGTTTCACCCCAAGCAAGCAGTAAAGCCACTAAGACACAAGGGGTTACAGGGTATGGAAGAATTAAGAACAGAAGTATTACTAATGAACTGGAAATGAAAAGCGTAATCTGGAGGACAGTAGATAGTGACTGACATTACATTTAAACTTTTGAAGATTAAAGTTGGCTGGAAAGCATGGAACTGGAAAGGAGTTCCACAAGTGAGAAGTGTGAGAAAAGAAACTATTGGCATAGAATTTGCATTTACATCTAGCCAGCTCAACTGTAAATTGATGAGATCTTGACACCAGTTTGGTACTGCACTTAAATTTCAAAGTCTAGGTACCATAATGAAGAGCTCAACTACTAATTTAAAAAAAAAAAAAAGAAAACAATATTGGGTTTGGCATTCAGCTAAATTATTTCAAAGAATGAGCTTTCTTTCAGATAACTTATTTGGAGAGTTGAGATGCGGTTCACAGATACCCCAGCACAAACATGTATATATACCTGTGCACCGGGAGTGGATGAAATAGAACACAAAATAATTAAATTTAAATTTGTATAAGTCTGAATACCAACTCTTTCAAACTGTGTTTACAAATCCCCAGTCAGTAACCCCCAAAATAAACTTCCATTAAGTGTATGAGCCACAAGAATTAATGAGTTAATGTGCAAGAAAATTTAAAAATAACTCCTTATTTTTAAACTTTTTGCATAATAACTCATTGAAAAAGTAGAAAATAGAAAATATGCACCAAATTAGGTGAGAGAAAAAAAAAAAAAAAATTCAGAAAGGTGATTAACATTAGCTACATACATTTAAGACAGATAAAATTTTCAGGTGGCTTGAATGAGCAAATAATAAAGCAAGGGTGAATTTTGGTGGTACTGACTTTTGGTCGGGGATATGGGAGTTAAATCCCTCAGGTTGAGGGAGTGGGGGATCATGCTAAGATCGACATAATGCCAATATCCATTTTTTGGGGAAGTGGTTGGTCTCCATTGTCCAGTAAACCTCAGTAGAAAAACTTCCATTAAATGTACTAGCCACAAGAATTAACAATGAGTTAATGTGCAAGAAAGTTTAAAAATATGCAATACTGTTTCCATTTAGTATCTTTTTTTTTTGTTTATAAAAAAGCAAAAATACTCATTGAATGTTTCGCAGGTCAGCAGAGACAGGTACTTATATAGGTTTTATGTAACATGAAGTAATGAAAAGTGAACATTTGAAAAGCAGGGGATATAAGGGTTTCTTATAATAAAATGTTTTTTTTTCTTTTCAGACATCAAATTACAATTATTTTCCACCAAAAGCATTCGCAAAATCTAACCTAGAAAATGAAGGCAGCTCTTGGGCAAATGTTCTTTGCATTTTCATTTTGCTACCAAAGTTAAGCAGTGTTGAGCTCAGTCAGTACCTAGATGGGGGATCACTTTGCTCAAACAGAGTACTGTAAGCAACATCCTACAATCCAAAATGTTTCAGCTTTAAATAACCCACAAAATGTTCGTAAGCCATAAAAAACCCCAAAACAAATCAATAAATCTTCTATAATTCTGACAATATCCTGTGTCAAGAATGATGATGTCATTTGGACAAGTTCAAGAGGACATGTTTTTCAAGATGGCTCCAAAATTCTTGCTGGGATTGAGGTTGTATGAATTTCCTGGCCACCTGTCAAATCTATCTTTTTAAGAAACAATATGGCTCTAAACACACCACATAAGATCACATTCTGAACTAATCAGTCAGCCATCAAACTCCACAAAAAGAAGAAAATAAACATCAGAAAAAATCTGAAAACAGAACAAACACAGTTCTGAAAAATTTGCGAAAGAATAAAAAAAAATCATTAAACTAAATACAATATTTCCCAGCTTTATATAAAGCATCCCATTTCTAACTTGCAAAAAAAAAAAAAAATTCAGCCTGCCAGATACAGGGTAAATTTTTAAGGCTCATTAGGGGAAGAAAAAATAGGTTCATCTGTGACAAGGAGCTTTGGTAATAAATGGAATAAGTGTATCTTTCTTGTATTTTCTGTGAGGCAAAGAAATGTAGCAACAGAATTCAAGAATTGTGTTTTGAAGAAAGATACTACAAGCTTTTTGAATTATTGTTGTCACAGTGGGATGTCCCTGGGGTGCATCATTTAGCATGATCACCCTCTTTCAAGATGGACCTGAGTGCAGACACCAATGTCAGAAACAAAAAAGTAATGACCTTTCAGGTCCATAGATTTGGGATTATAATTAACCCTGAAGACATAAACAACAAGAAAGAGATGACTGATTACTATAATTGAGATGATTCAGAATACCAATCAAGTAGAAGCGTTTAAATTTAAATTTGTTTGCAAATTAGGCAAATGGATATTTTATGGATATCACAATACCACAGTCAGAATATTGAGTGAATTCTGATTAGAAACTGACTTCAGATGATAGGACACAAAATAATTTCTTTCAGATGACACCATCAATTTTGTAGTTTGGCAGTTATATTGAGAAAAACAAGAGAGTATATAGGACAAAATGATTGTGATAAAAACAAGAGAAATAAGGATGTTAATATAAGAAAAACATTGTCAGACAAGAACTGATATTTTCGATTGAAATATTTAAAATTTTAATTACCTTGATTTTTCAATTTTTTGTTATTTGAATCCAACTAGCTTAAATTAGAAATGTACTGTCATGTCAAGAAATACATAGATAAAAAAATAATTATAATGTCACAGTGTTGTGTCCATAAAAATGAGATAAAAATTAATTATAGTGTCAACAAAAATTATTATAATAATGTAGTTGAGACTATTCCTTGGATGTCATTTATACAATACAAGATACCGCTTCAGTATCTGTCTATATTTCTGAGGTGAGGTATTATGTACACTATTTACATTATTTGGACTATTGTCGCCATATTTATTACAACACTCCAGCCTTCTTCAGGTGGTTGGAATGTCGAACTGAACCCTTTATTTTGCTCACTGGGGTAGACTGTTCTAGTTTCACGTGCCATGTTTAATGGATGTCAGTTATCAGTTATCAAGGACACATGGCACAGTGGATAAAGGTGTTGGTTAGATCCAGTGACAGGACCTAACGAGTGCGAGTTCAATACCTGGTTAAGGCAGTGGAGAAATTGGAAAGAGGAATTAGCAGGAGATAACTGATAACTGACATCCATTAAACATGGCAGGTGGAACTGGAACAGTCTACCCCAGTGAGCGAAATAAATGGTTCAGTTCGACATTCCAACTACCTGAAGAAGGCCAGAGTGTACAACGGCTGAAACGTTGTAATAAATATGGCTACAAAGATGAGGACAATAGTCCAAATGATGTAAATAGTCTGTTCAATCCGCTGTTCTTGCATTTCATGCACTTCACCAATGTAAAACCGTTCTGCCTTCTCGCTGCTTCAGCCCTCTTTATCAGGCCAACACCTTGGCTGACTAACCAATCAGTGTTCTTTGCTTTTGTTGTCAGTTACCCAGGCAAATAGCCTCCTCCAGTCCAACCAATCAGCACATGACCTGCTATTGGTCGAACCATGCCAAACTGTACAAAAAAAACCCATTACAGCACATACTGTTGGAATACTTAGATGAGAGAGTAATGCCATTTTCAAGGAACAAAATGCCAATGCCACACATTGAGGTAAAACACTTATTTTTCTTTACATCAGATACAAGCCACTCTGCCTTGCTTGCTTCTATGTGACTGTTCACCACAAATAAAATAATTAAAATAATTATAATTATCATTAATTCACTCAATCTAAACCAATGAGAATCGACCCCACTTTTCTCCTCCATACACGCAAACATGTTACAGTTTCAAAATCAGACAAGAAGTTCACACAGACAGGTTGTTAACATGTGCATCAACAAAAATTTCATCTCCTTTTCCCTTTTCAGGCCATAATAGTAATATTTATCTTTTAGCACTCAACAAAAATTTCAGGTAAGAAAATCCCAGACACTTATTGTATTTTTCTAACTAAATTATCTGGATACTCATTACACATGTCTATAAAAAAACATAGGAAAAAGACTGTATACACTTTGCTTATTCTTTAGCTTACCCTTCTGTCGGATTCCAATCCATATTTGATCTACATTTGACCCCAAAATCACAATTTTACTCAGTATTAATGTCTCTCTGTTTCCAACACCACAATACAACCAGATAATAAATAATACTCATTTTGTTGTTTCCACATTTTGCCGTTTCTCATTTTTATGAGTATTTTTATATATATATATAGATATATATATATATATATATATATATATATATATATATATATTAGGATGGTTTATAATTATTTACTCAGCGTTATAAATCTCCAACAGTACACACACATGCTCTCTCTCTATATATATGTGTGTGTGTGTGTGTGTGTGTGTGTGGGCTACTGGCCTGTCACTCAAGAAATCTTAATAAAGATAATGTACTTTCTGGCAGGGTTTGGAGGGTCTTCCATTTGATCTGGCATGCTTGGTCACAGCCCAGCAAGGTACTATTTTTCCTTTTAACACATTGACTACCAGCTATGGCTTGTGGTTGGCAGTTTTTATTATGATGCTGACTACAAGTTATCTCCTGCCAACAAGATTATTTGCTGTGATACTTTTAGTGCGAAAACAATGTTAAGAGTTCAGTTGAAGTTATAAATAAAATCATAAAAATGTGTTTCGCTTAAGTTGGCTATTATAAATTTGGCATTTGAAGTCCGATTTTGTAATTGATCTCTGACAGTCTAAGTGTTACAGAATACCCACTGTCTCGTTCAGATTTTTACACTAAAAATAATGTTTGAAATAAAATAATCTTGGATTTTATATATATATATATATATATATATATATATATATATATATATATATATATGTAGAGAGAGAGAGTCTGCCAAACAATGTATACTCACTCCAGGAAAAGAAAAACTTGTCTTTCATAGTTTTATCAAATTGTGATAACTGTTTACTATAGTACAATATTTTCTTGACAGCTTGCATTACATTGGCAGCCCTTAGACAAGAAATTGAAAATGCATGGGCAGCAATCCTATTGGACACTTTTGCCAACATTGCTTAAGCAGTAGTTTGCCATACTAATAAATGTCTGGAAGTTAAAGGCTACTATTTTCAGCAACTCTTGTGATTGCAGAGCCCAAAGGTAATCTCATGATGTCTGAATAAATGTAGTATTACAATATCTATACAAGTTTTTCCTTTCCCGAAGTATGTATAAATTTTTTATTGGATTATATACATACATACATACATGTGTGTGTGTGTGTGTGTGTAATAGATCACTGGCCAAACAGAATACTGATATAGAGAAATGATTTGAGCCAAGAACTTTTCAGAAACTTCTCATATATGCATATACATATATGTAGAAAGAGAGAAACAGTATGGCAATAGGAATCAACATTGCATGGTGATTGTCAATTTCATGTGAGAAGATAGTTTGTGGTGTGAGACTGTTACCACGTTATGTTGATTCCTATGTGCATACTTTTTATATCAATAAACACTCTCGGATATTAAGCACTTTTCTGTTACAAACATAGCAAATTTTAAACAATATATATTTGCATATATGTGAATGTATATTTATATACATATACTGGTCCAGTAAGTATCTGCTCACTATACTCTATCTTTACAAGAGCAAGATGAGGCCAAAAATGGAGTATTGCTACTATATCTGGGCTGGAGCTGCCCAGTCCTCAACTTGCCTGTCTTGAGAGATGTTCAAAAGTTTTCCCAATCACTACAATCTTGACCGCTTCCAGTCTAGGGTTAACCTATGCACAGCCCCATGAACTTCATTTCTATGCCGCCTTGTGAGTGATGAATTATTTTCTACCCTACAATTCCTTTCCTTTCATCAAACAAAACATTAGTTTCTTGCTGCTCTGTGACTATTTTCATGATATGTGTTCCGATGAGCTATATTCCTTAGTCCCCCCAGCCCTGACCTTTACAACTGGGATCCCCCCATGCCATGTACACAAGTGTGAATCATCCTCATTCCCTTTGTATTTCATTAGTAATAAGTAAGTTCTATTCAGACAGCTTCCTTCAAACAATCTCCTGGCAAGATGTTTTCTCAATCATTACAATCTTGACTTCTTCAAATCTAGAGTTAGCCTATGTATAATCCCATGAACTTCATTTCTTACCTTTTTTATGCTCAGTCAACACCACACAGTAACTCTCTACCTTAATTGGCTCTTGGGCCTTGTAAATATCAGTATATATATAAAAGAATTCACATATTACTATGTGTGTATGTGTAAATATTTAATATTGATTTTCAATTTGAGAAATGTAGAACAAAAATTCATTTATTGCCTTTTTAGAATCATAATTCTTTTAAATTCAATTATAATTTTAATTCTTATTTTGTAATATTTCTTCTTTGATAATTGTTTTCTACAAATCTGAAATGCCTACACTGTCCCCAGAGACAACACAAAGTACATTATAATCTTAATCAGTGCTACTTTTGTAATAAGCATTCAAGATCCTGGCATTTATTTGAGCCTGAAGCTTTTATTACATGAAATGTTATTCAATTCTATCTTTTCAAGACCATATCTGTCATTAAATTGAAGTTCTTTCTCATTCACAAGTCACCATTTAAATTAGCTAATTCATTTAGTCTTCTTTGTCCTTTATACTTTTGCTTTTTACAAACTTATTCTTCAAATGATTATCAAGCTGTAAGCAACTGTGGTGCCTTTATTGTAAAAAAAAATAAAAAAATAAAAATTGTTTCATAATAATGATTGAAGGATATTTTTTTTCTTTTTGATACAATTGTTATCGTCCTCCAAAATATCTAGGTTACATTATTTTGCCTTTAACTTTCAATTTTTTTTATTTAAAAAAAAAACCCTTTTTTCCTGCATTTTTGTTGGTTTAAGAATTTTAGTCTTCATTCATATTTTTTTGTTCACAATATTAAATACAATCTTTCTTCCCCATCAATTTCTTCTAAACTTCTGCCATTATCTATCAGAGAATTGCTTGCCAGAATATCTGTTGTGTACAAAAGACTAATTTTAGTCAGTTGTATCAGAGTTAAAATCAGTTTTATATTTATAAAAATAAAATAGAAAATTTAGATAGTAAAATTAATTTTCTCTTAATCTGTCAATCAGTGACATCATATAATTGATGAGTTACCATAGAAATGTAGCTCACATTTGTTGTAACTGTGGAATGTCTGAATTTAAATATAGAAACCCAGATAGAATAAACTGTAAATTAGAAGTAAAAATCAATTTGACTAAATTAAAAGAATTTAAAATAGGAAAACATCATCTAAACACTTAGAATATACTGCATCATCTAATCTAAAAAATATTTTTTCAAGAGTTTCTATATTTTTATGCCCAGTGTTCACAAGATGCATTATATACCCAGTATTTAGATAATGCAGTATATTCTAAATGTTTAGATGATGTAACATATTCTAAGTGGTTTAGATGATGCAGTATATTCTAAACATTTAGATGATGCAGTATATTCTAAACATTTAGATGATGTAACATATTCATTCTAAGTGGTTTAGATGATGCAGTATATTCTAAACATTTAGATGATTCAATATATTCTAAGTGTTTAGATGATGTAACATATTCTAAGCAGTTTAGATGATGCAGTATATTCTAAGCATTTAGAAGGTGTGGCACAAAGGATTGCTACACAAACTGGCCAGTTATGGAATTTCTGGGAGAGTTCTTTCAGTTATCAAGTCTTTCCTGTCAGGTAGGTCTATGAAGGTCATTGTTAATGGCCAGTCCTCTGTCACATATGAGATCAGTGCTGGGGTCCTCAACTGCTTTATATCATCTATCTGCCCAAGAACACTTGGATCCTTAGTAAATATATATGCATATCATGTCACACCTCCAAATATCTTGATGACCAGTGTCTTGTAGCTAGTCTCTCCTTTGACTTAACTCTCACAGTTCAAGGGTTGGGGAGACTCATTTAGTATCATTTAATACATCCAAAACTAAACTAGTAACATTTCATCACCACTGAGAAGACCCTAAATTTGCACAAATCCTGATATACCCTCAAAGAGGCTCCTTGCCTTGAATGCCTACTGGGTCTAAAGCTCACATCTGATGTCAAAATGAAATGCTTGAAGAATAGTTGGTTCCTTGTATTATTCCAGAAAATACCCAACTCCTGCTACCATCCTCTATTTTTACAAGAGTCAGATTAAACAAAGAATGGAGTATTGCTGCCATATCTGGGCTGGTGCAGCCTCAACAGACTTAAAAAGCGCTTATGTGGCTTTGTGGGTGATGAATTATTCTGCACCTTGCACCATTATCCAACAGATGAAACATTGCTAGCCTTTCACTACTCTATCACTATGGCAAATTTTCAGATTAATTACATTCCTTAGTTCTACCAGGTCAGATCTTAGGAGCTAGCACCAATCATGCTATGTTCATGGTGGCAAACCATCCCCATTTCCTTGGAGTTCATTTAATAAGGAGCAAGTTCCATTCAAATAGCTTCTTTCCTAGAACTGTAACTTTGTGGAACAAACTCCTGAGAGGATGCTTCCCTGACAACTACAATCTTGATCTCTTTAAGTACAGGGTCAACTGATATCTATCCTACACATTCACATAATCTGCATTTCTTATTTCCCTCTTTCTTACAACAGTCTCACTCAATAACCCTTAACCTCGAGTGGCCCTTTGGTTGAAGAGTAAAAAATAAAAAGACATTTATCAGATTTCTAAGTTCATTTCTATAATTTGTTCATTTGCGTTAGTTGCATGAATATATAAATTAAAATGAAAAGTGAACATTTATTACAAATATACAACTATATTTGTAGATACATCAGGTGAATACATGCATGTGTAACACTACAAAAAGTTTAAAATAGTCATTTTGGTCTCGCTCATTTGAGCATGTCATCAGGTGTAGTCCGTGTCTGCTATAAAAATGTGTATATAATGTATACACAGGCAGGCAGCAATAATTTATTCAAACATGATCTATTGAATTCTACCAGCAAGACGTGTCTATTCAATATTTTATTACATCTTTCCAGTCAACTTACACAAGATGGCGCTGAAAGGTTTACAGCCCGACCAAAATGAATGACCTTGACCCATGAAATGTACATGACTGCCTTTCCACATATCTAACTTACAGTTTAATACAATTAGTACCATGTTTCTAAAGTTTCTTTAACATTTAAAAAAAAAAAAATAAAGAGTTCTGCTGGTTGAGAAGGTTGTTTGTGTGTGTGCATGGATGCATGTCTATGCTCATGTTACAAATAACATCTATGAAAGAAGTACAAAGAAATACTAGGGATTTATTGAAGAATGGGTGTGTGGTTGAGTGATTAAAGTGTCAGTGTTCCAACCATGAGAATCTTACCATGGCCAATTAGTTAAGGGGAGGATCCCATCATGCAGCACCATTTGGTTGACCCAAGTCTTTTGAATAGAGAAAACAGTTTGGAAGCTGCCATTGGTTGTACTAGCATGAAGCTTGGTAATCATGTTAAAAACACCTATTTCTCCAGCAGCCTGATCATTTGTGGTGATGTATCAGCTTAAAAATAACTCAAAGACTGAAATCCTTCACATGAATTCACTTTCTGCCACAGGAAAGGATAATGCTATATATATATATATATATATTATACACACTAGCAGCCATACCCAGTTAGTCGATCAGAAAAAACATTCAATTTAGAATGAAGCAAAACCAGCATCATGTTTAGATGTAACAGAGTCTATTTTCTTCAATTACTTTGAAGTACTTTCATTAAAAAACATTTTGAATTAATGCAGTCACTGACAAAACAGAAGTAGTCTGTATTTATTCAATCGAAGTTAACCGAGGACATGAAGGGGCAAAACAGGCAACATGAAGACCCACTTCAGACCACAATTATTTTGGAGTTTTTGAAATTCAATCTGTCAGTGTGCTACCAGGGATATAAAAGAGGATACATTTATACAGCAAGTGCCAAGTTTGATTAAAATTGATTGAAAGATCAACGAAAAATAAGAAAGGAACCAGTAAAAATTGCCATTTTTCACTATTTATGTGGGTTTTCACTATATGGGTGGACTCAATTATCAAGTTAAATGACTGTTAAACAATCAACTTATTGTTGGCTACAATTGAGTGAAGTTTGTATTAGATTGCTTGAAAATTGAGGGAGCTTTTAGTTTAAAATTTGTGATCAAATTGATTTGCATTTTTACACTCAAGTAACCTACATAGCAAGTTTGAATGAAATTGGAGGAAAAAGTTGAATTTTTCAATTTTTGATCGGCTTTATTGATTATTGATTTTTTTTAAATTATTGATTTTTTATGTAAGAACCTATCTTTTACATTGTACAATGTATATGCCAAGTTTGGTCAAAATTGGTTGGATGGATCTTGAATGAAAAGATATCAAACAGACAGACACACAGATATCCTCTGTTTTATATATATAGATGATTAATGTAAATAAGATTTCTCAGCTGGTTGATATTATATTCAGCACCTCAACTCCAGAATTTTGTAGGTGAACCTTTTTGTAATTGTTCAGTTCACTTATCAGGAGGTTTCAACAATTGACTGTGGATTTTCTCATTTTCGTTATCTTTATACTAAGTTTGATGTAATAAATTTATTCGCTAGTTATTGGTGCTAGGTTGATTTTTTTTTTATCTGTATGCGTGTGTATGTATCAAATGCTATAGTTATATTTATGATAAAAATATAGTTTTAAGGTATACTATATTTATAAGTAAAAGTGCTCAATATCAGAGATAAAGTGAATGTAAATATAAAAGTGGACACTGGGGTCAACACCAAGCAGAGACAGTGTTTCATGCTTGAATACATTCAAGCTTCAGGCCATGAACACAACCTTCATGGCCTGAAGATTGCATTCAACCATGAAACAGACTGTCACTTTATATATTTTAATTCTATATAAAAGGTTTTCCATTTAGTTGATTGATGCTGACTTTAGCATCCTGATTCCAGAGTTTCATAGACAGACTTGTCAGTAATTGACTGCTTATACTTCTCGATTTTTCTTTTTTTTTTATATATACACTTATCACAGGTGCAAGTTTTTTTTTTTTTTTTCCTTATAGTGTATGTGCACAATATATATATATATATATATATGAAAAAGAGAGATTGATTTAAAAATGTTGAATAACAAAAGAGAGTGCAAATAGCTGTGGCAGAAAGCATTTTAAATGTCAGCTAA
>OZ038518.1:46529959-46537459 GCA_964036315.1 Acanthosepion esculentum
CTTAATGACTCATTCAAAACTGATTACAAATTTCTTTTTCTTCTTCTATTTTCAAGAAACAGCAATGAAAACGAAACTAACCCAAAATACGCATTATCGAAAGTTATTGCGCGACCCATGTCATCGTTTTAACAAAAGGCGGCCATTAAAATTACTGGAGTCGATTCGAAAAGGTTTCATTTGAAGAAACGTGTCGAAACGAGGAATATGCGGTGATCTACATAATTTAATTATTAATTTGATATTTTATTTCTGCTTATTTCCTTCATTTCTTCCACGATATGAGGCGGAAATAATGGAGGTTACCTTGAAAGATACTCTAATAAGATCTTTGACAACATGGAGGCGGTTTGGGTTCATCCAATAGAAACTAAAACTAAATACATTACATAAAGATAAATTAAGCACAATCAAATAAAACTAAACTAAATACAATAAATTAGATTATATATATATATATATATATATATATATATATATATATATATATATATATATATATATATATATAAAATGGGGCAATTAGGTTAGGTGGTAATTTTTCAATTTACATTCCATTGCAAATGTACCTATTTTAAAATATACAACAGCTCTTCTGATCTTTTTAAGGTGATATTTATGGAATGTGGCACAAGGTCGAGTTTAAAGTGGGAGACCCATGTGTACATAGGACGAATTCTTCCTCTTTGCTTGTTCTCTATTTTATTTAATCTTTGTAAAAAATATAATGTGCCTTATGAGTGATTATCAAAAATCAACGTCAACCACTTAATGTTTATTTTGAAAATGTAAAAGGTGCTCCACAAGGCCAAAAAGTGAGAGAGACACTCATTTTTATTAACCTAACTTTTAATTAACTAGTTGCATTTAGGGTTGCCAACTCCCTAAAATTAAAATGCTCGACAGGGAGAAGTCTGTAGACAGGTTCCCAGCTATAGGGTCTGTGGACACCCACAGAGTCAGGTTCCCAACTGGAGATGCACAGACCCACAAAGCTTTTGAGAGATAGGAACTGGGAAAGAGAAAGAGGACAAGCAGCAAATTTTGCACAATGTCCGTGTTAAATAGACATAATTGTTTATTTTTTCAAAAAAGTTAAATTTGTGCATAATTTTGAAAAGAATCTTTGATACTAAAAATGATTGAACAGGGAGTGTTCTACATTAAATTATGCAGGACAGGACCTTCAACATCAAAATAAAGAGAGACAATACCACATTTTGAGGGACAGTAGCAACTCTAGATACATTTGTTGTCCAAACCATACTATTTATATTCCATATCTCTATAGCTTCCCATTTATTCAGAACACTTTTATACAGCAATCACTAAAATACATTTTTTCATATTTACAATTTAAGAGGTGAGGAAACCAAATACACAATAATTAATATTTACCATCCTTATATGAACAATCTTAAAAAATCTTCCATGATGTGAATACGAAAAGAAGAATGAGTTAGGATAATTCCCTTCCCATGTCTAAATCTAGCAGAAAAGTAAGCTAACCGGTCAAAAAAAAAGTAGGAAAGTGTAAAGAACAAATTAAAACAAGAAACAAATCAAAATAATCCCACAACACCAGCGAACTATACCCTCTGTCACTTAACAAGGGATGGGTGGAGGAAATAAAAATTAAAAAAAAAAAAAAACTGCAATGAGGATAGCTATATATAAACAGGCCAATCACCATTTATATCCTATTAATAAAATTTGGAAACAAAAACAGTACTTTTCTAACCTAACTGGGCTGAGAAGACATATCTCTTTCAGAAAAACAAAGTGTTCAACCAGTTAGTTCAAAGTATGACATTGAGCCATTCACCCAACTGGTACGTTCGATGTTTGATCCCTACAGCTGACTCTTAAATGGATCACTTTGATCCAAGCCTTGCCTTGTCCCATGTTGTGTTTGATTTAGATCACAAAGCTGGGGAGGATCAAATTTTCGACAGGAATCATTGATTTGGTCTGGTCTGGACAAAGTGAAGCCACAAGTCATAGGCTAAATTGTAATAAAGAAAATGTTTTATATAACATTTCTTGTACAGAGCTGGTAGTACAATATCAGTTCTTCAGGTAGGAATATATGTTCTTCATGCAGGAATATATTTGTCATGCAAAGTTATTTGACCCTTCCCGTCTTTGAATATTTTGTGATACTTTGTTCATCATGACTAAGTCTAGACAAGGCTTCTGGAACACAGCGCAAAGTTGGAGGTCTTCTTCAGCAGCAGGAAGTTACATGAGTTTGGTGAAGCAGTCATCTCTCGCCTGGTGTCTGGCAGCTTTGATCTTCTGTTTATATGGACCTTCATTCAAAACTGGGAAGGGGTCTGAGGTGGTTTGGGATTTCAGGGATTCTCCCTAATCTCCACACATAATTCTTTGTTTGTTTGACTCTGGGAAATTAATCACATGCCCAATTTTGGAGAGATCTCTACTCCGAGGAGTAGTGGTAGCAGAATATCGATCCACCCTAACTCCTTTCTTGTATTGGTGCCTCATACCAATACTGTTCAAGGGGTGTAGGCAATTCCTCCACCTCCCTTGGTGTTCTACCTAGGCCTTTCACTTCTATGGTCATCTGACCAATCCAATCTCTAGACTGCATAGGCAAGCAAGTGTGGCTTAGCTCCAATTATTAATTTTAATTAACATCCCAAATTTTCATCAACAGAATTCCTTGACCCCTCCTGCCTTCCTAATCAGACACTCAACATCTGTTTCGCTGACAGCCTCATCTTGTGGCACCTGGCCCTTATCTAAAGAAATTTCATTGCCTCAGCAATTCACACCTTCCTTTCCCTTTTTTTGCCAAGTGATAAAAAAAAAATAATTCTCTAACTTTGCCTTTGTCTCCAAAAGACTCTAAATATCACCTTTTGACTGACTTGCCTTGCTGGGTTATGGCCAGCAGATAATTCTATAACCTGGATTTTAAAAACAATCATGTCTCCATTTTGGCTTTTACACTGCCTCTCTCCTCTTCTTTTGACAAGTCATAAGCAAAGAAAAAACAATTCTTTAACTATGTCTTTGTTTCCAGAAAACTTCAATTTTTATCTTGCCCGACCTTTCCTTGCTGGGTTTTGGCCAGCAAATAATTCTATAAACTGGATTTTTAAAACAATAGTGTCTCCATATGGGTTTTTGTAGGAAAAATCAGATGTTTCTGTCCTTCCCCTCTACCAAGGAAAAAACAAGCCCTCTTCATTTACTAAAATCTGGTCTTGACTCTCAGTAAGTTTATCAAGCTATTCTTTCAACCCTTAAAGTGTCACATCAGATGCCCATCATGATTAGCCTATTTCACTTGCACTTGTCATGTAACATTAATCTAACTATCACCAAAGTCTGGCAATGAGAGCCTCTCTTTCCACCCTGATCTTGACCTTCAGCTGATGCTTGAAAAATGCAACTAGAAAGGCAAATTTCAGTGGACTTTATTCATCCATGTCATCCATGTCACCATCTGCAAAACACACTGCTTCTTGACCAGCAACCTCTTGTTTAACAATATTTGCTCACAATACCAGCAGTAGTAGCAACTTATACCAAAAAGTTGTCATGAGTTTGAAAAAAGTTAGTTGGAGACATGACAACATTCTTTTTTTTTTTTTTTAATTGGTTCCACCCCATGCAAGGCAGTAAAGCTACTAAGACATAAGTAAAGCTACTAAGACATAAGTAAAGCTACTAAGACATAAGTAAAGCTACTAAGACATAAGTAAAGTTACTAAGACATAAGACATTACTAGGTGTAGAAGAATTAGGAAAGGAAATATTAATAATGAGCATGAAGAGAAAAGAGTAATCAGAGGACAGAAGACAGCAATTGATATTGCATTTAAATTTTTGGATATTAAATTTGGTTAGAAAGCATGGAGCTGGAAGGGAGTTCCACAAGCGAGAAGTGTGAGAAAAGAACTTACGGCTACATCTCGCCAGCTCAACTGTAAATTGATGAGATCTCAATACCAGTCTAGTACTGTGCTTGAATTAAGTCTAGGTACCATCAGAGCTGTTTCAATTTGAAAGTACACTTTACTTCTTGCCTTTTATGTTCATACAACACAACACAGTAACTCTATACCTTGAGTGGCTCTTGGGCCTTGTACTGGGTGATCATTAATATAAAAAAAAAAACACTACAAATCATTGTGATTGCCCGTCTTCAAGCATGTTTTTCTGTTCAGCCTTATTTGTATTTCAACGCCGTAGAGCCAACATGCAGTTTATACTGCAACTACGCTGAGCAGATAGTTCAATACGGTTTTATTCAAGAAGTTGATCAGTGTCTCAATACAAAAATGATTCCAATATTTGCAGTAATATGCAAACAAAGAGTTAGATTAACCTATTCTTAAGGTGAATAGCTGAATGATTAGAATGTTTGCTTTCTGAATATAAGAATGGGATTCAAATCCCATAGTTGATTTGTCAGGAAGTTGACTTCTTGATGTTGGTGGCCTGGGGAGGCGATCACAGTGTATCGTATTGTTGGAAAGTGCCTGAAAACCATAACAAAGAAGAACCTAAGCCTTGTGAATGAAATTGGGTTGATGGAACTGTTCAGATGTCATTGATGGTTGTGTTAGCACATAATGACAAGTCATTGTGACCCAGAGTTTAAGTATTACTGTCCTTGTTCAAAACTGTTGATCAATTCAGATCATGCACTGTCTTCCAGAAAACAACTCAGGCCTGTGTAGCATAGTTGCAGCATAAACCATGGGCTCCCTGAGTATTGAACAAACCCAAATGTGTCTGAGCAGGCATCTGCAACAGGGATTGGCTAGCTGACCAAATAGATGTCTATGTTCGAAAACAAGTAGCTAGACATTATTCTTAAGGGAACAGAGCAGTATGAAACTCTAAAATTGATGTACGTGCTTGATGTAATGGAATAACTTGTCACTCCCATGAGTAACTACACTATAGATGGTAACTACCTATAAGTATCGGTAAGTCAACGGACTATGGAGTCTAGCTGGGATCTGCTGAGTATGACTCCGACTTACGCGAGAACTACCAACCTTCCAATAGTAGCACTCACTACTGAATTGACTTGCGATAACTTTGTGCATAACTATTACCTTTATTCTTATTGTACTGGTTTTGTACAATAAACCTTTACTTATTTTATCCACTGTGTTTGTCAAGTATATATTGCTATTAGCACGGAATATAACAATGCTCTTAGCAAGATTATTGATATGACTGTGACGAAACACCAGTGCAACATTTAAATTAATTTTAGTGATTGGTTTCTTTGAACTTTGTCAGTAAAAAGGGAGAGAACCCATATAAGCTTCTATATAGAAGTTCAAGAATTTAATAAATAAAACAACTACATTTACTGAGAGCATCCAAAGAGAAATGATATATGGACAAATATTCATGTGCAGAGTTCCTCAAATAGATTCAATGGAATGCATTTGAAAAAACACAGATCAGAACTCAAAAGAAATCCTCTGAGAAACACCAATATGGAAGTGTGATTAAACTATTTATATTTTCAAAGCTTGCATTTCAAATGTATCTTAAAAGTATAGCTAAGCACGGGGATAAAATGACTAAAACTCTTTTTACAAACTTGATTTATTCATATAGGTATATATGTGGTCATGGATACGAGGGGGTACTGAAAAGTTTTCAGCCTCATCGATTTCACAAAATCTAATTACATGAGCAAAAATCGTTTTCAGTGGGAAGGGCTCTTTGGTCAAACTGAAAGCTTTTCAGTGCCCCTATATGAATAAAGACAAAAGGAAAACTTACCTTAGCCAATGTATTCGACCTCTGATGAACTTTATAAAGGCAAATGTAACAATTTTATTTTGCAACAAGTATTTATAAACAAAAGTAGAAATGTTAGTTTTTCAGAATTTTAAATTTAAGAACACTAATAAATATACTTAAAGCTGACTGAAAGTCAAGGTAAATTATAGATGATGCTAAATTTAATGTCTAAAGTAAATTTTCTAATTGTTGATTGTTGACTATTTCTACAATGTAATTATTATTTATATTATTTTTGTTTGAGAAATTAATTTATGTATTACATATTTAATGGTTGGTGATTTTGAATGAGAAATCAGTGAGTTGAGTTCGTTAGATTCCCTTTCAAGTAAATTTGCTTGGAAAAGGTATGAATGCATCTTTTCTAACCCCAGCTATGAATTAAACAGGTAAGGAACTAGGCCAGAAGGCCAGCTCTAAATTCAAAACCTGAGGCAGGCTGTTTGAGGACTTTGTGGCACACTTTGTTCATCACTTTTCTGTATTCAGTTGCACACAAGCCTTCACCACTATAACTAAATCAAATTTGTAGGGTCACCTGGCTGTTCCCTTCTGCGAGCTGAATTGTTGGGCCTTCATACATTGAAGATGTTGGGAGAGTCTATCATACATTATATACGAGTATCCACTAAAAATTATGTTTAAAGTGATACAAATCTGTCAGATTAATAAAAATTCATTCTAAAAATTCTCTGTGTTTACGTTTGGATACAAAACTATGCACAAATATGGAAAACTTACAGAGATCTATGATGGGAGAAATTTTGCTTGGAAGCATATATATATATATATATATATATATATATATATATATAATATTATTTCATAATTAGTATGGATAATATATATATATATATATATATATATATATATATATATAATATTATTTCATAATTAGTATGGATAATAAACCTATATTATGTTTGATGATTTTTCTTTTTTTGCTCGTGCCTGGATAAATTTAAAATTCATTTATTGGTGTAAAATTGTTTCATCTGATGAGACGAGATCAATTATTTAATCTCACGAAATAAACTATTAACATGGATTTCTAAAATCTCCACTTTTATCATTTTATATATATATATATATATATATATATATATATATATATATATACTACAGCATGAAAATAATAAACAAAAATTTCAAATTCTTGAGGCCCTCTATATCAAAAGCAACTAACACTGAACAAAATTTATTACAAGTGTAGTAGCAATGTTTTAAAATATATATGACCAACATTTAATGCCACGTTGCATTTTTTACCATCTCTGGTTAACACCTTTACATTGTGGACAGTTGTTTACAAAAACACCATAGTTACAATGGATAAATTTAAAATTTTAAAATAATTATAACAGAGCATGTTGATGGATGTTTACAAAAATCACCATCACAATGATCACAGTTACATTAAGTTTGTCTTTGTAATTCACCCCTGGGGATGATCTTGGAGGACATCAAAAGTACTTGGGTTAACAAAAACTAGGGTGCCTTCCATGATGAGTTTCAATATCAAGAAGCTAATTAGAGAACTGGAAAGGATTATTATAAAAATAAATAGATATAATATGACTATATTATTCAATGAAGATATGCTGACTATATATATATATATATATATATATATATATATATATATATATATATATATATATATATATATATGAGTATAGTGCAAGATTTTATGAT
>OZ038518.1:46542459-46657459 GCA_964036315.1 Acanthosepion esculentum
TAAATTCAACCAACAAACTCGATATGTGCATGCTAATGCAAGCAAGCACACATTGACTTCTTTTGTAAATGCATTAGATGTTTATCTGTAATTTCTCTTGCACATTTTTTTACCCTCCTATTAAATGTCTGCACTCATTCAGAGCAAAAGGTTGTGACTCAATGTGGGTCTCACCTGACCTCATTTCAAGCTGAGGATACCATGGACCGAACATGTGAGCAACAACAAAATTTTAGAGAAAATGGAAACAAAAAGGAATCTTATACTTAACATCAGGAAGAAGTAGTTGAAATTTCTGTGGCATGTAATGAGGAGGAAGGCTTGGAAAACCTGAAACTCACAAGACAGATTGAGGGACAAGAAAGCAGCACGTAACATACTTGATGAGATTGAGCAAATGGATGGTAGAACAGGGTTTGGAAGAAATAACAAAAAGAAAACTTATTAGGAGCTACAAAGTTTAGAAAGATGTGGATGGCCATGATCGCCTACATCCTGAAGGGGCACAGCACATAAAAGAAGATGGAAGTTGTTGTACTGAAAAAGTATTCAGCAATAGGACAATATCATTAGAAATAAAGAAAAGTGTGCTGAGCTAGTGTGTAATATCAGTTTCAAATGAGCTACATTACTTAGTTCTACCAGTTCAGATATTTACAGCTAGAACCTACCATGCCACATACACAATGTCAAATCATCCCGATTTCCTTCATATTCCTTTGGTAAAGAGGAAGTTCAACTGTCCCTCTGTGGAACAGACTCCCAAAAACAGTCTTCCCAACAAGTACAATCTTAACCTCTTCAAATCTAAGATCAACTGATATGTAACCTACATCATCTTAATATGCACTTTCTTTTCTAATTCCCTATACCCTTACAACAGGCTCAATCAGTAACACTCAGTAACACTACCTTGAATGGCATTTGGGTCTTGCATTGGGTAAACATTAGTAAAAAAAAAAAAAATGAGGAGGAGACATAAGGCAATATATATGTTGTTCTACAGGAGAATGGTGAGAAAAACAAATGTAAAAAGGGCTCTATATTTAGAATCAGAAAGAGTTGAAATTCCTAGGACGTATTATAAGGAAAGAAGTCTTGGAAAATTTGACACTCACAGAACATATTGAAGCAAAAGGGACATGGGGAAACTGTGAGTAACCTACCTTGTGTCAAACTTGTGTCAATGGATAGCAGAACAGAGAATGAAAGGGATAGTATAAAGATAAACATTGTTAAGAGCTACAAAGAGCAGGAAGTTGTGGAGAGCTATTATTGATCATGTCCTTGAGGGACATGTCACATAGAAGAAAATAGTGTACTGAAATATTTCAACTATAATATTTCATGCTATATAAATCCTCAAACACCAAAAGCCAGTACATGCACCTAGCCTCTCTCTCTCTCTCTCTCTCATATATATATATATATATATATATATATATATATATATATATATATATATATATATAAAAGTGAGCATTGAAGTCAACACTCAGGTGACAGACTGTTTCATGCTAAATGCAATCATCAGGCCTAATGATTGCGTTTAGCATGAAACAGTCTGTCGCTTCTGAGTGTTGACTTCGATGTTCACTTTTATATTTACATATCTCTGATATTGAGCACTTTATCCTATAAATATAGCACACCTTAAAACTATATATATATATATATATATATATATATATATATATATATACACACACACACTAAATTTCACCCAATACAAGGCTCAAGAGCCATTAAAGGTAGAGGATTACTATCAAAACAATGAGATGTGATATAAAAGAAAGAGAAGGTGGTACAAAGTTAAGATTATAAGAAGGATGAATAATGATTGACCACAGATTTGAAGAGGTTAAATTTCTTGCATTCATGGAAGCATCTGCACAAAGTTCTTGGGAAAAAGCTGACTACCAGGTAATCAATCTGCTTTAGGAAGGAAATATGGTCATTACCTGGTGTCTTAGACATAACCTAATGAGGAAGGGCCAACAGGGCTCAGGTAATTTTTGCCCCTTGGCCCATGTATGCATGAGCTCCAATTGTAAAGTTAACCTTTTGTCACATTCTGAATGAGTGGGTATACTGATATAAATACCACCTGTATGTAGCCTAACTCCACAATACAGCATTATTACATATTAAATGAAATGAAAAACAACTTAAATAAAGATGAAAGAAATACAAGTCAAAAATTTATAATGTTCCCGCTAGTAATTCCGGCAATAGTAATGGCATTGCTAATAATATAGAATATTACTTCTTCATTTCTTACAGTGTGGAAGTTAAACTGAAAAAAAAATTTAGTTTGGTTAATTCAAGGATAATGCAAAAGTCAATATCAGAGATTGAGAGAGTTTGAGAGGGAACGGTGGGTGTTGAGAAGCATTGGTATTTCTTGGAATGTAAAAAAGACACCCAAAGAGAAGTTGGATTGCACCAAAAAATGAGAAGGGAAATAATGTAATAAATAGAACTTTTTTATATCAATAAGACACAAATTACATTTGGTAATTTGCTGAAAAGGAAAAAAAGAAAGAAAGTAGAAAATAATTAAGAATAGAAAAGGAAAAGAGAGGAAAACTGAAAAAGAATGGATATACAAAAAAGAAAAAGAAAGAAAAGAGAATATGGATGAAACTCAAAAGAAAAAAGGGTGGAAGAGAAATAGTTCAAAAGAAAGAACAGCCAGGAAGAGAGTACATTTGTTAGGAAGAAAGAGAGAAAGAAAAGAAAACTCAAAAAGCAAGCAAAGTAAAAAGATGATGAAGAGAGAAATCATGAGAAAGCAAGGCAATGTAAGAATAAAAGGCAAACAAAATAAATAGGAAAGAAAAAATAAATAAAGAAATGAGAGGGAAATAAAGAAAGGAAGGAAAAGAATAAGGAAAAGGACAAAATAATACTGAAATGAAGAAATAGGAAGAAAGGAGTAGGGAAAATAAAAAAAGAAATGCAAGGAGATAAAAGAAGAGATAGGAAGGAAAAAGGAAGAAAGAAAAAGTGAAAGAGGGAGAGAAAAGAGGAAAGAATATTGGAAGGTAAAAATAGGATTGAAACAAAGTAGAGATGTAAAGAAAGAGGAAAGAAAGAAAGAAAGAGGAAAGAAAGAGGAAAGAAAGAAAGAAAGAAAGAAAGAGGAAAGAAAGAAAGAGGAAAGAAAGAAAGAGGAAAGAAAGAAAGAGGAAAGAAAGAAAGAAAGAGGAAAGAAAGAAAGAGGAAAGAAAGAAAAAAAGAGGAGAGAAAGAAAGAACAAAACTGAAAACTTGAAAAAAGACAAAAAACTGAGAAAGAGAGAACTAATAAGAAAGGAGAAAAAAGTCAGAAATAGGACAAAATTAAGAGAAGAGATAAAACCTAGAGTGTGTGAGAGGGAAAGACAGACAAGAGAAAGAGAGGAAAACAATAGAGAGAGAGGGATGAGAGAAGCACAACAGAAAGTGAAGGAGATAAGAGAAAGACAGCAGAGTGAGAGAAAGACAGCAGAGGGGGAGAGGAAGAGTGTGGAGGATAAGAGAAAGAGTGCAGAGAGAAAGAGTACAGAGTGAAGGGAGAAAGAGAAAGGGATCAGAGAAAATATAAAGAGAAAGAGATAAAGAGTGCAGAGAAAGAGAAAGACTGCAAGTTGGGAGAGAGAGAATGAGAGTAAGACTAAATATCAATACATGATAACAAAGAAGTGAATTTCTTTTGTTAATTTTGTTTTTGGTTTATTTTTATAGCTGCTATAGCAACAAAACAACAAAATCACAACAAGGAATTTATCTTACACCACAGAAACCCTAAAACCGAAAAGTGCACCACAGAAATATTTTCAGGAAACATTTTTAAGGATTGAATCTAAAAGCACTCTCCGTGTTTCTGGCCTTATGTCTGTTGAAACATCCAGCCAAGCTCCATAAACCAGTTGAACAAGGAATTACTCATCACAATTTTTTTTTCCTCTCCTTTAAATAACTCCGCATAAAACATCTGCTTTTCCAACAACCATGAATTGGTGGATATTGATTTCTTTTTTCAAGAAATTACAGGATGACATCACACTATTCTGCTTCCTCTGCACTCATCACTTATTAAATAAATAAACGAATTGTAAATAAATTCTTTGTAACTAAATAATTGAAAATAAATGTAAAAAATGAATTATCACAGAAATAAATATATAAATATTTTACTAGAAATTGCTATACTGTGGCTTTAATATTAGAAATATCCCATTTTGCATGTTTTTTTTTTTTAACAATCCATTTCATAGTGAAAAGAAAAACAATTGAATTTTCACAAGAATGGGAAACAAACTTGTTAAAAGTATGACCACCACTCTAAAAGCATCCTATCATTTTTTCTTTAATGTGATAGACAAATGACCATGAAGTAAGAAATACTACTGCTTACAATGAGACCAAAAATTAAATCATTCTGTGTCATCATCAAAATCATGGCCTTGATAGCGTTTCTCAGATAAATGAGTTACATAGTAGTGCCGATTGCCTCTCCAATTATTACATGACTAAGTAGATCATTAAGGCAGAACACTTGGTACATCATGTCTTTTCTCAGGCAATGGAATTACTTGGTAGCACCCATGACCTCTCCATTTATCCCAGCACTAAGTAGACCTTTGGGGTAGCATCATTGCTCACATAGGATAGCAGTTATCAGCACGGAAAGTCAGATTGGTAGGTTGAATTCAAATTCGAGGTTCAGGCCATTGTTTTCACTTTCACGCAAATAACCTTGAGAAAGGTAAGAATCTATCTTTCCTCCCCACCATGCTGTAGGTTATTAGTAAGGAAGACTGAAATAATTTTGGCTGGCAACCAGTCTAGGAGAAAGACAACTCTGAATTCAAAACTGGTTAGGTATGGGACAAGCAACTCCATCTTGTAAAAACTTCCTTGCTATCGAAACCACAACAGCAACACCTTGTGTGGTGAAGCTAGGATCCTTACACCACATATAATCTACATGGTTAAAATACAACAATCATAAATTAACCTTAAAAACAAAAAAAATCATTTTTTCTGAATTTCTGGGATGAGATGTTATTATTTACACTATTTATATTCGGACGATTGTCCTTATTTTTATTGTTTTTATCACAATGTTTTGGCTGTTGTGCCTTCTGGCCTTCTTTAGCTGCATATTGATCTGGGTAATCTACAGAGAATTCTGAACTGAACACTTTATTTAATCTACAGGGTTAGACTGTTCTTGTTCCACTGTTCGTGTCTAGTGATATCATCTAGTTCTTATGATATTTATCACCGTTCAGTTACTGCTCACCCATTTCCATTGACTACAAGTACACACTGCCTTTAAGCCACTTTTAAAAGCATTGGTTTGTGAATTTGGTGACAGTGGTTGTGAGTTCAATCTCTGGGTCTTTCTTAGCTTGATATGACTTTTGTAAAGATAGAGCATCGAAGTAGGAGTTAGGTATTTTCTGGGGTGTCCATTCTCCCAGCATCTTTAGTGATGGCATCAACATATGAGTTCCATTTGAGGTCTGGCATAAGCTTTAGCCCCAATAGATGTTTAAGGCAATGATCCCCATTGAGAATATGACCACTGATTAGGACTGGAGCATATTATTTAAGGTCTGTTCACTAGTGATGAAATGTTGTTTTGGAGGTATTGAATGATACAAGTTGGTCTTTTTTTTTTTTTTTAAGCGTATCAGCCCAAGCAAGGCTGGAAGCCACTATCACGCAAGGGGTTAAAGAAGGGTTGGAGGAAGAGCAGATAGGAGTGGTAAAGGAGAGGATGTGGAGAAGGAGAAAGACAGTGGGTCGATCAAGGCAAGGGGGTTACAGAAGATTTGGAGTGAGAGCAGATAGGAATGAAAAATGAAAGGATGTGGAGAAGAGAAGTGGATAGATCAAGGCAACTGGAGATGTCGATTGACGCTACACTTAAACCGTTGGAGATTGTATTTGTCAGGGAAACAGTAATAGGGAAGGGAGTTCCATAGGCGAGATGTGCGAGACATGAAGCTATTGGAGTAGAAGAGACGTCTAACAGTTTCCACGGTGTAGGGATGGGAGCGGGATGCCAGCCTGGTGGGGCATTTAAATTCACGAGGCCTAGGGACAAGCGAAAGCAGCTCCTCGGAGCAATTACCGTGAAAGTACTTGTAAAAAAGGCAGAGCGAGGCAACATCGCATCTGTGAGAGAGCGACTGCAGACGAGATGACAGATCAGGGCCAATCACATTGCATATCCGTCTCTGGATATTATCAAGAACCCTGAGGCAAACAGCAGGGGCCCCAGACCATATATGGCAGCAATACTCCAAGCAAGGGCGAATGGTCGATTTATAGACTTGGAGGATTGATGAGTCATGAGAGCTGGAGCAGTAGAGAGATCAGTTGACAGGCACTGATTATCCAGATATTTGGAGGTGCACCTTACACCATAGTCTGTTTACAGTAAATGGCCAAACTCTTTTGTGTACAGCCTTTAGATTTGGTGCACATAGGATCCATGGAAATGTTTTGACATAAGATTTTTTATATCTCTGTTATGGAGAAAGAGTGTGTCTACCTCTTTTCTAATAAATGTTTTGTATGAGGAAATGCTTAAATGTTCACAGACCCACCATAAAGTGATAAAAAAATACTAATTGGTTTGTTTTTTTACACCTTGGTAGATGGCCCCCTTTTGAGAGGGGGTTCTTACCACTTTGCAGAGGATGTAGTCAATTTATCCTAAGCACTTTTTGATGAGATCTGAACAGACTTCCTATATTTTCTATAGTTCTCAGTGGGTTTTTTTTCATATTTTTGTTTACCCTTATCCTCACTCACAAGTATGTGTGTGTGTACACACTTAGACATTTGTATTGAAGTACTGTACAGGGAAGGTGCTGAAAAGTTTTTAGCCAACCCACTTCCCAAGATGCAACTAAATGACCAAAAACTGGAATTCATTTTGTAATCTTTCTTGCTTGGACCAAGAAATATCCAGCTGCAATGTCCACTTGTATATATAGAGAGTGAAAGAGAGAGAAATGTCATATGAGAATCCTACAAAATGGTAAATATAATTTTCTTTACTTTTAACATGTTTTACTGATTATCCAATGTGATCTGAAAAAGAATTTCTTTTCAAAAGAACAAAAATCTATATTAGCAAGATGAAACGTGATTCTAGTGTCTGAACCGCTTCAATTTTTACTTTAATCAGTTGTATTGTTAGAAATTAGATCTTTATTTTATAGCTTATGTATCCCACATTGTTTAGTAAGGGAAGGTGATATATTGCAAAGCTTGGATGATCTGGAAAACACTGTATTAATAAAAACTGGATATGATTTATTCAAACGAAGATATATCAAAAGTGCCATGATCTTGGTGTCCCCTATGATTAATAGGAAGGTGGGCTGAAAAGTTCATAAGCTGACTATGAAGGAGTGATGCCAGAGCCAGTGTAATCTTGCATACATTAATTTTAACTCTTCTTATTGATAACTTCATTGTTTCTTTCCGAGTAAACTGACATCTGACTGTTCAATGAAGACTGTTTCTATTGTTGGTCAAAATAGTCATCAACAGCAGATATAGCATCAATATCACTGAGATGCTGGATCCCAATCAAATGTTTTTCAGTTGCGGGGTGGGGGGATTGGTTGGTGGATAAGATGATAGTCAAACCAGGAGAACAAGGAAGGTGATCAACCAGTTAAAAAAAAATCATGCACTGTTGCCATTGAAAACAACAGACTTGTGGTCTGGAGCATTGTCCTGATTAAACAAGACCCCTTTTGTCAGTTTTCTTGGGCATTTGGTTTTGATAGCCTTTCTCAGCAAGTTGGCATAGTACTCTCCATTAATGATGTGGCTCTTTTGAAGCTAGTCTATAAACACAATTACTTTTGCACCCTAAAAAACTGGGCTATCTTCCTCGCAGATGAAATGACTGGCCTTCACAGGAGCAGGTAAAGAGTAGTGTTTCCATTGCATGGATTGTCTCTTTGTCTCAGGATCAAAATGATTAACACTTATCCTAGGTTAGGAAATGTTCAAGGAAGCCAGCTGGATCTGCCTCAAACAATATCAAATTTTCTTGTGATGTGATCAGACTGGTATGCTTTTGATCAGGTATAAAAGATGTGGCACTTACTGAGCAGAATCCTTTGTCATGCCAAGTTCATTGTGCAGAATATTCTCAACACTCTCACAGGATATGCTGATAGCATTAGCTATTTGATTTATAGTCAACTGCTATCATCCATCACTATGTAATGAACAAGATCAATGTTTTCCTTGATGGTGGCAGTTGCAGGATGTCCAGACCTTGGGTCATCTTCAAGACTCTCTTCCCCTCCTAAATTCAGCTGCCTACTTTTGCAATGTTGACAATCCCCTAATGTAGCCACCATATCAGCATTAATGTTCTTGTGGGTTAAACACTTTTTCTGCAGGTACTTGATAATACAACAATGCCAAATTTTGTCCACTTTCAAAAGAAGTTACTACTGGTTACTTTTGAAGTCTTCTTTGAAAGTCAGATATCCCATGACTAACACACATTTACTCCCAATTTTAGGTTCAATAGAAACAGTTAAGATTGTGCTATATGTAATCTTTACTATTTTATTGAATTTTTGGTATGAATTTTGTTCATTAGTAGGAGATTATAATATAGCAATTGTTTGACCTTTGAAAGTATTGATAAATGATGGTATAGCCTGCAGGAAAAATGTATTTTCTTATATTTCTTTGATGAAAGTAAATCATATTTTTACAAAATCTAATTAATTAATCTTTATGTTTACTATTTTTCTGGGAAGCATATTGGATTTTTCATAAATTTTTAAAGTGTTTTAATTTCTGTTTTGTTGGTGTCCATCAAATTTTCTCATTAGAATGAGTTTGATTTGACTTTTTGAAAAATGTCTCAAATCATTAAGTACATAAATTAATTTTTATTTTATTTTTCTTCAACACATTGACTTTTAAATAAGACCAAAATTTAACTTCATTGAAGACATTTAAATTATTTAAAATGTGTTTTTTAGTTTATTTTTTAGTTTATTCTTTTTTTTTTAAAAGAAAGTTCACAAGAAAAAGAAAGTTCTAGTAAAAGAGAAAAGAAAAGGTGGATGGAGAGAGCAGAAAAAAAAACAAAGAAAAGATTTTTTTTTCATTATATTTGATACTGTATTTGTAATTGTTGGGGCGAAAAACGGAAATTAAGTACATAATTATATTGGTACATGAGTTACTTGATGTTGTCAAACTAAAGACCTGGGGAAAGCTGTCCATTTATTTCATGTCGATTATTCCCAAAGAACTTTCCTGGAATTCTTCTGAACAATAAGGAGAAAAAAATGAAATAATTTTTTTTAAAGTCTAAAAGAATATAATAGAGTTTTTGTCCCCCTTTTTTTTTTCTAATAATCAAAACATGTCTGCAAGTTGAAATAAAAACGTGACCATCATATCGTATAAGGTAAAAAAATAAATACCGAGACAACACAATGTCACAGAGTACCAATAAGTTATGGATACAATAGACGTGACAGATATTCAGTATCTCTAAATCATGATTGCACGCATATAATAAAAACATAACTTGAAGGAAAATATTTTCATATCAAAATTACAATAAAAATTAACTTCAGACAGCATATGAATGCACATATGTTCACATAAATTGGCACATCAGATATTTGAGAACACATTTTAGCAGGTTATAAATGAAAGATTAAGTAACGTCACATGCACTAAGAGTCAAATTTGAACATTCTCAATTCTGTTTTTAAAATAAATTTTATCCATTCTCCAATACTGCAGTCATCATAATACATTGAAAACATACCTTTTCCTTCACCACCAATTAAGTAGCAGGTGTGGGGGGCATGGTAAAAAGACAAATGTTACTAAGAGCTACAAAGAATAGGAAGTTGTAGAGCGAAGGGACACAACACATAGAAGAAGCTTCTCCTGTAATGCAGTGAATGCTGGACAAGGAAGCCGAAGACTTGAAGTGACAAAGATGTGGTTCTACAGACAGATGTTTGAGAATACCATAGATAGAACACATGAGCAATGAGGAAGTTTTAAAAGAAAATGGAAACTAGAAGGACATCTGTACTTAAAATGAGAAAGATACAGTTGAAATTTCTAAAACACATTATGAGAAAAGAGGGTTTGAAAAATTTAACACACACAGGGCATTATGAAGGAAGAAGAGAGAGTTTAGCTGAATGTAAGGTAGAATGGGGATAAAGAAAGATGTAAAACAAAAGGACAGAGTACATAAAAGAAGTTAAACATGGGTACATTTTTTTTTAAAATCTAAATATTTTTGTTTTTCATTACAATTTGTACTCAATTATCTGATGCACACTGTAATTGTGTGGGTGACTTCTCAAAGAGTGCTGAAATACAGCACTGATTCTTGGTAGAGGATTGTGGAGCAACACTTTTGACTTGAATCATAAGTGCTGAACCATATGGTAATTTATGCAAATTATATCGTAATAATATAACTAACTCAAATTATGAGAGGTAGCTGAAAAGTAATGCCTCCCACAAATTTTCAGGAAAACTACAACAAATACAAGGAGAACAATGATACCAATTTTTCAGTTACTGTTGTTTTGCCATTGAGTTAGTACCATTAGTTATGCTTATTCTCCAGCAATGAAAATAGTTTGCGATGACTGTTGTTCAGGGACACCTGGAACATGACACACATCACTGTTGCAACTTCTAAAACACATTTCCCACTATCAAAAATCATTAGCTTGGATATGTTAGTCACTTTAATGTGTGACTTTTTTTTTGTTTTTAAACAATGATGTCCATCCAGTACAAAACCCAAGAGCCACTCTAGGTAGAGGGTTACAGAGTAAGAGGCACAGTTTATGGAGATGTAGGGAAGAAAATGGTTGACCCATTGTACAAGCCAAGATTGTAGTGATTGGGGAAGCAATCTGTTGATTCTACAGAGCAGCAGTTTGTGGGAAGAAGCTTCTCAAGTTGAACTTAAAATTCACCAATGGAATACAAAGAGAATGAGGGTGGTTTGCTACACTAAGTCTGGCACGGTGAGACTTTGGCATGAAGATTAGAACTAGTGGAGAGGCTTGCGATATTTCAGCTGTGAGAAAGAGGTTGCAGTGTAGAAAATAATTTATCATTCACAAGGATGAAGAGACGCTTTTGGACAGTATCAAGATTGGGAAGTAAAGACTGGGAGGCAAAATGATAATAATGGAGTATGTATGCGCACATGAGTGTGTACTGGATATTTTTTGGTGTAATCAAGAAGAGATTCCAAAATAAATTTTGATGTTCAATCATTTGATTTGATTTTGGGAAGTAGATTAGGCTAAGAACTTTTCCCTCTTGGTACAGAACTTCAGTTTAAATGTTTACCTATGAAAAGTTTCTCCCTAATATCTAATTTGTGAATGTGTTTGTGTGTGTGTGGCATAGCAGTTATGGCATGGAAAATAGAATTAGCATGCCCAGTTCAAATTGTATCCAAAGGCATTGTGATCATGCACATAACCTTGGAAAGGCATGAATCTATCTCTTCTCCCCAGCTCATCCAAGTTAAAAGTTAATAACAGAACAGACTGGGCACTCTGGCCTTGTTTGGCAACCAGTCTAGAAGGACAACTTTGAATACAAAATTGGCTGAGCTAGCAACTCCATACTGTGAAAACTTACTATAGAAACCACAGTAGCAATACCTAGTATGGTAAGGCTGTGGCTCTATATTGCATAGGGAAGTCTATAGGACTTGCATGTATACATACATCTAGTGTTTTAGGTTCTGTTCCAAGTGCACCAGCTAATAATGGCACTACTTTAACTCTGTTCCACAACTTTTATCAGTTCTTGAGTGACATCCTGGTATATTGAACAGATTGATGGACATGGGAGCAAATGTTGGCATGCACGTGTCACTAACAGAGAATGTAAATATAATATAAAAAAGAAATGAGCATTTATATAAAAACATTTATATAAAAAATCCCTTGAAAAGTGGACATGAACCATGAAACTGCAGAGTTGGAAGAAGAATTAAAAATAATTAAAATACAAATATTAATTTACAGCAAGTAAATTTTTCAATTTTTAAAACATTATTTATATATTCAGTTTTTTGCTTTTTTATATTTGTCTTTGTGGCCTGTTGAGACTGCCAAATCTAGGATCTGGTATGCCTTCTCCAGTCTTTTCCAACTCTCAGATCCATTCTGCTTGCTTAATGGAAGTCAAGTAATAACAGTAGTACCAGTATTACAAGGAATAATCATGGTAAGTAAGTTTGGTGTAACTAAGTACACAACTGATAAAAACAGATGGTCACGACTGAAGAGAAAGAAACTTTACATATGTGTGTGCATGTGCATGCCTGCAGCTTCCTTTGCCTAAAAAAAAAAAAAACCACGATAAAATTTCCGTCATCTCTATTTCCACACAACAGGAGGGAAAGAAGAACCATGAATACAAGTTCTACGACCACACCTTGTTGTTGCCTCAAGGAAGAAACGTATTTGTTCTGTTCAGAACCGGCAGCAACTGATACTCTACAGACCGACAAAAATATTACTTGACACTATCGATGATTTATAAATATTTCCGTAATAAAACAAGACAGCTGCAGAAAGGCAAAAGAGAAAAGTAAGTTGACGTTCAGAAGAAATACAAAAGTAAAATATATCTGTATAGGAATTTAACACATATGCACCATAAGATAAAATCTGTGGAGAGAGAGAGAAGTTAATAAAGTTAAGGGAGAGGGGTCTAAATCAGATATTAAATTTTAAATATTCCTAATTTTATATTTTTTATCTGATCCTCTCAATGAAAAAAAAAAGCATTTTAGATCTATTATTCACCTGTAAACATTTGTTTTGATTTGCTGTTCGTTTTGACTTATTTTCTGGAACAAGACGTATGGACATTTTCTACATACTCTTAGGTGACTGATAGAAGAGAGGAGAGCTTAATAATTGGGAGATGGAATTTTTCTGAATATACAATGGACATGAATTCTTCATAAATGGTTTGATTATTAATAAACAGGTTGGTCTTAAGAAACTCAAAAAGGTGGGACATTTATGGAAAAAATAAATATATACAGTAATTAATTAGTAATACACATTTTTCCACAAAAAAATTTTAATTGCATCCTTTTATTCCATATATATTTTTTGAAAATTTTATTTATTATAAAGATTAAATGATAGCATTATAGTTGTAAGTCGGCCCTCTTTGTCTTCTGGCAACCAATGTTTTTAGGCCCTGTTTGCCACTGAATGTATTTTAGAAGTTTAACTCTGTTTTAAAATGAAAGAAAATAGTATAAAAAATGTTGTTAAAAATTACCTCTGTGCACATAAAATAGGTCTGACATTTTAATTCAACGATTTTCATCACAAACTTCTCGGATGTTGATAACATGTCGCAATAAATTTAAAGTCTATAACAATTATAAATAAAAAATCAAAAAATCAAATCGCTGCCCATAGAAAGAATTTGATGAAAATCAGTTAATTTAAATTTAATTGAATATATTTAAAAATATATTTGTTTACAGCAGGTGTCTGTACCTGTCAACACAAAGTTCAAATTTTGACACACTTAATTTTATGCACATGAAAGCTGAAATATATAGGAATATAAATTATAAAAAGACTTTTCTTTGTGAGTTCAAACTATATCAACACTCGATACTTAAAATTGTAAGCTAAAGTGTACAGGAGGTGAAAAAGTAGATATACAGTAACAAAACATGTGCACAAACATATTATATTGATTATACAAATAACAACAATACTTACTGTATAACTACTTTTGCAGCCCCCATACATCTACATACATATTATATATATATATATATATATATATATATATATATATATATATATATATATATATATATAGTTTGATAAAAAAGGAATAACACTTTTAACTACTGTATTTGTTCACTGGAAAAACATTCTGAGTTGATTTCTCGCAAGTGAATAATGGAAACAAAAAGATTCATGTCTGTCAGCTCAGAAGTTAAATACGCTGCTGACAGGTAAAAATTCCTGACCATCCAGGAGATGCTTTCTTTAAAGTGGTTTACTTTTAAAACAATGAAAAAAAAAAAAAAAAAAAAAAAGAAAAGAAATGATGCAGTTCATTTGATCTATCTTAAAAGTTGCTTTTTCTTGAGTGAAAATTCTTCAACTGTTCTTAACAATTATTTTTATAGATTTTAACACTTTCTCTATTGCATTGTTATAGTATTGTTGATTGGTTGTGACTGCCATTTTGGTAAAAATAGGAAATTTCCATTTACTGGAAATCTTTTATGTGACATGTCTCTTCAGGATGTTGGTGATCATGGCTCTCCACAATTTCCTGTCCTATGTAGCTCTAAATAAATTTTGTCACTGTCCTGGGTATGACGATAAACTACGTCCAACAGCAAAGCCTCTGATCAGGAGATTTTAAGGAGTGTGGAACCACATCTGAATTGCTGCTGTTCCCAGGTCCACCCTGAATCGGGGTGGTAGAACCTGTTAGGGTCCCAGCTATGGGCAAATAGTTAACCCCCAAACTCAGATCTCGTCCTGGGTATGATGATAAACTACATCCGTGTCCTGGGTAAGACGATAAACTACGTCCAACAACAAGGCCTCTGATAATGCGTTTTTGAAAAATAACGTTGCTAGCTGTACGTTTTTGAAAAAATATTACCAGCTATACATTTTTTTGAAAGAATAGTGTTGCTGACTATACGTTTTTGAAAAAATAATATTACCAGCTATACATTTTTGAGGAAAAAAATATTAATAGAAATAGATTTTGGACAAAACAAAAATATTACCAAGAAAAAAAAAGTTGTTGGCATTAAATGACCCATTGAGGTTGATATGTCATAAAACAAAACAAACCGAACTTAAATTTTGTCTTTTTGCTATCTTTCCAAAGACCCTGCTCCTCCATCCATTCAGTCAAGCTCACCTGGTACTGGAAATACATAACTATAAAAATACTGATGACAATTTCTCATGGATGCTGCCAGTTTGGTTTTTGTAGTACAGACTAAGCTATACAAAACCCCATTACACAATGGCCATACCAAAACACACACACATATATATATATATATATATATATATATATATATATATGTTGAGAGCCCTGAGGTACACCCACATTAGTACAAAAGGATGTAGACAAGTGACCATTCAGGACTACTTATTTCATGATTTGATAGGAATGACTGGATCAGCTCAAAAATGTGCTTGGAAATACCATAACTTTTCAACTTGTGGAGAAGACGACTTGAATGCCAGACCCTGTCAAGAGCTTTTTAGATGTCCAATGCTACAGCCTGGGCTTCACAGTTTTTATCTTGAGCATGATAGACTCTTTCTGCAATTATCGTTAGTACATCAACAGCTGATCTGGAGAAACAAAAGCAGTATTGCTTGTTTTGAAAAAAGTCCTGTGAGGAATGATGATGAACCAATTCAGCATTGATTAGGGCCTCTAGGAGTATCCAAAAAGAGGTTTGAAGGCTGATAGGCCAATAGTTGGATGGGTTAGACAGTTCACCAGAGTTCTTAAAAACTGGAACAGCAGACAATGACTTCCAACAGGCAGATGTTTAGCTGTTTCTTGTGCAGTTGTTTATGGCTGTACGCATTTATGCAACGAATATAACATTACTAACGCTACTTTTATCATTCTCTTTTACTTTTTTAACTTATTTAAATAGAAGATGGGATAAAGAGATAGAGGAAAAGAGGTTAGTCTATAGTAATTTGGTCTCTCAAAAAACTCTCATTTTTTATAAGTGAAAATTTTGGAGTCACACAAAATGCAAGATCATGCGTTACACGATTATATACAGTATTTAAAATGCATTTTTTATGGTTTTTAGGAAGTTCATGGTACCTGCTTATTCAATTTTATGACATATCAGTAAATATCAATCTGGACCTGAAGATGTCTATATTATAAAATAATGTGAATGATAAATCCCTGAAGCACTATTTATTTTATTCGGACTATTGTCCTCATCTTTGTCGCCATATTTATTAAAACATTTTGGCCGTTGTACGCTCTGGCCTTCTTCAGTTGTTTGGAATGTAAATAGTGTACATAATACCTCATCTCAGAAATATAGACAGATACTGAAGGTTCGGACATTCCAACCACCTGAAGAAGACCGGAGCGAACAACGGCCGAAATGTTGTAATAAATATGGCAACAATGATGAGCACAATAGTCCGAATAATGTAAATAGTGTACATAATCCTCATCTCAGAAATATAGACAAATCCCTGAAGAATTTTTATTATTTCCTTTTGTAAAATTAACCCATTGAAGTTTAATTGTAACTTGACTTGCATGCCTTAGATTTTTTTGTGCAATAAAAAATTATTTTTACTATCCTTTTTGCACTCATGATCATTTTGAAATTTTCTCATTCCTTCATTTCTTAGGATAAATTGGGAACAAGAGACATTAGTAGAGTAGTGTAAGCAGAGAAGATCTCTGCTCTCATATACCAGTTTGGCAATAGTTGTACGCACAGACATAGAAAACATGCAAGAACCAAGTAAAAGAAGGTTAAGGGATTAAGCTGAGTAAGCAAGAAAAGCCAACCCCCCCCCCAAAAAAAAACCACCAGTGATGTTAGCTGTTACTTCTTGTTCTCAACATGAAGATAGATTAATTAAGCCATAACACAAGGGGAAATAGAAAAATCGGGGATGGCTGACCATATATATAGAGAGAAAAGGGAGATCACTGCCCTTTGTGGGATGAGGTTGAAATAATAGACAGAGAAAATCACTGGAAAATATGAAAACTTAAGGAATCAGCACATATGCTAGACCACAAAAATCTCCTAAGCTGGCTAAGCATAGACATGAATACAATATGGGAACCAGTAATACTGAGAGCTAGAGAAAAACAACAATAACAAAATATTGTAATACGAGCTCTAGAAAAAAATAGTTACTGAGAAATTAGGTTTATAAGTCCCAAAAATTAATTTATTGATATCCCCAAGGAACGTGACCCAGTGGATAAAAGCGTAGGTTGAAGTGGTCCAGTGACTTGACCCAAAGAGTTCAATATCTGGAGAGGTGAACAAAAACTTGCAGAGTTAATAAAAAGGGAAATAACTGAAACTGAGATATCCAGAAAAAGACACGGCATGTGGAACTAGAACAATCTATCCCAGTGGACTAAATAAATGGTTCAGTTTGAAATTCCAACATATATCACCTGAAGAAGGACGTATATCACCGTACAATGGCCAAAACATTGTGAATATGGCAATAAAGATGACGACAACAGTCTGAACAATGTAAATAGTTACAATATCTCATCTCACAAATATTGACAAGGATTAATTTGGTTTTCATTTCCCTGTATAAAGTCCTTTTGAAGGGCCTCTAGATTATTTTATTGAAAGCTTGTGGAAATATTTTTTGGAGGGTCAGTTATCTTCCCATTTCGATACATTGTGAATACCCTGAAAATTGTAGGGTGATGAAAAAATTTTTTTTATAGTTTTATATTGAAAATTCCTGAAGCCTCCCAAGTTTATTTTTAAACATGAATGATATCAATTTCTTGATTTTAATTTCAGTAAAGACAGTTTTTGCAATGTCAAATCAGAAAAACTTTAATATTTGTCCTGAAACTTTACAAAAATAATTCAATAAAACTTAAAAGATAATTTTTGTTGAGAGTTGGTGGTTGCACAATTTAATAAAATATATTATTTATTTCAGATTTGACAGAGAAAATATCTACAATGAATACTTATTATTTAAATTTTCAGTGCAATTTTAAAATTCTGCCGATGACAAAAGAGATCTTTTTTTTTTTATTAAATAAAGATGTGTTTGAAGAATCAAAAAATGTAGAGTTTGATGCCATTTTTACATTAGAAATATTTTTAAAAGAATTTTACTTTATTATTTTCACAACTGTTAGATTATTGTTTTGTATGGAAGATCAAATAGGAAAATTTTCTGCATCTGTCTTGGGAGATTAATAATGAGTTTTATCAATCTGCAACACACACCTGCACTGATTTTAGCACTTCCTTTAGTTTAATTGTAAAAACAGAATAATTATAAAAAACATATTGGATGAAATTAAATATTTTATGACATCAAACAGTTAAAAAATGAAAAACAATGAATTAAAATCAGAAGTATCATTGAATTAGTTTTTAATTAATTTCTTCTTTTATACTACTAATGTAGTATAAAACACTAAAATTCATTCTATTAAGTTTCATAAAACAGTATAGAATAAAAAATTATATTCTTAAACTGTTGGTTATATAAGGTTCAAGATAATTTATTTTTAAACATGAATGATATCAATTTCTTGATCATTGCACTGTTGATGTTCTGAATTTCTTAAAAAGATTTTTAAGCCAAGGGTAGTAGTAGAAAACTACTTTTGCTGACCAATGACATTGCAGTTGACTGTGCATAAATAATCATTATTTTCATGATGTTTTAGGCAAAAAATAAGCATTACTTTTACAAAATCCAGTTAATTCTTAAATTTACTAATTTATTTTGAAACACATCTCTAAAGAGTTTATTTTATGAGTGGGTGGGCTTACTTTTAAATCAGCAGGGGGGATGGGTAAAAGACTATTTTACTGCATGCCTACTCAAACTAAATGTAACACAAGGCCGAGTTTAAAGTAGGAGAATGGAGACCCACATGGGACCAGAGTACAAAATTAGTCCAGTCCCCTCAATACTTCCCATTTTAGAGATGCCTGATATTCCAGGTAATGATCATAGCCCACTCTCAAGGTAGAAATATTGTCTGCGCAAATATGCGCTCTGTGACTGGACTGAGTTAATGTGCACTTCTCAGGTCAAAAGGCCATGACGTTCATGCATTTATGTAAATTTTGACACTCAGTTTGGGATAAAAATGACTGGTTGGAAGATGTCACGAATAAAAAAGAACTATTCTTTTTTTATGGGTATAATATATATTTTTCTTGACCAGCTGGAAAGTGAAATAGTAGCAAGTGCTGAAAATGTGTTCAATGAATGGTTTATATAGTTAGTATCGACTCACTAAAATTAGTTCACATTATTTTTGTTGTGTTGTAAATAGCAAAGGTTGACATACATATAGAAAGTAAGAAGTACTTTATTCCAGAGAAATAATAAGGTACACAGTTGAGAACACAGACTAATGTAATAAACAGTTAATCACTAACTCCTCCCTGTCAGTAAGAGAGAGTGCTGTTTAAATAGACTTAGACGAGTCCATCTTGTGTGGGTGTTCAGCTACTCCACAACAATTTTCACAGTGGAGGACAAATAATTTCCTGGGGGTGCAAGGCTCTGTCTTCTTTGAGGATGTGTGTGTGATATAAATGAAACAAGAGGTGGTAGGAAGTGGAGATTATGAAGATAAGGATCACAACCGATCCTTTACTTAAATAGATTAAGATTTGTAGTATTCAAGGAAGCACTGACAGAGGAGTATGTTCTACAAAGTGGCAGTTCTTGAAAAAAGAAAAAAAAGAAAAAAGCTGTCCGAGTAGAATTTTCTCCTTATATTTAGAATACGGGGGAAATGAGGAAAATTCAACTCCATGAAAATAGCATGGCCTGTAGTAGCCGTAAAGGTCTGAATAGTTATGTAAATAAAAAAACCCTTAAATGTTAAGTCTTATATTCCTATTTTTTTTTAAATTTCAAACTTTTGACAGCATTAGCCTGTTGTGGGATTACAAATTGTTAAAGGGATACATTTAGTGAGAGAGAGATGTAGAGAAATATTAGTAGATAAAATTGTGGACCAATGAGAGGTTCCTTAAATCAGACAAGAAAAATGAATATACAAAAAATTACATACAATTAACAGTATATTTTATTGCCTGAGTAAACTAAATAGAAAGAAAACAAAAAGGGTGAATAAAGGTGTCTGTAGATGTCCTTTTTTCGTACAGACATTTATGAAAAGTTGATTGTGAAAGATTTGCACTTTGAGAAGAGTTCTTTGTTGGCTTGCTTAAATTATTAGACATGCCTGTGTAAAATTAAGTAAACTGAAAGCATTTGTGTGCTATGTTCAATATAGTAGTTAACTTGAGACCTAAAGATCCCCAGACTTGTAACTTAGTCACAATCACTGATGCAGTCACACAAATATTTTTCTAGCGTCAATACTTCATTTTTACACTTTTTCAGTCATACTACAGACATCATAATACCACAGCTTCTTTACAAAGTCTAACTAGTTCTATATAGACAATTTTATAGGAGGGGGGGGGGGTAAAAAAAAAAGCAGTAACAACATTAAAATTTTCCCAGTGAATAAGTTTTAGAAACTCCCCACAGTATTAAATGTGATAGTTAACTAGTCTCCATATATCAAATGCAGGACTGAATAATAAAATGTATCACATATTCCAAGAAAAATTCACCCAACCACATATGCATGCAAATACAATAACAATTACAAAAACATGAAAATTACTTACTAGAATTGACCCCTCCCCCTGCTAATATTGAATTCCCTCACCCTATGGGGTGTGTATCCCATTTTGGGAATCACGGCAATAGATTATTCTAGCATATCATATCCACTGACTTGATCATCTAATATTCCCACAATATCATGTTTATACTGTATAGTATTCTCACAATACAATGCCCATAATTCAGCAGTTTCTCAATAAAAATACTATTAAAATTTCCTTAAGCTGAGGAGATGAATTTGTGGCTGTTTGCCTGTGACGAGTTTTTTCTTAATAAAAGAAAGATAAACAATTGTAGATATCTCTAGTTTTGGAGATAAAAGAGAAAAGAAAAACTTGGTATGTGATCTCTCATATTAAAGATAAGAAATGAAAGGAAGCAGGAAAATTATTTGAGTCTTTGAATCTTGCAGACAAGATAATTAGTGTATTTGATGGCATATGAAAAAAATGCCTCAAAATATCTCCCAGGTCATAGAAGTGAAGTTGAGGTATCTGGAAGGCTAATGTTTACTCAGATGCCGTAGACAGGCAGTACTTGTACCTAACTGAACTCCAGTAATGTTAAATGTATATAAAAGAGAGAGAGAGGGATGTCTTATATGCAATCAAACACAGTATGTTTTCGTCTGGGATTTTGTTGGAATCAACAAGACATCATAAAACTGTCATTGTAAGCTTGTACAAGTCTGTGAGAAGATACAAAGACAACATGACTTGATAAAATAAGCATAAAAATTTTGGGCAGTTTAATTCAATTTGAAATTTCTTTCCTGGAGGTTACTTGAATCAACAGACACCTGAAAAAAAACAGAAGGCACAATAACCAAAGCATTGATAATAACAACAATGAGGACATTAGACCTTTTTTGTTTTTAATCATTTCACCCCAAGCAAGGTGGCAATGTAACTTGTACACAGGGGTTTACAGGAAAGAGAAGACTAAGAATAGGGAGGATTGAAGGAAGGACAAAAAAAAGGAACAGGGTTCAAGAAAACAAGATGGCAATTGACGTTGCATTAAAACTTTTGAAGATTGTAGTTATCAGGGAAGCAAGTAAATGGAAAGGAGTTCCATAGGTGGGAAGTGTGAGAAAAGAAACTGTTCGAGTAGAACTAGTAGTTGCATTTAGCTAGTTCAACAGTAAAAGGGTGGAACCTAGATGCCAATCTAGTAGCATACCTAAATTCATGTAGTTGGTGAACTAGGGGAAAAAGTTTGTCAGAGCAGTTTTCATGAAAACATTTGTAGAAAAGACAGAGGGAAGCCACATCATGTTAGTGAAAGTGACTGAAGTCAAGTTGCCTGGTCAGGATTGATTATATTACAGATCCTTCTTTGGATTTTTTCAAGAATCTCAAGATGTACATCTGAAGCACCAGACCAGATATGGCAATAGTATTCAATGCACAAATGAATGATAAATTTTCAAATGTACAAGAACTCATTCCAGAAATTCAGACAGGATTTTTTAACAGACTAATATCCCAATATTTCACTTGGACAGGCTCGTTATTTGTGGGCCACGTTAACTTAAAGGCTTTCTTCCCTCAACCACTGAAGCCACTCTGACGACAGGCCTTGCAATGGATATGATGAGACACTGTAAGAGGTTGGGTGAAAGGATAGACAAAAGACTGTAAAGCAGCAGAATCCTGAAATTCAGACAATTCACTTGCAGATAAAAAAAAAAAAAACAAACAAAAAAACATGAGGCAAACAGAAAACAACTCAAATGACTGTGGAGAAGTAGTTATTAATTCTCATGGTGCATACAGTATTTTCTTTAATCATGTCACACCAAGCAAGGAGATAAAGCCACTAAGACACAAGAAGTTACTGGACTGAAGGAAACTGAGGAAATATTACTGAGAAGAAAGGATAATAAAAAGAACAGGGTTCAAAGAGACAGAAGATGATGATTCATGTTGCATTTAAATTTTTGAAGATCGTAGTTGACAAGAAAGCAAGAATCTGGACGAGAGTTCATCAGGTGAGAATTGAAAGAGAAGACACTATTAGAATAGAAATGTTGCAGCTAGAAATTTCAACAGTAAAATGAAGAGACCTAGCTGCCAATCCAGTACTGCACTTAAATTCATGAAATTTATGTACCGATTTGTAAATTTATTTCGGCAAATCAATCTTTATTAGGGAACGCAACAGCCTTGTGCCATACTTGTGAATATGACATGAAAACATAAGTTTATGATTCCATGATTAGAACACAAATGAATAAAAAATATGTGTTCATTCAAGCAGCTGATGCTTAGTTTTTGGCTGAAAAATAAATTAAAGTATTTTAGCCAAGAAAAACTTCTCCCAGCTACAACAAAAACTCCCTTTTATGAACCCCTAGAGACCTATAAATAAGGAGATATCCTCTTGCCACACAGTTCACATCCACTTTCTCTCAAAAATTCAACATCCATTCTAATACTATGCAAACTATTTCCCCACTTTGGCATCACTTGGACTTATAATTAATAACACTTATCTTCATTCTCTTTTGAACTTTGAAAGCAGAATGAAACTATAAAAAGAAAAAGTGATATTGACTATAGCATGTTCCTTAGCAGGCTTACCTAGCTGACAATTTCATGAAAACACATTACTACATTAGTTATTTAAACATATTTCTTCATGAGTAGGCTGGGCCGTCACAGACATCTCTGTCACTGCCACCAAAAGGGAGAAATGGAATAAGGAGAGAGAATGACAATCCTGATGTGTGTGGCACTGATGACAGTTTATATATAATGCTATCTATGTTTTTATTAGTTACCATTAGAAATTGCTATTGAAGACTACTTAGGCTTTATTTTGGTAAATAAAATTAAATTTATTCTTATAGTCACTACTCCTTTGAATATTTGAACCCTTACATAATGCCATATATGTTTTTGCTAGTTACCATTAGAAATTGTTATAGAAGACAATCTATGCTTTATTTTAGCAAATAAATTTATTATCACATTCACTCCTCACATGGATATTCAACAGTATTCTTAATAAGTATTTCTCATATTCTTAATAAGTATTTCTTAATACTTTACTTACCTTACATAATGCCATCTATATTTCTGTTAGCTACCGTTAAAAATAATTATATAAGACAACTTATGCTTTACTTTGGTAAATAAAAATAAATCTATTAATGCATTCATTGCTACTTTATCTTTTTCACAAAAGGTTTTATCATTTGAACTTTGAAACTTATTGCTTGAAATTGAACTGAAATGGTAACATTATAAATATTTAATTGAAAATGTTTCAGATACAAGAATAAATCTTGTGTTTCAATAATGTTGTGCCATTATTTGAATGTTTTGCTTTATTAAATTTCTGTTATCAGCAGCAGCTTGACATGAAAGATTTTCTTTCCCTGCTTATGGTTCATTGTCTTGCATTGTATCTCTACTTCAGATCCTTCTGTTACATAAAAGATTTTCTTTCCCTGCTTATGGTTCATTGTCTTGCATTGTATCTCTACTTCAGATCCTTCTGTTACATAAAAGATTTTCTTTCCCTGCTTATGGTTCATTGTCTTGCATTGTATCTCTACTTCAGATCCTTCTGTTACATAAAAGATTTTCTTTCCCTGCTTATGGTTCATTGTCTTGCATTGTATCTCTACTTCAGATCCTTCTGTTACAGTCCTACACTGTCTGAAGCTTCTTCTATGTGTTCTTCCTGTCCCTTCAGGACATAGGCAATTATGGCTCTCCCCAATTTCCCATTCTTTGTAGCTCTTAATAAATTTTGTCTTTTGTTATCTCTCCTAAACCTTGTTCACTCATCCATCAAAAGTGTCTCCAAGCTATTGTGGGTGATGAATTATTTCCCACCCTCTAACCTCTCTCTCTCTCTCTCTCTGGTGGGATGTGGCAAGCCTCTCACTGTTCTATCTCTACTTCCAAGAAAAGTGCTCAGATGAACTATACTGCCTGGTTCCACGATTTCCAACCTTCACAGCTAGGACCCGCCATGCCACTTACATAGTAGTAAACCACCCACATTCCCTCTATATTCCATCGGTGAGAAGTTCCACTCAAACAGCTTCTTCCCGCAAACCACTGCTCTGTGGAACTGACTCCCAAGTGGATATTTCTCCAACCACTACAATCTTATCCTGTTCAAGGCTAGGGTTAACCATTATCTTTCCCTCCTATCTGTACAAATTGCCTCCTAATGTAACCCTCTACCTGGAGTGACCCCTGAGCCTTGTAAACGGTCAACCTTACTGTAAAAAAAAAAAAAGCAGCTCACTAAGTAGGTTATGCATTGTTTTCCTGTCTCACTTTCAACCTGTTTGGTGAGTATCAAATTTTCCAAACCCTCTTTCCTCATTATGTGCCTTAGAAATTTCAAATCTCTCTTCCTGATGTTAACTAAAAGTGTCATTTTTATTTCCATTTTCTCTAAAACTTTATTGTAGCTCACATATTCAGTCCATGGTATTCTCAACATCCTTCTGTAGAACTACATTTCTATTGCTTCAAGTCTCTTCTTCATCTGTGATGAGATTGACCAGTATTTAATGCTATATAGGAGGACTGACATTACAACAGTTCAGTACTTTTTTCTTTGTTTCTAACAAAACCTTTTTATTTCTTAATACTTTACTTAGCTTTTGGAAGGCAACTTTCACTATCACAATATGCCTTCAGATTTCAGTGTTGCACTTTCCATCCTCTGTTAAAACACTTCCCAGATATTTAAATAGTTGTACTTGCTTGATTTTGGATTCTCCAACTTGAAATTTGAATGTTGGACTGTTCCTTTTGCTAGCAATCATGCATTCCATCTTCTTGCAATTGATGTTTAGTCCTTTCTTCTTGCTTTCCTTCACTACCTCACTACCTTTTGAAGTTGTTGTAGTTTCCTGCCTTTGTCTGCTATCAACACTATTTCATTTGTATATCTTATGTTGTTAAGATTGTGGCTGCCAATAATGAATTCTGGTGGGATTTCTAATTCTCTCAGAATTGCCGAATTATATAGTTTTAATAAGTCCAGTGAAAAAATACATTGTTGTCTTATAACCCTTTCTATTTTTGTACATTTACTGAACTCATTTTCTATTCATACTCAGGTGATTTGCTGCAAGTTCAGGTTCTGGATTATTCTCAAATATTTCAAAGTTTTCTAGTAGTTCCAATAATTGTTTGTAACATACTTTATCAAATGCTTTTGCATAATCTATAATAATATAAGTACATAAGTACACATCCTTGTGAATTTGCATTGCTCTTTCTGATATTGTTGTGGCCTTGCTGGGGCCAGAATTAAGACACAAGAGTGGATTTGAGTTAATGAAATCGGTAATACAATAATATGCAAACAAGCAAGAATGTTAAGTCCGAACTGTCAAAGCTGACTACTGGAAAAAAACTACTCTGACAAAAGCAGTACCTGCTTTTATTTATAACTTGGAGGAGTCCATCCGTGTAATTTACCATAACAGATATTATTCTAAGAATAAATATTGCATTCCTTGTTCCAGTGTCTGAAATGAACCCACACTGTTGTTGTACAATTTCCAGTTTGATTCTGCTTCATGCTCTATTCATGAGAATCAGGATGATCAGTTTTGTTATATGGCTCGTTAGGCTGATTGTCTAATGGAGTTCACATTTGTTTGCACCTGGCTTCTTAGGCAGTGCTACGAAAACAGATTTACTTACGTCTTCCGGTATATCACCACTGTTGTATATTTCATTTATTATGTTTGTAATCTTGTTAATGCTGAAATCATTTAAGGCTGCCAGCATCTCTATTATGATTCCATCTGGTCCTGCTGCTCTGTTTTTGTTTAATTCAGCCAGTGCTGATTCCACTTCAGATTTTAATGTTTCTGGTCCTTTGATATTTTGTGCACTGCTCTCTTTTGTAGCAGTGACTTAACTTGGCAACCCAAAAGAGCCAGAGTTGTGTGTATGTTTTGCAAAGTAGTGTGGAAACAGTGAATCGACGAGCTTTGGATGGATGGTGAATTAGACTGTACTTTGTGCTGATGGAAGTGCTGGTGTCACTTGTAGCCATCTTTATTGGCTGGTTCTGTTCTGGGCACTCATTGGCTGAGTGCTGGCTGGGTCAGGTGCATAAAAACATGGTACATTCATTTAACAGGAGTTCATTTTTCGTTTCGGATGGTGAGTGGCGTATTGGAGATCGAGACGAGAAGTATGGATTTGTTTTGCCTAGTGAACCTATTGGACTCATACTACCTTCCCCCACTTTCTTTTCCTGTGTGTGCTTCCAACCAATTTTTGCACAGTCATGGAAGAGTTCTTCTATATATTCATTCCATCTTGGAAGTATTTTCCATTCTTTAATATCTATATCCCGTTCTTGGATCTTATGTATTCTGTTGATGAGCTTGTCTTTTGTCCTGTTAGTTCTGTTATCTTTTTATGTATATCTGTTGTCTTACAAATAATTACAAAGATTATGGATAATAGGTATTTGTAGACCTTGAGGATGTAAACATGGAATGGGACAAAGGCTTCTTTGATTCATGTAGGCTGTATATTTTTATTAATGTGCAAGTGCTTCATGCTTTCTTGATAAAACTTATATGTCTGGAAATTGCTTAACTAAGAAGGTAGGGCTCAGATTAAAAAACAAAACATGATAAATCCCTACAGCTAAAATTTCTTGGACATAATGAAATAGGAGGGGTTGGAAAACCTAATCCTCACAGGGCATATTTAGAGCAAGAAACGAGAAAGCTGCAAGCCACTTACCTGACAAGCTTGTATGAATGGATAGCAGAACATGTGGGGGGATAGATTTGGCAAAGAGAGAAACACTGCTAAAGGCCACAAGAAAGTTGGTTGTAGAGAGCCATTATTGTTCAAGTACTGAAGGGACACAGCACATAGATGTGCACTGTTGAATAATAGTTTCTAGAAAGATCAATATCTCCAACATTTTGAATTTGCCAATCTGTGGTCCAAATTCCCTACTGAAATTCTAAAAACCCCTCTCCCAGAGACATGAATTCCTTACCCACTAATTGAGAAGTATTGTTCTAAAACTTTGACCTTTTATGTACATTATTAAACATGGTTGGGCTGTGTCTGAGTCTAGAAGATTTTTAGGCTTTGGTTTGAATAAGAACATTTTTATTCCAAGTCTCAAATGAAGATAAAAGATTTTTATCATTGCAAAAATCACTTAAAGATATAAAGAGGTCATGCATTCTTAGAAATGAACAAGAAAGTGGAAAAAGACAGGTGGAATTCTCTTGTCTCGGAGGCAAAGAAATAAAGAGAAGAAAGTAATTTTGGAAGCAGTTGGTAGATCTTTTTGCAGAAGACACAGTAATTCGCATCACCCTTTCAGGAATAAATAAGAAATGCCATGAAAATCTGAAAATTGGAAATAGTAACTTCCCCTCCCAAACACACACACTCATCCAACAAAGGTGAGTAATATCATTAAAGATAAACTTCCAAGTAGATATAATAAAAGAAAGTAAACATAGTTTTTATCTATAATGAGTTAATGGCGGCAAAAGGGTTTTAGGGGATTTGTTGTCAGAGGTAGATGCCCTAGAAAAGATTCAGAAGGTGGCGCTTGACAGTCCTCAAGTTGGCTATTTAAAGTCTCCATTTATTTTGCTTTACTTTTTTTTAGTTCAAGGTTGAAGGAAGAGGAGAGAACAGGTGAAGATTAGATAAGTCATCTTAACCTCCACTGGAAATAAGTTTACAAAGAATTAGCAAAGAACTAATAAAAATATAAAATTATACATACAAAATATCTAAAAAAATGCATACACACTTTAACAGTTGATAATCCACTTAATTTTAATTTATTTTCAGATTCAACCCATGATAACTGATAGCTGCACCAAAGATATTGATTGATTTGTTTTTATGGCTTATCAACCCATTTGTGGCTTATCTAAAGTTGAATCATATTTCGGATTGTACGAGGTTGATTACAGTACCCATCTAAGTACTGATTGTTTTCGATGCTACCTAACTCTAGTGGCAGCCTTGCTCAACTTTGAACAAAGAAAATTTATCTAAAATTGCTACTGGTTCAGATGCAAAGACAGTTCTGAAACAAGTTTCAAACAGATCCACATACATAACTTACTATCACTCGAGTTTGATAAGTTTGAAGCAGATGGAACTGTTCAGTATGTCCACAAGAAACATTCTGGAAGATCACTGACAACAACAATCCTCCCCCACCCCAAAGCAAGATAGAGCATGTATTGCCAGTTCAAGAAAATCTGTGCAGTGAGTTTGCAAGATAAAAATTTCAAAATCAAGTGTCTATCGTATCTTTAAATGCTGTTTTTCAAGAAGTTACATTTCAAGAATAGTCCATGCTCTCAATGAAGACGGTCCAGACCAAAGACTGGAGTTTTGTGATTGGTACTTAGCAAGATGTGCAAAAGAAGCACACTTTCCAATAAAGACTGTTTGGAGTAATGAAACTACATTTAAATTAAATGGCTTAATTAACCACCACTATTGCACCTACAGAGGACCTGAGAATCCACATATTATGGCGGAATGTCATGTTAATTTACCAAGAGTTACACTGTAGTATGGCTTAGATGGAGAGAGAATAAGAGGAAAAAGAATTTCAAACAAGAAATGTGTTTCATCTAGCATTGACATCATGGAAAAGCAAAGATGCTTTAACTCATGCCCTCTGTCCTAACTGACTGATGCTGCTTGTGCATTGACTCTTGTATGTTTTGATGGTCAAAGTCATATCATGTACTTAAATCACATGACCAAATGTCACACTCTGCCTTTCATTTGACCAAATGTATCACTAATGTGCCCTTTGAACAGATTATCATCACTTATTGTCAAGCCACACTGCTCAATATATTATATTTTTCAGATTTATTTTTAACTAAGTTTGGTTCATTTAGTCTCCGGTTGTCCTAAGGTGTGCATGTGGTACCTACTGAAGAACTTTAAGCATCTTTTATTCTGAAATATATGCAATGACTTAAAGATTCCAAACAGTATTAAAAAAAATAAAATACAATATAAAACTGTTCACTAGATATAATCAGTCATTTATGTGCCATGCGTTATACACGCTTAGGCAATCATGTATTTTTTGACACATGACTGAAGAGGCAGATTTTTTTCCCGCAGTAGGTTGCCATTTCTTTCTGTGGTAGACCAGTTACCATTCAAGGCTATAGAACCTGGTCTGTCCTGCTATTTACCCATATCTGGGGGAAGAAGAAGAGGATTCATACCTTTCCCAAGGGTATTAGCATGCAAGTGAATGTAATGGATTCGACTGGAATTCGAACTTGGCTCTCCGATTCCACAATACGAGCCACTATCCATTACTCCACCATGCCTCCTCAATATAATATACACCAGATAAAGACAAGAGAAATGATCTTCTAAAGTGCTGTGTTCAAAATAAAAAATAGAGGATCATACTAACATGTAAATTTGAGTTTGAAATAGCTAGCTTGGGATGATTTTTTTCATGAAAGATCCATCCTTATTCCAACTACACATTTTATTAAATATTCAGGAAGTTTCCTCCTATCTTTTTAGGCTTATGAACATTCTAAGACAATTATTTCAATATTCAATAAATGAGGTGGTTTGAATAAGTGTGTTTTCCCAGGTGAAAGTTTCTCCAAAAATGAATAATGATTCCTGCATGTCTATCTGAAACTCAAAAGTAGATTACATGGTGTAGTGATATGTAAATTGCTGCCTAATTAGCATAGCTAAGGCATAGACTAGATAAATGCCCAAGCAGTAAGGGTAGGGTAGCTCTCAGTATACAAGATAAACAACTACTGCTAAACTGATAAAATATAAAGGAAAACACACTTCATAACACATAGAATAATGAGAAAACTCAATTTCAATATTTCATGTCACATCCATGTAAAGACTAAAGCCAAAAGAAAATCATTTCACCGCCATACTTGATCCACTCTTAACTGATACGTTTCATTTGTACTTGCCGTTCCTATCCAACTTTTACTAAGTTTTTTAATAGTTTTTTTGTTTTTCACAGCTTGAAAATAGGCATTTTATACCCCACTTAGCTAGCTAGCTAGCTCTCTCTCTCTCTCTATATATATATATATATATATATATATATAAAAGGGAACATTGAACACAGAGGCGACAGGCATGTTTCAAGCTCTGAGTGTTGACTTCAATATTCACTTTTATATTTTCATACACTGTCTCTAATCTTGAGCACTTTATCCCATAAATATAGCATACCTTAAAACTATATATATATATATATATATATATATATATATATATATATATATATATATATGAAAATGATATTTTATTCAGTTTTTTACTTTTATTAGGTTTTCAATAGTTTTTAAATTATTCCTGTTATTATTGTTGTACTCTGCTATTTAAGAGTCAGTCTTTTCTACTCTTAATGTCTTAAATATCTTGAAACAGTTTGCTATTGTCATTACAAAAGACAATGTCAACTGGGATCATCAGTTCAAGGGCAATAACTCTAACATAGTAATATTTTAGAATTTTAAGCCCCATTTAAATATAAAGTTACAAACAAAAATATATAAAATATAAAATTACACACAGTTTATTCTCTTGTAATATTTTCCTCCCTCTCTCTCTCCCTAACCCACTCTATATCTACTTTTCTGTCTCATTTACTCCCTCCCTATCAATTAAATACTTTTACTACCTTATTTTCACTCACTCACTCTATCGATTTGTCTATTTTTTCACTTTTCTTTCTCTCCCTTTTCAATTAACTTCTTTTGTATCATTCACTCTCTCTTCTGTATTCACTCATTTCATCCTCCTCCTTACTTTCCCTCTTTCTTTTCATTATTCCCAGCAATTCCTTCTCCTATTTTTCAACCATAACTTCTTTTCTCTCACTTACTGTCCTTCCCTGTATCAAACATCTCTCTATCCTTTTGTTATTCTCATTCTCTACCAAACAATCTCCTCCTCCTCTGTTATCTCATTCATTTTTTCAACGAAAAACGTTAACGATACCCACTCATATTACATTCAAATTCCCACTATCAATACTTCTCCTTAACAGTCCACCTATTTTTTTCTCTCCTTTTAACCCCCCTCCCACTCTAAATTCAATCATACTTCCTCCCCAATCCCAATCAACCAATCAAACGTAAGCAAAGTGCTAATGGCGTGCAGGGATCTTAAAAACCCACAAGGTCTGTGTTTCATGACAATTGATCTGTATGGACAAGCATATGCTTATTTTTTTATTTTAAACTTAAAAAATAAACATTAAAAAAATAAGTAATCTAATATTGGTTTCCAAGGCGACCACAGCTGATTTGTCATGCATTTATTCTAAGATTCTTTCCTATTTTGAAAATCTCTTCCTGCAACTGTACAAGAGCTAACAAGCAAACAATTTTCCAAACATTTAAAAAAATAAACTACAAATTTAAAAGAGCAGTCACAGTGAGATTAAAGTTACAAGCAATTACTAAAGTGAATGCTTTCATCTCTTCATTGGTATTGCAAGGTGTAGGTTAGTGATTAGAACATTGGACTCAATGTCAACTTCTATCTCTTTATTGGTACTGCATGGTGTAGGTTAGTGATTAGAACATTGGACTCAATGTCAACTTCTATCTCTTTATTGGTACTGCATGGTGTAGGTTAGTGATTAGAACATTGGACTCAATGTCAACTTCTATCTCTTTATTGGTACTGCATGGTGTAGCTTAGTGGTTAGAACATTGGACTCAATGTCAACTTCTATCTCTTTATTGGTACTGCATGGTGTAGCTTAGTGATTAGAACATTGGACTCAATGTCAACTTCTATCTCTTTATTGGTACTGCATGGTGTAGCTTAGTGGTTAGAACATTGGATTAGATGTCATAACCTTGACAAAGCAGAAAACATTAATTTTATGTTATGGAGTATTGTGAGAGTGATGGTTATTTACACAGATAATGAAGTTGAAAAGCTGAGTTCACATTCCCACCATGTTGGTTTGTATCAATTTTGCACAAATGCTCTTGGGAAATGTATAAATCAGTCTCTTTTTCTCTGAACTATCGTAGAAATAATAGGGCAGATTGACCCATTTTTCCTGGATAGGGCAACCTTCAAATGCATACATGTGTTACTGTACAAATGGTGTCTCATCAACCCTTATGGTTGTCTCATAAAGTAAAGAGGAGCTCAATTGTATTGGTCAGGAGGTCAGCAGACAACAATTTTAAACAAAAAATTTCTCCTTTTCAACTATTAATTTATAGATATACATTCTTGCACAATACAAACAACAACAAAATCATCAACAAATTGTGGGCACACTGGCAATACCTCAAAATATCATAAGGCTTCTTTGATCTCCATTTCCATAATGGGATTAACAAAGCCTTTATCATTTCATCGCATAAGTACAGTAGTCCCCAAAGTAGTCAATATAAACTCCTTGGTGTAAATGGGATTATCCAGGAGTTAAAAAATGCCTGTGGGAATCAAAAGAATGTTGATCGACAAATTGTAGTGACGTATTTAAAAATTTCACCAATTTTCAACCAAAGATTTTCTAGTTCTCATCCAACATATCCTTCCTATTAATGATATCAACCAATCAACTAAAAATGTATATTAATTTATTTTTAATGAGTTTATTATCTGTACTATTTACAGAGTTTCTCTTCTTATAATTCAAGCAAACATGAATCATATAGGAAGAGAAACAGAAATTGAAAAATGAATAACAAAATGTCAAGCTAAAATGAATTTTATTGAGAAAAAATAAAAGACAGAAAAAAGTAAAGGAATTTCTACCCTTAAACAAAAAAATAATTATTATTGATTTTTTTTTTGATTTTTTTTATACACACCTGGAATACAATAATAGATCAAGGATTCCATGATGGGGTTGATTGTCTAAAAAGTTTGGAGACCTCTGCCCTAGGGCAGTTAGTTCCAGAACATTAACACTAATCCAGGGCACTCCAGTAATACCCCACATCATCACAAGGTTTTATTAATTTCTATCACAATGTGAGATTATTAGAGCATGTATATGCAGCCTTTGTTTAATTGAAAAGTCATTTTCTTGTTTCCATAATAGACATAAGTTCATCAAGTTATGTTCAAATCAAAGCAACAGACACTTCTTACGTCTCCTGCATTTCTCACAGTTCTTGATATTTTCCAGCTTTTGTTAAAATGAATCCAATTGACATTTTCCTAAAAAGGAAATCATAAACAATATGTAACATTTAAAAAGAAAAATTAAACAACCAGTTGGTAACTTATAAATGCTGAACAGTTATGAGATCCAAGTTGGAAAGATGTCACATTGTTCTAAATCTCCCAAATTTATAACTATCTAACAACAACGATATGTACTCTTTAGGTCTGCCTCTTTTATGAAATTTCATATTTAGGCTTATGTGAAAAATATTTTGTTTGGCATAAGAAAATAGTCCAAGAAGAAACAAGAAGTTTTAATAAAAATACAAAAAGAAACGTGATTTGAAAAATCAATGACATGTAGAAATGATACTAAAAGAATTGACTATGTCATTTTTTTAATGTTTTATATATATATATATATATATATATATATATATATATATATATATATATATATATATATAATATGCATGTGATGTGACCAAGTGGTTAGAACATTCACTTTACTGACCATGAGACCTGGGTTCGAATCTCACTATGGTTGATTTGTGTGGATGGTCTCCTTGTTCAAGTTGATGAATGTTGCCTTAATCCTTGCCTTCATCTTTGGTGTGACAAGGAGTTTTGTTGGTCTCTCATTCAATTGTGCCCGACACCTAATAATCATAGGGGTTGCAGTCTGTGGAGTTAGGTGTCCAGATGTAAGGGGTTATGAGGTTGCAGAAATTGTCTCCCAGCCATGACTGGGTTCTCCTACTTGTGTGGCATGGTGCAGATTCTTGTTGTCAGACATAGGGTCTTCCAGCAGCCACCCTCTTGACCCAAGGCAGCACTACCTCCTCAAGGCACTTGATGTAGGCCTCTGTGTTGAGTTTGAGGCCCTCTCTTAACAAATCTGGGAGTTCTTTTCTTATCAGAATGACCAGAATGAGTTTTCCGAGTTGCCGTACCTTCATAATCACCATTAGGCTCATCCAACTCTTTCTGAATCCTCTGCATTTTCCGCAGATTGACACCCGAATACCCTGAAATGTTCATATTGGAGCTTCTGGCATGAATACCAAGCAGTACAGCATGCAGTTTCCAAATTTGTGGCAGAGTGAATTTGTTTTTTCTCACACATGGTGCCCAACTGACCCTACTGCATTGTGCAGTTGACAAAATCAAAAACAAACAATGTGCATGCATGAAATTAAAAATATAAATTGGTGACAATTTACCTATCACACCCTCTAAGTTGTTTGCTAAAATATCTAATGTTGGGGATGTTGCAGGTGTGCCTTCAAGATACAGTGAGGGCCTTCATTGCAAATCAGAGGGACTGAACCAAGGCAACCAGCATTCAGAGGTTAAACACAAGACACTCAATTCATCTCATTCCACTAGTTAAACATTCAGCAAAGTGACACAAGAAACAGAGTCCATTTGTTATACTGCTTTCGGATCATTCCCCAACTGTATTTCCTTTTTCCTGTCCATTAATTATATGAATTCTTCCCTTCAGTTCTATTTCCCTGTTTGACTGGTCATTGATTTTTCTGAGCTGCATACTTAATAGCAAATGGATCGATATTGGCTATGACAGGTTGGTTGGTGGGTGGGGTTGAAATATTGGCTTGACAACTAATGTTTATCCTGTTGTAGTCAGATGCCTGGGTGTCATTTCCACTTTAGTCTTAATATATCTAGCTGATCTCTAGTTGATATCTAAGGAGATGGGCTTTAAGACTGGGGTAGAGACTGCACCTAATACTCCTGCAGTGTGAATGAGAACAGAAAAAGACTGGTGATATTGTGAGGTACAGCTGAGGTGCTCTGGTTTAGTGTTAATGTTTTTGTCTTAGAACTATACATGATGACAGCATAATATATGAGACCAAATTCTTCATTGGTTCAGTGTGTTCCTCTTAGTTGACAATTTCAAATGCCAAACTGAAAAAGATCTTATTTTGCTTGGAGTTTCTTGATTTTATCACAAGGACTTAAAAAGTCTCAAACCTTTCTATACCAAAGTTCAACCAATCGAGAGACACTCAAGGTTGAGATCTGAAAATTTCAATTTTTACTTATCTTTGAACAGTTTACTTTATGACACTTTGCGTTATTTTAAAAAATTACTCCTATCAAGTTTAGACATAACAAGTTGTTCAGACATAAATTTAAAATTTATTACATGTTGGCAAAAATAAATAGAAAAATATGTAAAGTTAACAACTGTTATGGGATCATTTTCTTTTATGTGCCATGTCCTTTCAGGACGTGGGTGATTGTCGCTCAACACAACTTCTTATCCTTCATAGCTCTAAATAATGTTTTTTTTTTTACAGTAAGGTTCACTCCATACAAGGCCCAGGGTCCACTAGAGGTAAAGGGTTATGTTAAGGGGCAGTTTATATGGATAGGAGGGGGAAGATAACAGTTAACTCTAGACTTGAACAGGTTAAGATTGTAGTGATCTGGGAAACATCCTCTTGGGAGTCGGTTTCACAGAGCAGTGGTTCATGGGAAGAAGCTGTTTGAGTGGAACTTACTTAACTGGAGTAAAAGAAAAATGTAGAAGGAAATGTTGTAACCTACCTACCAAGCTTGTGTATGGCAGAGTAGGGACTGGGAAAGATAGTAAGGAGTCTAAAACCAAACTAGTTACACTCCATCACCACCGATCGGATCCCAAACAACCACCAGTCACAATGAATGAATGTTCCCTCAAGTAAGCACCATGCCTTGAGAGAATATTGGGCCTCAAACTCACACCTGACCTCAAGTGAAACTCATATATACGACCCATTGCTAAAGATGCAGCTAAAATTGGCTCCACTAAAGAGTATAGGATCACAGCCCTCAACATTAGGCATGGTTTCCATAGCAAATATGTTTTTATGGGATGGGGTTTGTTGTGTCGGAAACCTACCACCCCTCTTGAAGATGAACTTGTCTGTTAGCAAAGACTTTATATAGTGGAACGTCAAGAGACAGGCGAGAGAAAGTTCTTGGCTGAGCTAGTTATAGACTACTCAGGCGATTTCTGTACCTTTTACCAACCAATAAAACCCTTTTTATTGTTACGTGTTATTTGTCGTTTGTCTCTACAAACCCCAAACCAACATCATAACAGGGTTGTTAGCCCGATGCCCAACTGATTTTGAATTCAGAGTTGTCCTTCTCCTAGACTGGCTGACAACACAGTCTGCCTTACTATTTAATCCTTAACTGGGAGTGAGAATAGATAGGTTCATACCTTTCCCCAAGAGTATTTGCATGAAACTACAATTGAAAAGAATTTATCTAAACTTAACATAAAATTTGATACAACTACATCTAAAACAATAAAAGACTTAATATAAAACTAAATAATAAGATAAAACCTGAAGGAGGAATTTACCCTTTCACCTTAATAATTTCCACAAGGAACACATAGAAAAAACCCTGCAGAATTTAAATAAAAGATTATATGAACACAAGGATGTACATTGTGGCGAAATAGATATCAGCTCAGAATGAGAAATTGGAGAGCCAAGTTCAAATTCCAATCAGGTTTGTTACATTCACTTATGTTCAAATACTCTTGGGAAAGGCCTGAATCCATTTCTTCTCCTCCCAGCTATGGGTTGAATAGCAGGACAGACTAGGTTCTATAGCCTTGGTTGGCAATCAGTTTACTGCAAGAAAATCTTCTGTCTAGTCAGTCATAAATCGAGAGAGACATGATTTCCCAAGCGTGTATCATGTATGGCACTTAATTGACCGATATAAAAAGGGATATTTTATAAAACAACACATTTGTATTAGTTACTCATCATAAGTTTGACCATAATTTTAATTTAAAAATGCTACTTTAATTAAATGAGAAATTATTTACTAAAATAAAAGTGTATAGAAAGTGATTTAGTCAGTAGATTGTCCACAGTAAATTTGTGTCCAGTTTCTTCCAACATTTCTCCTTTCTTAGCAAATCTTTTATCATAATGTGGGATATTTAATAACAAAATTGATTAAAAACATCAACAAAAAGAAACTAAATGAAATTGGTGAGATTATATACCCAAGCACATATTAAAATAAATAGATAAATAAAAACAAATCAATCAACAATAGGTCCCTAGAACTTTTCACCTTTCTGGCCAGATCTTCTTCTATTATCATAATGTAAGATACTTAATAACAAAAGTAATTAAAAACAAAAAGAAACTAAATGAAATTGGTGAGATTATATACCCAAGCACATATTAAAATAAATAGATAAATAAAAACAAATCAATCAACAATAGGTCCCTAGAACTTTTCACCTTTCTGGCCAGATCTTCTTCTATTATCATAATGTGGGATACTTAATAACAAAAGTGATTAAAACAAAAAGAAACTAAATGAAATTGGTGAGATTATATACCCAAGCACATATATAAAAAAAATTATATTTAAAAGATTAAAATTTCAGCATCTCCTCTCCTTTGTACATGTGTAGTTACATCAATGTAAACATCACTTCAGTTTGATGAAGTCCTAAAGGATAAAATGCATTACACAAAAAGTTTTTTCCACTTTATCATTAACTTTCCTAACATTGTTCTGGTATATAAAAATTTATATATTTTCTTTCATGAAAGTGAATGTAACAAACTCAACTGGAATTCAAACTCTGAGATGTAAATAGTCATTGGCTCAGTATAAGAAATTAGTGAACTTGGTTTGAATTCCAGCCAAATTTATAAAAATATAACTACCAATAATCCTCATATTTAACTATTATGTTGTGTAGTAACAAAACTTCATGGCATTTAGCACAGGATTTTGTGGATGTTAACAAGTTGGTGGGTTTTGTATGTACTTTTTAGGTGAAGGTGTGTATTCAATATGTAAACAAAGAATATAGAAGAAGCATACAAAAAACGTGTTTCTGCTATGAATGTTTATTCCCTTTTTGGTGACTGTATTGAAACAAAGTTAAACGGTCTCCTAAGTATGTCCATTTTCCTTTTGGTTTTGAACTGATTTATAGGAAAATTTATAGAAAGTAAGGATATGAACAGGTAAACATGGTCAAGCTCAAAACAGCCTTGTGCTGAGTTGGAAAGACCAAGTACGTCTGTTTTTTTGTTTGGTTCTGAAATAATTCATGAGAAGTAAGGATACAAACAGGTAAGGCTGGTCAAGCTCATCAGCTACATGCTGAGTTGGGAAGACCAGACCTTTACTTTATGAGTAGGGCTGCTAAAACGAATCTGATAATGTGGAAAAAGTTCAGTCATCAGTGGACCAAGGAAAACTAACATTCTCCAGTTGGAATGCTATTACTGTGTGGTTCACATTTTGAAGTCAAGAGGATAAAGAGAAAACGTCTGTCCTTTCCACAACTGGGATCATAAAAACAGAATTTCTGGTTTCTTTATAACTTACATCATAGGAAAATTAATTTTCTTTTCATTAAAATTTTATTATTATTATTTATTGGTTTTTATTTCATTTTCCTCACAACTTTACCAGTGAGTCATATTGATAAAGTGTACTTTTTGTTCCATTGCAAGCAATGCATGTTTTGGAAAGAATTTTAAGCCCATCTTTCACTTGATGCTAAAAACATTTCTTCTGTGATGCACGTCTCCAGACCAGTTTCTTAATGTTATGCACACCTTGCCAATGGTAACAGCTTTTCCCTTATGTTTTTCTTAAGCCATAGATCCATTAGATGAGGAGTCAGATGTATAGACGGACATGTTTGTAAAGCTGAAGACACAGGCTGGGAAGATAAAAGGCGGCCACTGATTTCTGGTGCACACTCGACTGAATAGTCCATCCACAAATGAGCTAACGAATCCAGTGTTATGCTGCCCCCCAGCCGATCAGCCACATTAAAGAGATTTTCATTAAGGTTAGTGTTTGTGTGCATGTCGTCTAACAAAGTTTCCATTACCTTCCAGGCATTCTGGAAATACATGGTCTCCTATGTTGGATCTCTGGTCTGTTTGGAAATCAGAATGGGATGGCATGCAAGGTTGTGGGACAGCAAAAATAAGAATACAAATCATGTGGTGAGGAGATGTCTACTCTTTGTAAGGAATTACTATGGTAACATGATTTGAAAAACAAATTCACAAGTCATCTTAAAATGGAAAAATATAATCTTAGAGAATTTAGACTGATCAAAATAGAATCATGGTCCCCACAACCCCACCTTGATTTGAAACTAGTTAAGCTGGGGAAAAATCATCAATAAATATTCATAGGTCATTATTTGATATCAATAAATTTTTCTAAGAGTTCTATTTGCACTCATTTTCAATTTACTGAAATTTGCCCAAAGAAATTTTAGATAAAAAAAATTAGGAATTTCAGTGTTTTATCAATTTTTCCTCTACCAATGGAAACATTTACATGAAATTTTTTTATAAGCAACTTTTTGATCAATACTTAATTTTTGCACAAAAAACAGTACTTATACTATTTTCACTTAGCATGAATTTACACTGACAGCTTAAGTTTTGAATATGTTATGACCATTTTGTTTAAAGTTTCTATTTTCTTAATTTCAGATGAACATTTTGAAATTTTCCCATATATTTCAATGAAATTTTCACCTTGAAAAATTACAGTTTATAATTATAGTTTAGATATATTGAAAAAGGAATTAGCTCAGAATATAGCAAGCTTACTAAATGGATAAGGTCCAGAACAACCAAATTGTCAATGCTAAGCTGTATCTTGAACAAATGAACAGGCTCAAAGAGGCAATTCAGATGAAAAGACCTAACTAGTGACACAGTGTGATTATCCAACAGTCAAATAAAAACCTTGGTGGGGAAGTTCTGCTAAACCCACTATATTCTCCTGATTTAGCCCCTTCAGACTACCACCTCTTTTGGTTGCTTTCTAACAATTTGAGGGGTGTTTTGTTCTACAATGGTGTGGAGCTAAAAACATGTCTTGATGAATTTTTTGAGTCAAAATTTCTATTGTTGAGGCATTGAACTGTTAGTGAATTGTTGGCAGGAGGTTGTAAACAATGGAGGGGAAGACATTGTTGAATGATTCATCAGAACTATGGTTAATAATAAGTATTAAAATAAATGATAAGAAAACAAATGAAATTATCAAACAACCTAATACTTTTAGAACCATGTCATTATATTCATAACCATTTCGGCAAATATGGTGATCCACATTTTTCTTAAATCCTACCTATGATATCATGGGTTTCATCAATAACTTGTCAATATATTTAAATGATAAAAATATTAACTGATTATAAGCAAGAACTATATTTAGTGTAAAATATAGTGAGAAATGTTGCTGAAGTCACCAAGAGCTCAAGGCAATAAACTGATCATTTCAGTCTCAATATACTTATGGCAAGAAGTTCTTTAGAAAGATAAGTACCTCATCCCAATCTGTTTTCAAAGATGATCAAATACATTCTGATACAGTTATTCTTAATATGGAAATTTTAATGAAGCATTTGCTTATTTTATGTTGTTTTGGTTTTTTATGTATAGCTCAAAGTCTAAAGTCACGATGCAGAAACTCCAGCTGATTTGATGAGGCAATTATTGATTACATATTGAACAGAAATTTCAGTCAGGCTGGGTTGAAGCAAACAAAGAGGATGAAAACAGAAAAGGAAAGAGGGAAAGAAAAAAAGGGACAGAAAGTGATAAGGGAAGAAATAAATGGAAAGAAGAAGATATGTGAAAAGAAGTTGAAAGAGTGCAAAAGTATAACAAAAGATAGGAAAGAAAGGTAATGAAAATGAAAGGATTCAAAAATGGATATGAAATTAGGAGGAAAAAGTAACGTCAAAATGAAGGGAAAAAAAGGTGAAGCAAAAAGTCAAAAGAGAAGGAAATAGAATAATATTGAGGAGAGATGAAAAAAGAAATAAATGGAAATATTAGGAAAGAAGGATAAATGAAAGAGAATGTAAAGGAATGGAGATGAATGAAAGATGAAAAAAGACAGGGAAAGATATTGCTGAAAGAAGAGCAAAATGAAAGACAAATTAGAAGGATAAAAGGGAATGAGATAAAATTTTTAGAAAAGAAGGACCATCAAAAGAGAAAAATTAAAGGAAGAAAAAGAAAGAAAGAGAAAGATAAAAATAGCAATTTATCGAGAAAAGAAAGAAAAACTAACAGTAAGTGGGAAAGAGAAATATGTGAAAGTGAAAATTGGTCGATAAAAACTAATAAAGAAATAAGTCCCAAAGAGAAGGAGAAAAGAAACTGAAGAGGAGGAAAAGCAAAAAGAAAGAGAAAGTATGATAAAAAGAAAGAACGACAAACGAATCAATGAAAAAGATGAAAAACTCAAAGAAAGAGAAAGCAGAAAATAAAAGAGAAAGAAATGGGGTAAAGGAAAAATTTAAGACAGGAATATGATGTTAGAAAAAAAAAAAGAAAACTTGAATTTGAAATTTTAAAATGTTTTGAAAATAAACAAAAATGATAAGTAAAAAAAAAAATGGTAAAAAAAAACAAGAAGTAAAACAAAATGTAAACTTTTTAGATATTTAATGAAATTATGAAAACAAGGTTTGGAAAATACAAAGAATAGAAAAAGTGGGAGAGTAACTGAGATTTGGAGGGGGAGGAGAGAAAAAGTAAATGTGGGAGGGTTAAGATGTGGAAAAGAGTAAAGTGGTGAGGAAAATAGAGAAAACATATGTAAAAAGAGAGGGTGATGGATAATGAAATAAAGAGAGGAAGTGAAATCCAAAGAAAGAGAAGAAATATTAGAAAGCAACAGAGAAAGAATTGTTTAAAAAAACAACAATCTAGTAAAAGTAGTGAAAATAAAGTGGTACAATTTAAATAAGTACAAATACAATAAAAGATATAAAAATGCATAAAAACGTCATCAATAATCTTCCCTCTAATGACATCAACACTGCTATATGACACGGCAATGGCTTATAGTTGTGACATTTAAATTGAAATCTGAAGCAATACTTTGTTTTGATTTCATGCCATTTATTTAAGTCATCATTATTGCTTCAACTGCAATAAAATTTGAAATCCTTAAAATATAAATTAATTACATTAGAGCCCAAAAGAACAAGATATCTGTAGACATGGACAGCTAAGCAAGAACAACCTACCCCTGCAGATTAATTAAAGAGTTCAGTTTGAAATTCCTCGAAGCTTAACCAGAATGACAAACACCTGAAGAAAGCTGGAGGGTACAACAGCTGAAACCTTGTGATAATAATAACAATGAGGACATTAACCTGAATGTAAATCATGCAAATAATAACTTCTCATCCCAGAAATTCAAACAGAAAATTAAAATATTTAGAAAACTTCAAGAATATTGCCGAGACTGACCATTCATATTTGAGCCTACAGGTAGAGACTGGTGGTTCATATATGAGCCTATAGGTAGAGACTGGCTGTTCATATTTGAGCCTACAGGGAGACACTGGCCATTCACATTTGAGCCTACAAAGAGACACTGGCTGTTCACATTTGAGCCTACAGAGAGACACTGGCCGTTCACATTTGAGCCTACAGAGAGACACTGGCCGTTCACATTTGAGCCTACAAGTAGAGACCGGTCATTCATAAATGCGCCTATGGGTAGAGACTAGTTGTTCATATTTGATCCAAATGACAGAGGTAGCTGAAATTTCTGGGACACAAAAAAAAAGAACTTGGAAAATTTAACACTTGCAGAACATAGGGGTGGAGGGAGAGTGAGAAAAAAACAGTGAATAACCTACAGGAAAACGGCAAAAAGGGAATGCCTAGAACCTGGAACAAACACTTGAAGGAAATGTAACTAACATTGATACTGATTCTTGTCCATATGTTCCTGACTGCACACATTTTTATTGATGAGTAATGTCAGGCAAAAACCCAGATGGAAACACTGCCGACAGAAGCCCGAATGGAAACACTGCCGACAGAAGCCCGAATGGAAACACTGCCGACAGAAGCCTGAATGGAAACACTGCTGACAGAAGCCTGAATGGAAACACTGCTGACAGAAACCCAGATGTAACAGGTTCCAAAATTGGCATTATATTTCTGCAAGTTTTTTCTTTTCCTTTTCATTCAGCCAATACACACACATGATTTGATGCTTTTGCACAACTGGGCATGTGAGGTTTTGCCACTGATATAGAAAAGGGTCAAAAGTTAATTAGAACAACAAAAGACAGGAAGTTGATGAGAGCCATGATCTGTCACATTCTGAATAGACATGGCACAGAGGAGTAGAAGAAGAATGCTTGATCATATTCTGAAAAAACAAGGAGAACAGGAACAACAACAAAACTTACATTTATAGTCAGAAAGACACCACTGAACATAGGGTGGAAAGATAAACTATGAGACTGGCTACTAAAATCTGAAGCAATACAAAGATGACACAAGACATGCTAATCTGAACAACTGTTTTATTCAAACTATCTCTTCGTTTTTAAAATTGGTAAAAATCAGGCCCTGTGGAATCTGTTAAACTTCTTTTCCATTCTGGTTTTTGTCAATTTGTCTCTCCCAGATTTATGTGAAGTTGGGCCTTCTTGGTAGTAAGTGTTTTGGTTTGGTTTAGTTTGTTTTACGGCATATACACAATGGGTTATTTAATGCCAACAAAATTTTTATTGCTGGTAATATGTTTTTCTTCAAAAATATATTTCTGGGAATATTCCTCCTTGAAGAAATCTATAGCTGGTCATATTTTTTTTCAATGTGATTTAATGGAATATGCATACACTTGAGTTCCTCCTCACTGGAATATGATTGGCTGGTGTCCGTCATAAATACAGACGGACGTGTAGGTATGACAGAGGCAAAGTCTGTGATGACGCCCATTAGACTATGCCATTGGTTATCCTATTGGTCTACACCTATTGACTAAGCATATTGCCTGCGACTACGATGAGTACCAGTCGATTATTGCTATTTGCTAGATTGTACTACTTGGTTACAGTAACCAAAACCACTTAGCTACTTCGATCAAATATATCCCTTTCTGGGACATATCAGTTGGATCTCATCCTCGTCGCCAACTGATATGTCCTGGAAAGGGATATATTTGATTGAAGTAGCTAAGTGGTTTTGGCTACTGTATCCAAGTAGTACAATCTAGCAGGTAGCAATAATCAACTGGTACTCGTCGTAGTTGCAGGCAATAGGCGTAGACCAATAGGATAGCCAATGGCATAGTCCATGGGCATTGTCACAGACTTTACCTATGTCGTACCTACACTGTCTGTATTTATGACGGACACCAGCCAATCATATTCCAGTGAGGGGGAACTCAGGTGTATGCATATTCCATTATATTACAATGAATGTATAACTGTTTGTATTACTGGTATTTTATTTATTTTTTTCAAGTATTGCTGATAATTTTTCCTTCAAAAATTATTACTGGTAATAATTTTTTTATTACAAAGTATTTCTGGTATTAAAACCTATTTTTACACAAGTTTGGGTGTCAACTATTTCCCCATAGCTGGGACCCTAACAAGTGCTACCACCCCGGGTCAGGGTGGACCTGGGAACACCAGCAATTAAGAGGTGGTCCCACGCTCCTCAAAACTTCCTGATCAGAGGCCTTGCTGTTGGACGTAGTTTATCATCTTACCCAGGATGCGGATGTAGTTTATAGTCATATCCAGGATGAAGTAAGTGTTTTGGATGTAAAGGTAACGTTGTTCACTGAATTTTCTGGAACACATTGAGGAAAGAAAGTCTACAAAATTTAGTATGAAGAGGATATATTGAAGGCAAAAGAATCAGTGGAAAATAGTGAGTAACCCACTTGATATGTTTGTGTGAATAGATGGCAAAACAAGAAAGAAAGCCTGCAGAATTTAGTTGGTTGTTTTTGTTTAATGGTATATCAACCTCTATGGGTTATGAATGCCGAAATCTAAATATTTTGTACACAGTTTTATTTTATTATTATTTTTGAGATAATAATGATTTTATCAATACAAGTCTTACTAATTAACCCATAGCATGGGGAGAAGAGGTAGATTCATCTTTCCCAAGGGTATTTACATGTAAGTGAATATAACGAATTAACTGGAATTGGAACTTGGGTCTCCGATTAACAATTCTGAGCCATTATCCATTACATCACCTGTACATTCTAACTTACAACATCTGATATTCCCAAGTGGTCACCCATTTAGGTACTGACCAGGCTCAATGTTGTGTAAATCTACAGAATTTAGTATGAAGAAGAAATACTGAAGGCAAGAGAATCAGTGGGAAACAGTGAGTAAGATGTTTGTGTGAATGGATGGCAAAAAAAGGACAAAGAGAGATGGTAAAGGGTCAAAATTCTACTGTGTCTTTTATGCCCTATGCATGTTTACTAATTTTACTAATTACTAATTTTTTCTTGATTTGCCCTGCTGAAATTGGGGTGCATCTTATACACCCATACATCTTATATGCCATCAAATATGGTAATTAGAACAACGAAAGACAGGAAGTTGTGGAGAGCCCTTATTGCCTATATCCTGAAAGTAAATGGCACATAAAAGAACTGCTTTCAATAGAGAATGAGGATTGGAGAAACATCAAGTACCCTTAATAAGTTTGTGTGAACGGATAGCAGAATAGGGGTAAAAAAAGGATAGTAAAGAGTTGAAAGTTTGATAGCAATAAAAGAAAAGGAAGTGGTGGAGAGCCAAGATTGCTCACATCCTGAAAGACCATGGTATAGAAAAGAAGAATGTATGCATGAATGTGTGTGCATTCTGAAAGAAATTGAAAAAGAAGGGTTAATATAAAAAAAAACACACCCACATTCATGTTGATTGGACACAGAACCTGGGAGTTTTTCACCATCTCCCATCCATCCCAACCAAGCAGTGCAAACAAAGATCTGAAATAAAAAGAGTCAGTGAATGAAAGAAGATATCAGTCATCAAATGGATGAATCAATCAACAGGGAAGAATTGGAGGGGGATGTATTGCTGTCAACACCAATCATCATCGATACAGTAAAGATGGGAGGTTCCTTAGATCCCTTTGAGAACAGATAACATTTAAGGATGAGACAAGATGCAGGGGTAAGAGGGAAGTTATCAACAAGAACTCAAGATGCATTATTTCAATCAATGATGATAATACCCTACTGGTGCAGCACTCTCATTCAGGGTGCTGGATGACAAAAAAACCCTATGGTTATATGGATATCTTCTAAATTTGGCTCAAGGTCATACATGTAGGGCACTCAGTGAAGATCAAACTGCCAGTTTTTTCTTTTTATTTTAATCATTTCACTGCAAGCAAATGCCACTAAGATGCAGGGGTTATGAGTAGTGAAAAAGACTTTAGTGAAGAGACATGAGGAAAAAGATAATAAAAGAACAAAGGTCAGGAAGACAGAAGATGGCAATTGACATTGCATTTAAATTTTTGAAGATTGTAGGTATCAAAATATCAGAAGAGTTCCAGAAGCAAGAAAAGAAACTATTAGAAGAGAACAGCACCTAGCTAGTTCAACAGTTAAATGATAAGACCTAAATGCCAATCTAGTAGCACGCTTAAATTCATGCAGTCAAGGCATTAAGGAGGAAAACTCATCAGAACAATCATTATGAAAATATTTGTAGAAAAGACAGAAGGAAGTTACGCCACATCAGTGAGAAAGTGACTGAAGTAGAGATGCCAGGTCAGGATCGATTACATAACAGACTCTTGTTTGTTTGGTTGGTTGGTTTTATGGCATATCAACCTCAATGGATCATTTAATGCCGACAACTTTTTTTTTTCCTGGTAATATTTTTTTTTTGTCAAAAATCTATTTCTGTTAATATTTTTTTCCTCAGAAATGTATAGCTGGTAATATTATTTTTTCAAAAACGATTAGCTGATAATATTATTTTTTCTTAAACGATTAGCTGGTAATATTTTTTCAAAAACTTATTGCTGGTAATAGTTTTTTTTTTTTTTAAACATATTGCTGGTAATATATTTTTTTTTCTTCAAAAATTTATTTCTGGTAATAATTTTTTACAAAGTATTTCTGGTATTAAAACCTATTTTTACACTTTTATAATGCCTTTTACCTCAGTTTCTGGGTTAACTATTTGCCCATAGTTGGGACCCTAACAGAGTCAGGGTGGACCTGGGAACACCAGCAATTAAGAGGAAGTTTCACGCTCCTCAAAGCCTCCTGATCAGAGGCGTTGATGTTGGATGCAGTTTATCGTCTTACCCTGGATGCAGACCCTTCCTTGAATTTTGCCAAGAATCTCAAGATATATAGTAGGAGCACCAGACAAGATATGGTATTATTCAATGCATAAATGAATGGCATATTTATAAATTTACAAGATGGATCCTGACAAGAAAAATCATCTGCTACAACACAGTGAACCAACTTTCCTAGCAGTAGACCTAGCAATTAAATCAATATAATCACACCATTTCATGCTAGTGGAAAACATGAGTACAAATAGGCACAAAGTGTTGCTCTCTTGGAGTTTAGCATCAACCATGCTACTGGCAGACAAAAAAAACATTCTCTATGGTGATTAAATGAAAGCAGTTTTGTTTTGGAGGTATTAAGATTTACAAGCCATTGCTTGCACCAGTTAACCACTGATTGAGGTACTTTTCAAGAGTGATTGCCAGTTTTACTTTGCTGGATGTGTCAGAGTTGTTACTAAGAGTAAATAATTGCACCATCTGCATAAATACCTAGTTGGGAACTGATGACATTGGGAAGTATATACATGAATATCAGAAACAGTGTAGGTCCAAGGATAGAACCCTGGGGTATCCCTGTATTAATAGGAAATGATCTAGAAGCATATCCGTTCAACATGATCTTCATTACAAAGTTTGATAGGAATAATTGGATTAAGCCATATATTCATCTAGAGACACTGTAGCCCTTGAGATTGTGGAGACAGCCACTATACTAAACTTGAACATCTTTGAGATAGCTAGAGTTACAGTGCAAGTTTCGCTGTTCTTATCTAAAGCTTGATAGACAAATTCAGAGATAGCCGTTAACACATCGACAGTAGACCTGGAGAAACAGAAGCCATATTGTTTACTTGAAAGGAGGCCATGTGAAGTAAGATGCTTAATTAAATCGTCATTGATTAGAGCCTCTAGGACTTTGCCAAATAGAGGTAAGAGACTAATAGGTTGATAATGTGAGGGGTCAGAAGATTCCCCAGAGTTTTTAAAGACATCAGAAGCACATTTCTTTAGGACAATTTTTGTTTTAATCATTTCCCCCCAAGCAAAGCAATAAAGCCACTAAGATGCAAAGGGTTACTAAGTGTGGCAGAATATGGTAAAAAAAAAACTTTATTAAGGAAAAAGAACAATAAAAGAAGAGGAATTAAGGAAACAGAATGTAATGATTGACATTGCATTTAAATTTTTGAAGATCAAATTTGACTAGAAAACAAGAAACCAGAAGAGAATCTCACAGGTGCTAGAAGAAACTTTTAGCATAGAGCTTACAATTACATCTAGCCATTTCAACTGTAAAATGATGAGACTTTGCTGTTAATCTAGTACTGCACTTCCAACTGACCAATCAGCATTCTTGTCTTTGTCTTCAGTCACATAGTTAAATGTCATCCACCATTTTGACCAATCAGCAAACAGATTGCTATTGGTCAAACCACACTAAACTGTAAAAGCCAATGTTTCAAAATCATACACCTCTAGAATAATTAAAGGGGGCAGATTCATACCATTTTCAAAGGAACAAAATGTTGCTACATGTCATGTATTGAGAAAAGGAAGTTATTATTTTCCTTTACACCAGATGCAAGCCACTCTGATTTGCTTATTTCTACATAACTGTTCACTACAGAAGTGTGCTTCTGAACTGGCTCCTGTTCTCTCTAAACTGTATAATAAATGCCTCGCTGCCCCCTGCAAATCATCATCTGTTGTTCCAGTTTTTAAGAACTCTGGTGAGCTGTCTGACGCTTCCAACTATTGTCCTATCAACCTTCAAATTTATTTTTGGGAAACTCTTAGACACTCTAATCAATGCTGAATTGGTTCATCATCTCTCATCGCAGAGCCATTTCTCAGACAAGCAATTTTTGGCTTTTGTTTCTCCAGGTTAACTGCTGATGTACTGACGATAATTGTGGAAAGAGTCTATCATACTCTAGATAAAAATGGTGAAGCCTGTGCTTTAGCATTGGACATCTCAAAAGCCCTTGACAGGCTCTGGCATTCAGATCTTCTCCACAAGCTGAAAAGTTACAGTGTCTCTGGATACCTTTTTGATCTATTCTTTCATATCAAATCATGAAATGAAAATTATCCTGAACAGCCACTCATCTAGATCCTTTTGTACTAACACGGGTGACCCCCAGGGCTCCATCCTTGGTCCTACTCTGTTTTTAATTTTCATTAATGACCTTATAATGACATCAGCTCTCAACTTGGCATCTACGCTGAGGACAACCATTATTAATTCCAGCCTTGATAGTAAGGCTGCTAAGTCCAACAAGGTCAAAATGGCAGCTGATGTCCAAAACGACTTAAAGTTCATCATTAACTGTGGCAAAAGATGGCTTGTTAATTTTAATGCCTCCAAAACTAAACTTCTCTCAATTAATCATCTGCGATACCCCTTGCCGCCTTCCATCAGCATAGCTGACGCTAACCTCCAGGAAAGTGACTCGTTGTGCCTTCTCTGGCTCACATTCTCAGCTGACACGAAGTGGAAAGATATATTGAATTCATTGCTACATCAGCTAATAAGAAAGTTGTTTCACTGTGTCGTGTGAAACACAGTTTCTCTCCAGAATCTATCTTACATATCTATATGTCTACCATTCATCCATGCTTAGAATATTGTTGCCAGATATGGTCCAAAGCCACTGCTATTTAACTGGAGCTTGTTGATAAAATCCAAAGAAGAATTAGCAATATTATTGGTCCTGATCTGACAGTTCAGTTTCAGTTGCTTTCACAGTTGCCTCTTTATGTTTTTTCTATAAATACTTTCATGGTAATTGTTCAGATGAGCTCTTCACTATGGTACTTAGACTTTTTGAATGTAAGCGCAGTACTAGACTGGGGTCAAGATCTCATCAATTTACAGTTGAGCTGGCTAAATGTAGCTGTAAGTTCTATGTTATCAGTTTATTTTCTCACACCTCTTGCTTGTGGAACTCCCTTCTGGCTCCATGTTTTCCAGCCAACTTTAATCTGCAAAAATTTAAATGCAATGTCAATCAGTATTTACTGTTGTCCTGATTTCTCTTTTCACTCATTATTAATGTTTCTGTTCCAAATTCTTCTACACCCTGTAACCTTCTTGTGTTTAACAGCTTTACTGCTTGCATGGGATGATAATAATTAAAAAAAATATTGTAATTGATTTACATATTTATAATTTTTATAAACATATAAATATAAAATTATTCTTGTAAATAATCTAATATAATAGTGTTTAATTTTAGCATTGTCAATTTGACAGTATTTTATTCAGTCAAAGGTCTGTATTGCAGTTCACTGTTTTATCAATAATGTACAATAAATATACTTGTAATATCCAAATTAGACTATTTGCAAAGCCTGTGAGAGCCAATGCTTGTAAACAAGAGAATTTATCTATATTCATCCAAAATATTACACAAGACATTATTTTGATTGTTCTTTCATCAAAATATGTTTACTGACAACCTACAGACACAATGACAAAGACTGGCACATGGGTGTTTTGAAAAGGTTTTGATATTTTTTCCTTTTTAAATCACAAGAAATTACTTTCATTAACAATAACATTTTTTTGTTTCATTTCTATACACAATGGCATATTGAGTATTTGTGTGTCTATATTTCAATAGTTACCATGAATAAGGCGCTTGCAAATTGAGCTTTAAACAACTTATAATGCTTGTATTTCCCTTTTATTGAGCATGTGTATATGTTATGCTAGAAAAAGACACAAGAAAGATAATGACTACAATGAGGCAAAAATCTTTTAATAATTCTGTAAACTAATTCTTTTCTATGTCCTCTACAAATCAGACAATGATGTATGAAGTTAAAAATACATTTGGTAATTAATCATTATGAAAAATAAGAGTAAATAAGTAAAATACAAAGGCCATTCAGAAAGTAATGTCTCCTCTTTATTATATTATCTCATAGCATCAGATGTGAATGATGATAGAGCTCTAAAGGTTATACATCCCCACCAATAATTCATACTTTCTTTTGCCTTGTTACAGATAGCAGTTTGGCAAAATGTCATCTGACATAACAGAACATATGAAGCAAATGAATACCATTGAATTCTTTGAGGGAAAATATGCACAATGACATACACTGATGTTTACTGAATGTTTAGTGAGACCAAACAATGGATGTGAGCACAGCTGAGTATTAGGTTATGATTTTAGTAGTAGTGATAAGCCACATTCCAGGCAGCTGAAGAGCACCTCAGAAAGATATATTCAATGAGAGTGACTATGTGAAAAATGCTATCATTGAGTTCTCTGTATCAGTTGTAGTTTCCATGGAAATGAATAGGAGGCATTACTTTCAGAACATAACACTTATTAATATAACTGCAACTTCTATGCTAACAGTTTCTTCTATTGCACTTCTCGCTTGTGGAACTCTCTTCCAGTCAACTTTGAGCTGCAAAAATTTAATTGGAATGTCAATTGGCATCCTCTGTCTTCTTAATTCTTATTCTTTTATTGTTCTCTCTCTTTAATAGTAGTTTTTCTCTTGTTCTCTGACACTTGGTAACCCTTGCAATCCTAGTGGCTTTATTGCCTTGCTTGAGGTGAAATGGTTAATATATATATGTTGAGGTTTTTCGTTTTGTTGCGTTAAAGTTTAGGTAGGGTTAATTTAATGAGATATCAAATCTTGTTAGGTCAGTCAGTGTTGAATAGGACAATAATCACAATGAATTAATAGAAAGGTAGGCAGAGTAAAAAAAAAAAAAAGCAAATATCCGTTCAGTTTAAAGTCGAGTCCAATAAAGGTAAAAATAGGTTCAGTTTACACTAGAGTCAAAAAGGTAGACATGAATTCAGTTTATGTTAGGATGAAAAAGGTAGATAAAGGTCCTTTTCTTAGGTTAAAAGAAATTTTTACTAATTCATATAGCCAATAAGAGTTGAAAAAAGGAAAAAATGTGGTTACTTTTCTTGATTCCAGATATTTTGTCAACTGGCTGGCTCTCTTTATTGGAAATTTTTTTTTTTTTTAGTCATTTCACCCTAAGCAAGGTGATAAAGCCACTAAAATGCTGGGAGTTACAGGGAGTCAAAAAGAATGAGAAGACTGAGAATGGGGAGGATTGAGGAAAGGACAAAAGGGAACATGGTTCAAGAAAACAAAAAAATGATGATTGATGTTACACTTAGTTTTTAAAGGTTGTAGTTGTTAGGGAAGCAAAAGATTTTTGAAGATTGTAGTTGTTAGGGAAGCAAGAAATTGGAAGGGAGTTCCACATGTGCAACAGAATCCTTCTCTCTCCATTTCCATGAGTGCTTCACTAAACTAACTTCAAGAAACATCTACATAGTAAATGTGTCTACATTTTGATATTCATAAAAGAAATGTAACTCAAAAGTTAATGGAACTTAGGAAATGGCTTCATCAAAGAAAGAAAAAAAAATAAACAGAAAATCAAATCCGTTTTTTTGCTGGTGATGAGATGTGTGAAATGTCTGCAAGGCATGGGAAATATTAGTTAACCTGATAGACGAAATAGTTCAATCACTCTGTTCAAGTTTCATATACCTTCAGCTAACATTTATAACTTTGAGAAGAGTCATTAATATTTCCAACATTATTGGGATGCTCAAGTTTCTTTTTTGTATATTTGCAATTGTTAAGAAAGCATCTCAGTTGATCCATTCTTCATTCCTAGTCAGGTGCAACCCATAAGAAAAAGGAAACCACTTCACTCCAGGAAAATATCTTCCCTACCCTGTCGATGTAGCTTCGAATCACCTGGGCATTTAGTTTATCTAAAGCTGTGAAAATAGACCAGTTCAGTAGTGGGTGGAGATCATAAACAAAACATTTTTGTTGCTTTTCTATTTTTCATCAGTTAAAAGGTTTCCTTTTTTTCTCATAGATTACATCTGTCATGAGGAATTGATTGGCCAAAACACTGTGTTGACGATAACAAAAATACAAACGAATGTGAGCAGCTTTAGGTTATCACTTGGTTGTTAATTTTTGTTACGTTATTTAATGTCAAATAAATTTTCCTGTTTTATATTATATTTGAAACAGTAACTATTTGCTTGGTTCAGGGAGAAATATATTCTGGTTATTTATATTTGAGCCAGTAAGTATTTACTTGGTTCAGGGAGAGATATATACTGGTCATTTATATTTGAATCAGTTAGCATTTACTTGATTAAACAATAGGGAAATATTGGGTATTTATATTTCAGTCTATAAGCATTAATTTGGTTTGGGGATAGGTAAATATTGTTGTTTATAATTGATTCTATAAGCATTTACATGGTTTGAAGATAGGGAAATATTGGTAATTTATGTTTGAGTTTGTAAGCATTTACCTGGTTCAGAGATAGGATAATAATGACCATTTATATTTCAGTCTATAAGCATTTATTTGGTTTGGGGATAGGTAAATATTGTTGTTTATAATTGATTCTATAAGCATTTACATGGTTTGAAGATAGGGAAATATTGGTAATTTATGTTTGAGTTTGTAAGCATTTACCTGGTTCAGAGATAGGATAATAATGACCATTTATATTTCAGTCTATAAGCATTTATTTGGTTTGGGGATAGGTATATATTGTTGTTTATAATTGATTCTATAAGCATTTACTTGGTTCAGGGATAAGTAAATACTGGTTGTTTATATTTAAGTCTGTAATCATCTGGTCTAGGGAAAAGCAACTATTATTTGTTTATATTTGAGCATGTAAGCATTTACTTGGTTCTGGAATAAGTAAATATTTGTCATTCATATTTGAGTAAAAACATTTAGTTGTTTTGGGGATAGGTAAATATTGGTTATTTATATTTGAGCCTATAAGCATTTACTTGATAGGTGACCTATTTTTTGTGAGGGGGAATATTACTTCTAAACAGGGGATTCAGTCAGTGTATTCTAGGCTCCACTGATAGGACAGACATCTTTAGGTAACATTGTGTGTGTGTGCGTGTGTATTAATCATATATTAATATTAATCATTTCACTCTAAGTAGGGTGATAAAGTCACTAGGATGCAAGGGGTTACTGGGAGTGAAAAAGAATGAGAAGGCTTTAGTTAAAATTGAGGAGAAAGGATAATAAAAGAACAGGGTTCAAGAAGGCAGAAGATGGTGACTGCTGTTGCATTTAAATTGTTGAAGATTGTAGGTGATGGGGAAGCAAGAAATTGGAAGGGAGTTCCACAGGTGAGAAGTGCAAGCAAAGAAACTGTTAGAATAGAAGATGGTTGCATCTAGCTATATCGACAGTAAAATAGTGAGACTTAAATGCCAATCTAGTAGCATGCTTAAATCCATGCAGTCAAAGCACCAAAGTGAAGAGCTCATCAGAGCAATTGCTATGAAAATATTTGTAGAAAAGACAGAGGGAAACCACATGTCGGTAAGAGAGTGACTGATGTCAAGATGCTGGGTCAGGACTGATTATATTACAGACCTTTCTTTGAATTTTGTCAAGAAACTTGAGATTTATGTAGTAGGAACACCAGACCCAACGATGGCATCATTATTCAATGTATGGATAAATGGTAGATTTTTAAATGTGCAAGATGGATTCTGATATATTCACATCTGTGTTTGAGAAAAGGAAATGGATGAGTAAAGAGGAGGCTCTCTACATTTATGCTAACTGGGCACTGAGAAAAGAACCTTGGATTTTTCTCTGCTTTGTCCTCATTTGAATTAAGTTTACACTGACCTAATAATTCACTTGGTCAGTACGAGCAAAGTGAGAGAGAGAGAAAGTGATTAGATTTCTGGATTATTTAGACATTTTAATCAACAGCCAGGGCCAAATTTTCACACTAGCAAATTTAAATCACAGTCAAACTAATTAAAATCGAAGAATAATGTCATTACAGTTAATTGGACATGGTTTGGGTGTAAGAGTATGGCACAACTTAGCAGCAGAGAAAGTAAATCACTGTTTTAAGTTAAAATTTCAGCTGAAACTTCTGACATTCATTTTACATAAGAGCAAAACACTAATTATTGAAGATTTGGAAAAAAACATTGTCACTGTTTGAAATGTGTCAGAATGACTTGTTTTTTTACAGGTTATCAACACTTTGCAGGTTATTTAAAGCCCGAAAATATTTCTTGATTGTAAGAATTTTTTGAAGATATAATTTTTTATTGATACAAGTTCTACTAATTAACCTATAGCTGGGGGAGAAAAGGTGGGTTCTGGCCTTTTCCAAATGTGTTTGCACCTAAGTAAATATAACCTGTGTAGAATTGGAATTCAGCTCTCCAATTTCCAATTCTGAGTCATTATCCATTACACCACCTACACATCCAAGCTTACAGCAACTGATATTCCCAAGCAGTCACCCATCTAGGTAATAACCTGTTTAATGTTGCTGAACTTTGGTGATTGTGTTTCAACATGATATGGCCTTAAGCCCATCCTTCTTTAAATTTTGTGTTCTGGTGCTACAGAATCACAAAGAACTTTACCAAATAACAGAAACCACATCAATTAAGAACTTTCAACAACAGTACCAACTAAAATGGATAGCACATTTAACTTGAGGAAGAAATAATTAAATATTTAAAAAAAAAATTGTTTATAGTGATGTACAAAGCTCGAGGGCTACTCAAGGTAGAGGGTTAGAGAGTAAGACACACAGCTCATGCAGATATCTGTAAAAGATAACAGTTAACCTTAGACTTGAACAGGTTAAGATTGTAGTGATCAAGAAAGCAATCTCTTGGGAGTTGGTTCTACAAAGCAGTGGTTTGTGGGAAGCAAGATGTTGACATTTCACACTATTACAATGAAAGGTGAGGTAAGAAGACCCCATCAATGCTGGAAAGAGTGATAACAGTTACTAAACTTGAGAAAAATTAATCTCTTGAAAAATTGTTTTAAGAGATAGATTTTATAAGTTTGAACTGAAACTAGTACTGGCTGTTTGGTCAATAAATACTGAATGTTTCCGTATAAGGAAACAACTAATACTGCCATTGCTGTTGTGCATGTAAAGTGTACAGTTGGAGTGGACAATACAACAACAAAGACAGCCTTACAATGTTGAAAGGGATGTTGCCCTGCTATGGGATGTAGTTACCATGGTAACAGAATATTGCATAGGAATGCATCTTTTACAGCAGGGAAACCACGCCATTTGATGCCTCAAAATCCGAGCTAATCAATAAATGGAAAATGAAGGGAGGCATTTACTGACACCATTTCACAGAGACATTTTCTTCGATTCTTTTACGTTTCCTTATTACTCTCCCTCTTACATTATATCATTCTCTCTTTTCTGGTTTCTTTCATCCTCTCTATATATTTTTATTATCTCTCTCTTTTGTCATTTACATCAACCATGCTCTATTTTAATCATTTCTCTCTCTCTCTCTCTCTCTCTCTCTCTCTCTGCTTTTTTTACTTCATCCTCTCTCACTTCTGTTTTCTTTTCTATCATACTCTCCTTCCTCCTCTTATCTCCATCTCTCTCTCTTTTGCTTTTCAATCATCTTCTGTCTTCCTATAATCTCTTTCTCTATCCTTGTCTCCTTCCTCTTCTTATCTCCATTTCTTTTTCTCTCTTCTGCTTTTTGATCACCCTCTTCCTATTATTTCCACTCTTTTCCGCTTTTCTATTATCCTCTCCTTCCTACTATTATTACTGTCTTTCTTTTTCCCTTTTGCTTTTTGATAATTCTCTTCTTACTTCCATTATCTCCCTCTTCTGATTTCCTTTTCTATCTTCCTCTCCTTCCTCATCATATCTTTGTCTTTCCCCTACTTCATCTTTTCCCTACTTCCATTATCTCTCTTCTTTCCTATCTTAACATTCTCTCTACTCTCTTCTTCCTCCTTATTTCCATCTCTCATATTTTGAGTGTTCCTTATTTTAAGTTCCTCCCAAATTCTCTATACTCACTTCCATCTCCCTTTATTCATCTTTATTTCTTCTTTTCTCCTCCACCTTGTCTTTCATGCACCTTTGCAGCCTCTCTAATTCTGTCTCCGCCCTCTCTGCTTTCCTTCCATTCTTCCTCTCTGCAATCCTTCCCCTCCTCCTTGCTTATTCTCTCATATTCTCTTTCTACTTTCATCCTCTCACTTTTATTGCCCTCAATCATTTTTTTTCTCTTTCACTTCCACTTTCTCATCCTCACTTTCCTCCTCACACTTTTGCTGTTTTCTTTTTTCTCTAAAACATTATCGCTTTTTTGTATTTCTCATTCTTCCTCTTTTACTCTCTCTGCTTTCCTTATCTTTTATCTTACCTTTTCTTTCCTCAAGCTAAACCTTTTATCTTATCACCATTATTCTCTCTATTTGCTGATCTCTCTCTTGTCTCAAGCTCTGCATTGCTTTCTTTTTCCTACATTCATTTCTTTTTCCTTTCCTCACTCAGTGATACAATCATTCCCCTGTATTCTTCCTTCTCTCAACCTTTTGTCTCTCTTTTCTCCTCCTCTAACTGATTTCTCACCACCCAATTTCTCCCTTCCTCTCTATTTCTATTATTCAGTCCTCTTCTTTCTCCATTTTTGTCCCACCTCTCTCTCCTTCCATCGCATATCACTCCTCCTCTGAACCTCCTTTCCCCTTTTAACCCTTCCCTCTCTCCTACCCTCATTTAACTCTTTCCCTTTCTTTCATTCAGCTTTTTCTCTCCTTTTTTCATTTGTCCCTCCTCTCTCTTTACTTGATTTATCTTATCTCTCCTCCTCTTTCTCAGTTCCTTATTCTTTTTCTCTCTATGTCTTCTCTTACTCATTCCGTTTTATTTTTCCTTCTTTTATGTATTTTCTCTCTCTGACTTGTTGCTTTTTACTTTTGTTCTCTTAAATATTGCTCTCCTCCTCCTCCATTCCTCTTTCTCCTTCTCTCACTCATTCCCCCTTTATCTCAGCTCCCACTCCAATAAATTCCGCAATTTCTTAAAAGCACCAGCTGCTCTCTTTCTAAAATCCCAAGAAATAATGACACAACAATAACACATAAAAGTCTCTTGAAAGTTGATGGAAATAATCTCAACAAGCTGAAGACAGCTGCATAGAGAGAGGTTTTTGCATCATGACTTTGCACAATGTTGATAACTCAATTTTAATGCAGAATTCATTCAGACGTATATCCTTATCATTTTCTTTGGGCAGTAGGGGTGGTGGCAGAAGAGACATGTCAGTAATGCAAAATAAAGAATAATTTCAGATATTTACAAAAAATATCACATGATCAAATGTTTAACTTGCCATCCTGTATTTCCTCTGAATCTTCGAGATGTTAATCCAGGATCCTTTTAAGACTAGCATTCTCATCTTTCGAGTACACTTCTCAAAATTTTGTGATATAACAATAAACACGAGGATTTGTACTTTTTTTTAAACAGTGCCCCCCTCCACAACAGCTGAAAAGTGAAATATCTTACTGCGTTATATATATATATATATATATATATATATATATATATATATAGATATATATATATATATATATATATATATATATTTTTTTTTTTAATCAAATGTTACCATAATGGAGGCTTTAATAATAAAAAGAAAAAGCCTACCCTTAACAATATTAACTACCAACAAAGCCACAACATGCTAACCATATTTGGAAATTAAAACACCACTACTACACACTAAGACATATACATAATGCACACACTCAATTAAGCTGAAAAATCAAATCATCCTTGATAATGGCTAAAGGTATAGCCGAAAGCGCTCGGAAAAATAAAACATTTGGACAGTTCTTACACACCCTTTGTCCAGCAAAGAAAGCTCTTGTTCGTACACAAGAAAAATTAAATAAAAAACTTAACCGTAGTACCTTGTCTGTCGTTTTTAATGAAACTTAATTCTAACAGTTGAAATATAATCCTTGAAAATGGCTAAATGTATAGCCGAAAGCGCTCGGATAAAAAGAACATTCGGACAGTTTTTATATAATTTATCCTCTGAAAAGAAAAACTTTATTAGATCGCACAAGAAATTATATAAAAAACTAAATAAAAGCACCTTGTCAGTCGTTTTTAATGAAATGTGCATATATATATATATATATATATATATATATATATTTTTTTTTTTTTTTTAATCAAATGTTACCATAACTCAGTTCTCAGAAAAACAATGGATTTTCACTCTTCTCACAGAAATTGCAAATTGCTCCCACCTATGGAGTGTCACTTTATGTTCAAAATCATTGATCTACATACAACACCTTTGTCCATATCTGGAGACTATAAGTACCCCATCCCTTCTTTAAGACATAGATAATAATGGCTCTTCATAGTTTCCTTTTCTTTAATATCTCTAAACAGAATATTTCCCCATTGTTTTCTTCATAGTTTTGAATTGTATTTCTAATAAACTAGTTACCAATCAAAGCTGGATATCCCAGTTTGCTCTATTGTTTAATCCATAACTGGAGAAAAAAGAGATGGATTCATACCTTTATTTTCAAGTGCATTTGTATGAAGTGAATACAAAATGTCTTGACCAAAGATCAAACTGAGTTCATGATCCCATGAGTTTTGCATTTCAATGTAAGGATGGAAATAAAAGTATGAAATGTCCTCCAATCTGTTCTTATACATGTTGCAGAGACAATGAAACTGCAAAAAATCAAGTCTTCTAGCAAAAAATTAATGCATTATGCTGAAAAAAATTACATTACTCTGAACAAATCATAGGTCATGAAATCACAATTCTTTTAGACTTTACCATTTATACTGACAGACATGTAAAACCTAATTTTTTTTTAACAGTGGTCTTCATCTTGTATAAGGGGCCTGGAGCCATTTGAGGTAGAGGGTTACAGAGTAAGGGACACAGCTTATGCAGACATGTGGGGAAGATAACAGTTAACTCTAGACATCAACAGGTTAAGATTGTAGCGACTGGGGAAGCAGCTTCTTGGGAGTTGGTTCCACAAGGCAGTGTTTTGTGGGAAGAATCTGTCTGAGTGGAACTTACATCTCACCAGGAGGATATAAAGGGAATGAGTGTGGTTCACTACAATGTGCGTGACATGGCAAATCTTAGCCGTGAAAGCTAAGACTGGTGGAACTAAGGAGTATAGTTTATCTGAATAGTCATCATGGAAATAGCAAAATGCAGTGAGAGGCTTGCAACATCTTGTCTGTGAGAAAGGGGTTACAGAGTAGAAAATAATTTGTTGCCTGCAAAGATGCAGAAACACTTTTGGATTCTATTGTGAATGGAAAGTGAAGACTGGGTAGCTCCTGACTATATATTGCAACAGTCCGTCATTTTTGGCTTGATTTGGCTCTTGTGAAGGTAGAGTATAGCAGGAGGAGTCAGGTACTTACTGGAGCGGTACAGGGAACTGAACATCTTTCCAGCATCTTTAGTGATGGATTGTATGTAAAGTTCCACTTGAGGTCTGGATTAAGTTTAAGTCCTAACAGGTGCTCAAGGCACAGGGTCTCTTTGAGGAAACATCTGTTCACCATTATTGGTGAAAGTTCTGATGGACATAGTGATTAAAGACTACAAATAAGAAAATCTTTCTCATAGTTATAGTAGCACCATCAAATAAAAATGTGTGTGTTAATCCTTAAACAGAAAGCATTATTAATGTATGCTTCATTGGAGGTTAACAGATAATCTCAACCGATAATTCAAATTTTTTCCAATGATACAAGCATCATTCATGATTTGAGTTTAAATTGGCAACTCTAAGATTCATGAGCTTATGTCCTTTGTGAAGCATTTGACTGCAAATGAAGCTGAAAGAACAAAGCCAAAGACAGTGCTATGTTTACATACATACTTCTTGAAGAGAAAAGAGGTGAAAAATGGTAACAACTTGATGTATAGAACAAACAACTCCATTATGTACGGAATTCTTCAAACAGTATTGTGCTCTTAAAAATATTAAATTTAAGAACCTTATATTTGTTTTATTCCTTTATTTCTATAATAAAAAAACATTGTACATAAAGCAAAAATATGCAAAAAACTATCCTTAAAAAATGAATAAATATAAGGATCTTGAAATAGAAACTGAAAACAAAATATGATATGTTAAAATAAAAAAAAATTGAAAAATGGAATTGAAACTTCCAGAAAACTGCCATCCTTTATTCTTCTTAAGATGTGTGGAGTCTTGTTGACACCATGACTCAAGAACAGAATTTCCATTGACTACGTTAATGTGTGATACCATTATTATTATTATTATTAATATTATAATATGCCACTTGCTGAAAAATGGTATGAACATTGCCTTGAACCAGTCACAGAAAGCCATGAGGCAACTATTCTCTAGTATGTTACTATTCATACTGATAGGCATATAAATGTTAATAGACCAGACATAGTGATTAAAAACTAAAAAAACCCAAAAATCACCTTATGAATATGGCATTGTGTCTTGATATTGTCAAATAAAAATTTGGTAACTTAAAACTACTATTATACCTATAATAATTGGCGTCATTGGTTCATTCAAAAAAAGGTACAGCTAAGAATATTAACAAAATCTCTGGCAGCATCTGTTTACAAAAGATTTCAAAGATTGCACTGTGCTTAACTGCTCCTTGACTCAGGAGAGTATTATCAGTTGTAAAGAAAATACAAACACTGTAAGTATCACTTAACATCAGAATTTGTGCAAACAGAATATTCATCAGTTGTTTTTGTTTATTGTGCAGGAACATTGTCCACATCAGTGGGCCCCCTTCCGGGTAACTGGCTAGCTGCAAGCATGGCGGTTCTCACTCCAGAAATGGGATCTGTTCATGAGCTTGCCATAATTCTAGTAGAACAAAAATTTTTGGTGGGATTGGCTGTCCTGGCTGTCATCCCAACTCGGACTTTAACAGCAACTGAGGACTTTGCCATTCTTGTACTCGGGCACTGTGCCTTGATATTGTCCTCATAAAGGAATCATCAGCTGAACCACACTTTCTGCCCATAGGTGAGACCCTAACAGGTGCTACCACCCTGGATCAGGGTGGACCTGGGAACAATAGCAATTAAGAGGTGGGTTCCATGCTCTGCAAAACCCCCAATCTTCTGATCAGGGGTCTTGTTGCTGGATATAGTTTATCATCATACCCATTATATATATATATATATATATATGTATATATATATATATATATATGTATGTATGTATGTATGTATATATATATATATAGGATTAATACAAATATAAAATTTGTCATTTAGCTGATTGATGTTATATTCAACACCTCTACTCCATAGTGTCATAGATGAAACCTTTGTGTAATTGTTCAGTCCACTCGTCAGGTGGTATCAGCAAATATCTGTCAATTTCCTTGTTTTTGTTACTCAAAACAAAAAAAACAAAAAAAAACAAAAATTTACACACTTTTTTATTAGTATTGGGTTGATTTTTTTGTATTTGTGTGTGTGTGAGCGCACGTGTGTGTGTGTGTGTGTGCACATATATATGAGCTGTGATACACCAAAACAGTTGTTCTGTGGATGCTCCTGAAAAATTATTTCGGTTGAAACAGTGACTATTATTGCTACTAATGCAACACTCTTTGATAAAACAAATCAAGTTCTCCCAGTCACTGGCGTGTTTATCTAAAAATAAATATGCTTAAATTCACCTTCATCCCTGCCATGCACCAACAACTTAGCGGTAAATTCTCTGACTGATACCAATTCAGCAGGGTTATGATCCTAGTTAGAGGCAACCGGACATCTAGTCATACACATGAGCTGTGATACAGTGAAAAAGTTTGTCTGTGGATGACAATATATATATATATATATAATTAAGTAATTCATCGAGTCTAGAAGAAACCTCAACAGAATGCAGAAAGCACTGGACGGCCGTTTCGTCCTATATTTGGGACTCATCAGCAGTGCACATCCACTACCAAGAATTGAAACCTGGACAGATACGTTATCAGGCAAACGTCATACTAACTGTTCCAACGGGCCTCAGTGACGATGAGGTAGTGAATCATGTCTGAATCCCAAATATAGGACGGAATGGCTGTCCAGTGCTTTCTGCATTCTGTTGAAGTTTCTTCTAAACTCGATGAATTACTTAATTATAATTCTCTCAAATCCTCCTAATTTCTATCACACACACACATATATATATATATATATATATATATATATATATATATATATATATATATATATATATACACACACACACTACCTTATCCTAGGTCTTAGGTAGTGATTTAGTAAAGGAGGGTTCAGAACAGAAAGTAAAAGATTATAATAATTTTTAATGAGTATAAATATAAAGTCAAAATTACTCTCTGCCAAGATGATACCATACATAATAATAACAACAAACAACAATAGCAATTGGTACAAGCATGTACCTTGCAGAACTATTGAAGAAGTTGGAAAGCCAACAATATTCTGGGACTTTGATACACAGAACGATATACCATCACCATCTGGATACTTTTGTGCAAGATAAAAAGACACCAATAACTGTCTTATTATTGATGTTGCCCTACCAAATGAAACAAATATAGCAAACAAGGTGATTGAGAAAATTAATGTATTCAAGAACTTATGTTGTGTGGTAAAACATAATGTGTCACCAACTGAAAAATTAAAACAAATATAAATGCAGCAAAACAAACTGACCTTAAAAGCATTAGGGAGAAATAGAAGAAAAAAATCCTCTGCATAACAAATACCCTATCAGAGCTATCAATTTTGATGTAGATCAAACTCTTACCCATCAGTGGCTGACATGTTCTGGTTTCAAACCAGAAACTGAAGAATTCATAATTGCTGCTCAGGACCAGTGCCTTTCAACCAGGAACTATTAATGACATGACCTGAAACTTAACATCTGCCTACCTTGCTATGTATGCGGAGAACATCCAGCAGCAACTGACAACATAATATCTGGATGTGGTGCCTGGAGCCAACAGAGTACTTGCAATGATATGATCGGGCTGCTCAGTACTCAGTACATTTCATTGAGGAATGTGTTGAGCATTCAACTTCCCTTGCAAAGAGAATTGACAGGAACATAAGCCACCACAATGAGTACAGAATTAACCTTTTCTCAACCTTTTTACCCTTGCATAACCCTTAAAATAAATTACATGTCTCAAGGAACCCCTGCACAAACATGCTTCTCTAATGTGAAGTTTGTGCCTCTCTTTTTCTACACAAATACTTAATTTAAGGTCAAACTCTAGATAAACACACATGGATTTCATTTTCAATTGAGAAGAGACAATTTCTGTCTTTGCTCTTGATACTTTTTAAATAAGAAAAGGCTTGCTCACACATGTAAGACGTTGAAAACTGCAACAATATATTAATTGCTTTCCTATGAATAGTAGGAAACTCTTCTTTCACAGAAATCCAGAATTAAATAAAAAGTCAAAAGTGCATTAGCTTATCTCACCTGTTCTCGCAGAACCCTTGGGGACCTTTTGTGGAACCTTAGGGTTCCGGGGAACCCCACTTGAGAAACACTGCTTTAGAATAGTAGGGAAATTCAGACAGATCAACAAGGCATAATTGTGAAAAACATTTGAGAAACGATGTCAAGACTTCAAAATAGAAATCAGGAGAATGTGGAATCTCAAGACAACAATGTTATTTGTTGTTAGTGTGGCATAAACAATGATATGAAAAGGAGTAAAAAAATATATGGCAGCCTTAACATAAGTGAATTGCCAAAGATAATACTTATGGGTACTTTTTACATCTTGTATGGATTTCCCTTTCTCCAGTGACTACATTTATGTATTTTTTTCTCTCTCATAGCAAGGCAACTCATCTGTTTGCATCTTCTGATACAAACAACTTCTTGTCTCTTGTAATTTCTGTTTGAGACTTGGGCGTAATTTATACTACATAGAGGAAAACAATAATACAGAGTGTCACAAACAAAATGTTTTTGAAGAAAACTAAACATGAACCAAAGAAAAACAACCTGTAATAAATTCATTTTGGTCTTACCAGAAGAACTTGAAATATTTTCATGACTTACCTGAAAAGAGAAAAAAAAAACACACATTATTGTCATCAGTTAATCAATATGTTTCATTCTATTGTCAAAGTCAGAATTAAAAAAATGTAATTTTTATAACAAAAATTTGAGTAAATTGAAAAGGTTTTTGCATAAAGTACTCCGAGGAAGATAATTTTTTTAATATATTATATATTAGCTTGGTATAGTAGATTGGGCTTGCTTGCTAGCCAGGAAAATCAGCATTCAACAAAATAAACAACTGACTTGTACCGAGGCTTGAACACTAACTTCTGATAATGATGCGGACCCGAAGTAGGGGCCACGGAAGGAAAACACGGAACACAGGTTAGAGGTAAGAAAGATATATTAAACAGAAAAGTTACAAAGAATAGTGTAAGCAGAGCTTACTATCCAGTGGTGTCCGATATTGGTATCGTACGCGGCTGCGCGTTACTGGTGCTACTACTCCCATGATACTACCATTCACATAATAATATAGTACTGGGAGAGTCCATGATGTAGGGAAGTATCAATCTCACAACAGATACCATGGAGAGGAATCAAATAAATATTTGAGAAACCCTCAGTATTTACACAAAGAGGAGAAATATATTAAAATACTTTAAAGACCTTCCAGTACCCTAACTACTTCATATTCAATGCAAAATGAAAGGTTCATAAAATATTCCAAAGCAGAATAGCTGCCCCTCCTGACAAACCCAACTAATCAAAAAAAATATATTGTTTTACCCACTAACTCTATCACAACTACAATTGAAAAGAATTTATCTAAACTCAATATAGAATTTGCCACAACTACATCTAAAACAATAAAAGACTTGATCAATACAAAACAAAACAAGCCAAAATATGAAGGAGGAATTTACTCTATCACCTGTAAGGATTGCCAGAAATAATATATTGGAGAAATCTCAAAAAATTTGAATAAAAGATTATATGACTATAAGAGAGACATTTAAAAAAAAAAACACAACACATTAAATGCATTAGTTACTCACCATAATAAGACTGACCACAATTTCAATATAAAAAATGTTAATCTACAAGAGAAAATAATTCACTAAGTTGAAATGTTTAGAAAGTGCTTTAATTGCTAGTTTATCCACAGTAAATTTGCTTTCAGGTTCTTACAAGGTTTCACCATTGTTGGCAGATCTTTTATCACAATGTGTGATATTTAATAACAAAGATGATGGAAAGAAAAAGAAAAAAGAATTTAAATGAAATTTACTAGATTATATGCCCAAAACACATTAAAATAATGTTTTTTCTAAATTTAAAATTCCAAGTATCTCTCGTTCATGTGCAGTCACATCAATGTAAACTAAACCTAGTCCAATGAAATTCTAAAGAATGAAACATGTCACACAAAAACTTTTTTTACTTCGTAATATATCTTTCCGCCAAAATTGTTTTTGTGATATATGTGTGCGCATTTGATTAAAAACCAGCAAAAGTTCCCAGTTGATAATCTTTTTATTTACTTTTTCAATATTTCTAATAATTTGTTTTGATTTCTGGTTGGTATATGTAAATATAAATTTCTATGGTACCTAGACTTTTTTAATTTAAGCACAGTACTAGACTGGCATTGAGATCTCATCAATTTACTGTTGAGCTGGCTAGAAGTAGCCATAAAATCTATGCTAACAGTTTCTTTTCTCACACTTCTCACTTAAAAAACTACCTTCTGGCTCCATGCTTTCCAGCCAACTTTAATCTGCAAAAGTTTAAATGCAATGTCAATTGCTACCTACTATCCTCCTGATTATTCTTCCTCTTTCCACTGTTTATTAATGTTTGTTCCTAATTCTTCCATGTTCAGTAACCCCCTTGTGTCTTAGTGACTTTACTGCCTTTCTTAGGGTGAAACTGATTAAAAAAATATGGGAGAAATTTTGGATAATAGTAGCCATTTTCAAAAACTTTTGTTGCTTGTTATGTCATCAATTTGTTTATGCTAAAGACTGACATGCAATAACGCAATATTCAAAAAATTAAACTGATGACATAATAAACAACCAAAGTCTTTGGGAATGGCTTATATATGTATCTTTTGTTATCATTAATTGGTGCAACAATAACTTCATTTCATTTGGTATAAATTGTGGAATCAGTTTATATGAAACACTGATCAGTTCTTAATACTAATCAATACTCGCCATTGATCTGATCTGTATTTTAACATTGATGATTAAAGAATTTGCAATAAGAGTGTCAAGAGAAATCCAATCTTTAAAAAAAAAATTTTTTTTTCTGGCTGAGTTAATGAGTTTGATTTGATTGAGCAATTTGGGAAGAGATAACCTAAAAAGTTTGCATCTCTTACCACTGAGCTACATCAGCAATTAAGAACAGGTGTCTTTGATTGTCTCTTAGCAAAGAAAGAAGTTCCTTATTTGATGATCACACAAGACAAGGCACTGATGACAATGATAAGCAGGAAGAGGAAGACAATTTGGAAAACTAAAAAGATGGGAAAAGAGTTGAAGAGAATTTCCTGGGAATTTCCTGTGTTTGACAAAAGTTTTTACTTGTTTCCTTTTTATTTTTTTAAATGGCATTTTGTTGAAATGTGCCTGGACACGAACTGGTTGTCATGGGAACAGTGGTGTTTTCTATTCATCTCCACTCAAGGAAATCTTCCTTCACATGGGTTCGTGGATGCCTGAATAGAGATTGGGTTTGTGTTCAGATCAGAGGGAGCAGACTGATTTAAACAGAAGACAGATTTTTATTAGTTGAAGAGGAGTGAGTGCTTATTTAATGAGATTTCAGTGTTTCTAAAGAAATAAAAGTAAGAAATAATGTGAAAGAGAGAAGTACGTACATGAGATACAAGGTGTTGCCAAAGATATAATTTCAGTTTATGCCTTTGCAACATATATTCAAGTTTATAGGTTTTACATTAGCACCAAATGGACAATTAATTAAAAATGATGTGTCATTAACAAGGTCTTTTTAGTTTTCCAAATTGTCGTCTTCTTCCTGCTTATCTCTGTCATCAGTGCCTTGTATTGTGTGATCATCAAATAAGGAACTACTATTTTCTTCATTCTTATGGAATTTTTTTTTCCAGAGAATTATATTTAAAATGCATAAAACAAACCAATGTTGTAATAAGATCATTAACTTTAATTAAAACAGAAGTGTGGGGTGGTGGTGAACAATAAAAGACAATGATTTTCTGTTTAAATTATTTATTTGGTTGAAGGAAAACTCCATAATCCTTGAATTTTATTGAAATTGAAATCTTAATTTTTTAGATTTTTTATTTAAAATTTTTGAAAAATAAATTTTTTTTAAAGTTAAAATTTTTTTTTATTAATCTGAATATTTCCAGTGTCACCTTGACCTACCTCAACTTGTTTACAAGGCATTCCCTTCGCAGTTGACCCCAGCAACATCTGCTCCACAGAACAGGCCTATCTAGACTTGTTTTCAAGGCATTCTCTTCACAGTCGATGCCAGTGGTCTCCGTGTCCATTACACAGAACAGGGTTACCAAGACCATGCCAATCCGACGTCACCTTGTTTTAACACAACAGATCAACCAACTAACAAGACAACTTACAACCATGACCTCCATCAACCAAACGTGGACCAACCGCCGGCATAAGAAGTAGTTCAACTCCTGACACTACACGTAATCGCTATTTCTGTACTATCTACCAACAATAAATGTTGTTTCACTCTAATCCACATTATTCCGTTTTCGCACTACCATATGCTTAATATAAAAATATCCAAAGCATGGCAGATGGAATTAGAAAAATCTACCCCATGGACTAAGTAAAGAGTTTGGTTTGAAAATGCAACTAATATTACCTGAAGAAGGCCGGAGTATACAATGGCAATATAGATGAGGACAACAGTCTGAACAATGTAAATAGTTACAATACCTTATCTCAGAAATATAGACAAATTATTCTTTTATTATTACCATATACTTCCGTGTATAAGGTAACCTTTAGATAGGATGAGGTTAAAAAAAAAAAAAAAATAAAAAAAAAAAAAAAAAGGAGCAGCAAATTTTCATGAATTTACCCTATATCTATAGTACAAGACAATTGCATATTGATTATATAAAGATGATGTTAATGGAAATGTTACTTACTGTATCCTTAGAAATTCAAAATAAACCAAATAACAAAACTGATTCTTTGTCATGTTTTTCTTACATGCATGTATTCCCTAAAAGGGAAACCATTGTTTTGTTTACATTTCATCATGTGATCTCTTATGAATACCGATTCTTCTTCTTCTTTTCTTATATCTAAACAGTTACAAACAGCCTGGTGTACTTCATCGACAATCACAAAATATTGCTAATAACAGTATGATAATGTACAATTATAGTACATTCCATTGCTGTGAATGCAATCATAACTCGATGTTTACATTTTCTCAGCTGAGCTTGAATGAATACAAGTTGATTTCATTGATATGGAATTATTCGTTGAATAGGCAATATATTATGAAGTTATACCAGTAATATATAAGGTAGAAATGATTTTATTATTTTTATTATCAGTTTATTTGATAATGTGAATCTTTTCATGTATGTTATTGGTTAAAGTTAGCTTATCAACAAACATAACTCAGAATTTAAGGTTTCTTTTTTAGAATTGTAGTATAAGATGACCCCCAATTTTTAAGGGTGATTTTGGGAATTTAAAGGTCATCTTATACATTGTATTTTATAATTTTTTTTAGTATATATTATAATTCCTCTTTATGTTTACAAAGAAAACATATTTTTTACTTGTTCAGATGTGAACAAGAAAAAATATTTAATAAATTAGACAGCACTTATTTCAATTAACTATGTTACTTAGAACGGTTTTGCTACTTATTTAAATGTAAAAACAGTCTTAGTTGGCAATAATATAAGTGAGTGATGGCTATAAAATTCACTGTTGTTTATTTAGGGATAATTTGTTTAAATAATGCACTTACCATTGAATGTGTCACATGGAAATAATTATAAGTAAAATGATGAACAAAATAAGAAACCAAATAATCATTTTAAGTTCTCTGAATATTAGTACCATTGTATTCATTGAAAAGCAATTTCACTGAATATTTTTTTCTTCTAAAATATATTTTCTACTTTTTGTAACATTTCTTCATTGGAAATATAAGTAGCTAATATTGGAAAAGTAATTTTAAACCTCTGCTACCTTGCAGTCATAGCAAATAATGGGAAATACTTTGGAAGTAAATCCTGAGGACAAATCCTGAGCCAAAGTCCCTAAGACGGTCAAATGTTATGTACAACTTAATTCTGACAACTCCTGTGACAACGCCAGAGCCAAGCTTTATCAGACTCTACTTTCCCCTTGGACAACATTGGTGGCGTGGAGAGGAGAGATGTACTGTATGGGCAACCACCAATCTCTCATAAAACCCAGCCCAGGCTTTCACCCTGGAGAGGACATTCCAGCATCACCTCAACATGATGGCAAAACACAGGAAACAAGTCTACAGATGGGAGGATTTTGAAGGTCCATCTGTACAGGGTACTGGCCATTGGCAAGAGGGTGACCTCATCTTGGCTGTGGGAAGATGTCACCAACAATCACTCAAGCTGGAGACGTGATTTACACTGAGGGCTGGAGCGAGGAGAGTAGAAATGGAAGCTTACTGCTAAGGAGAAGCGTGCTTGAAGGAAAGAAAACAACATGGTGACATCATGGGAGATCATCTTTACAGGCATTCATTGCAATCAAGACTGCCACTCCCATGTGGGCCTGTACAGACATAACAGATGCTGTACTGCTATCAGCAGCATTGGCATAATGTTTTAGGTACAGATCCATAGTCTTTCGAGACTGACGGATGCCACATATTGGAAAGAGAGATGCTAACTTCCAAATTATGCCTATAAACCGATAATGTAAAAAGAAATAAATAATGACGAATGGATGGTAATATTCTCGCTGAAGAACTGTATGAAGTATCTTCATGGAATATTAAAGTGTCTTTTTAGCCTTAATTTCACATTATAACCAATTTAATTTAAAATTTATTTTAAAGTGGGTATAGTTCTACTCCTAACAATTTGCTAGAAAGCAAACTCATTTTAGAAAAAATATCACACTGAAATTTTAAATTATAATGACCTTATTAAATATTCAGTCAGTCATGTGCCATTCGTGATACACACTTAGGTGATCATGTATCTTTCGATACATGACTGACAAGGCAAATTTTTTCCTGCAGTAGGTTGCCATTTCTTTCTGCGGTAGACTGGTTGCCATCCAAGGCTACAGAACCTGGTCTGTCCTGCTATTTACCCATAGTTGTTGGGAGAAGAAGAGGATTCATACCTTTCCCAAGGGTATTAGCATGTAAGTGAATGTAATGGATTTGACTGGAATTTGAACTCTCCGATTCCTCAGTCCAAGCCACTATCTATCCAAGCTCTACCGTGCCTCCTTTTCTTAAAGGGGGGGATTTAAAAAAAAATATGGCTGTGTTAGTTGAAGCAGAAGTTACAAATTTAGAATTGTTTATATTTTAAAATCAATTGTGTTTTATTTTGGGATTCAGCTTTTGAACTATGGGAAAAGATCTTATTCAAATAATAATAAAACAACAACAAAGAAGAAATACAAAAAAAATGAGTATTGCACACATACTGAGAAAAACTCTTTCAATCTAACATGCTCAATAACTTCCTAAGAAAAACTATCATTTACCTTAGGTCTATAGTGAAAGACTTTGTAAACGATTGTATCTGAATAGTAATGGATAATAAAAAACGAATCTATGGGAAGAGGGTATTGGAAGAGAAACCAGAAGTGAGAGAGGCAATGCAATGCAGCTTCATGGGCAGTTTGAGAGGGACATGAAGGTCATTAAGGGACTAGTTGATGAAAGGTGAACTGAACCACAAGATAGAAAGCCTACTGGTAGCCACACAAACTCAAACCTTAAATACTAATCCTACCTGAAAGAACATTTATCATCAAGTTGATTTAGATAATTGCAGGCTGTGTGGCAAGTCAGAAAAATGTCACCCATAAAATTAGCTTGTACAGAAAGAATAAAAACACTGCTATGAGAAAGTGGCTTCTCCTCTGCATTGGTGCCTATGTAGGAAGTATAGACTTGAAATCAATGAGAAATGTTACTACCACAAAGCTGAGATGATTGAAAATGACCAAGTCAAGATCTTGTTGGATTTCGACATCCAAATAGACTGTGTCTTTGAAGCCATCAAACTAGATGTCACAATCATTGACAAAGAAACAAGAAAATACCTCATCAATGTGGCTATTCCTGATGACTATATTATTAAGACAAAGAAATAAGTTTAAGAAATACACAGACCTCTGGATTGAAGTTGTCAGAATGTGGGACAGTATTGCCCCAGTCTTCATTGGTGTCTATACCACCCTACTTCAAGTCCAAACTAAGAAAATAGGAATAAAACTAGTATCCCATTGCTTCAGAAGTCAGCATTCCTTGTTACTCCATATATTCTGCAAAAGGTGTTCTCCCACTGATATATATGACTTGATGGAGAATGTCCATAATGCAAGATCTCCAATTGAAAACAAAAACCATGCAGATGAAGACAAGAAGACAATAACAATGAAGAAAGAACATGCATCATCATAGACAATGCATGCCCCAGAGATGATAGAGTAGTCAACAAAGAAGAAGAAAACAGGAAAACTATGATAGTTTAAAATAGAAGTGTAAAAATTGACCATTGAAGAGAATGGAAGTCATCCCCATTGTCATAGTAGCTCTGGGTATCATAAGTACTGACCTTCAAAAGTAGCTGAAGAAAATTGCAGTCAGTGTCAAGATTGGACACTTGCAGAAGATTGCCTTCTTTAGGACTGTTTGTGTACTCCAAAGAGTGCCACCTCAGTCCATTGGTGGTGGGCAGCTGGTAATCTGGTTCCATGTCAAGCAAAATTTACTGTTTGCAGATGAAGTAATAATAATAATAATAATAATAAATGCTATAATGCTAATTGATTGGAGGTGTTAACATGTACATGTTTTGTCTTAGGGAATTAAGATAGGCTACAGTAAATATCCCATTCAGTACCACAGATTTGCTTGTAAATTGTCAATCATAACCAGTTGGGCATATCTCCTAAAGGATGACACACTATACATTATTGTTCATGAGTGGGAGTAGTGGGGGAGCATCATGTCTGGGTGTAGACAATTTTGTTTTTAAGCTTGAAGGTCAATGCAGCCAAGTCAACTTTGGAGTCAGATCTAAATACTTAGAAAACACCTTCAATTAAAGACTGGGTGGCCTGGGTTACCTGACCTTAAGTTATTTCTAACTGGATCCCACCTGCAAGGTTATATGCTGTTTTTATCAAAACTTGTCACCATATTATATACTCTTATCAGACTGGGTGTGATGATGCATATATTCGGCTTTGTATATTTGTAAGCCACATCATATTGTTGGTGTGCTGCTCCTTCACTCTTTCTCAAGTGAAAGACTTGGTGAATAGTAACAACTTACTTGTACTTGTTGTGATATTCATCCAGGATTAATTGAGCCACGTCTGTCAAATAAATCTGCTGGATCTTGAATGAAAGCTAACCAAGCTCAGTGATCAGATGCAATTGAGCCAATAAAAGATAACCGATCAAGGTTTCAACAGTGTGAATTCAAATTCCCACTGAAACTCATACTATGAATTTGCATGTCCAAATGAATGCAACCTCTGCTATCATGCCCATGGGAAATGATAAGAAATAATAACCAAGAGTGGACCCCAAAGAAACTTAAAAGATTGAAAAAGTACCAGGATCTGGTTAGGGAGTTGAAGAAGCTATGTAACATGACTGTCTGTAGAAATGCATGCACTTGGAACATGACGTAAAAACTTGAAAGAACACATATTGAAAACTGGAATTGAGACCAAGATTGCAGACTTCCAGAAAACTGCCATCCTTTATTCTTCTTAAGATGTGTGGAGCCTTGTTGACACCATGACTCAAGAACAGAATTTCCATTGACTACATTAATGTGTGATACCATTATTATTATTATTGTTATTGTTAATATTATAATGTGCCTCTTGCTGAAAAATGGTATGAACATCACCTTGAAAGAGTCATAGAAAGCCATGAAGTAACTAATTATTCTCTAGTATGTTACCATTCATACTGAAAGACATAAATGTTAATAGACCAGACATAGTGATTACAACCGCCACCCAAAAAAACCACCTCATGAATATGACAGTGCTTTCAAATAAAAATATGGTAACTTAAAACTACTATTATACCTATAATAATTGGCACCATTGGTTCAATCAAAAACAGTACAGTCAAGAATATTAACAAAATCTCTGGTAGTGCCTGTTTACAAAATATTTCAAAGTTTGCACTGTGATGAACTGCTCCTCTGCTCAGGAGGGTATTATCAATTGTAAAGTAAATAAATATAAGCAATGTACATTGTTAAGTATCACTTAACATCAGAATTTGTGCAAACAGAATGAATATATTTACTACCTTGACTTACCCTTGGAAGGAGAGTGTACTAAACAGGAAGAAAAAAAAAGGGGAAAAAGAAAGAACAATTATAATTAAATAAACAAACAACAATGACACCGATTCTAAACACAGAATGTAGTAGCTTGTTGTAAAAGGTCAATGAGTGTGACATTGGGGCTCTCATAGAATGTTTGACTGAAAAAGGCTATCACAGGCAAAGGATTGGCGGAAGAATGTTGGAGAGAGGAAGCAGACAACAGGTAGAGGGTTTTTAAAAGGTAAAGAATAAAAGGTAGCGATTTATAGCACTTTCAAAGTATCTGTCTCCGTCTTTCATCAGTGTCCATAAAAACCAGAAAAAAAAAGGTGGAGAGAGATCAAATATTCTACCCACCCAGGTAAGAGACAAAGAAATCAATAAACAAAAAAATAAATTGAGTGAAGCTTTGTGTGAGCTGGCTCATTCCTATCAAATCAGGGTTTATTTATTTTGCTGGAAAAATACGCCGCCGGCAGATAAAGAAGGAAAAAGTTTGGGTGAACACAGGTAGATTTTTATTCATTTATTTATTAATATATTTTTGCTTAAAGGAATAAGTAATCACTTTTCAATTCCCATTAAGAGAGCAAAGGCACTCAAGGAGGATAAAAAAATAGAATTTACACTCAAAATTTCCGACAAGCAAAATATACGAAAGGAAAATTCTGATTGTTGGCGGTGGGAGAGATTAGTTGTAACAGACATTTTGCCTTTTTCCTGCAAAAATGTAGGGAAACGGCTAACACAAAAGTAGAAATTGGAGAGGGAAAAACCTGTCTGCAAAAGAACTTCTAACAGCCAGTGATGGCATTGCCAAATCAATATATAAGAAAATGGTACAAAAAGTTTCAAACTTTTTCTTTACTCACTTAGTGATTTTGTAAATCTGTTTTTCATTGTAAATAACTTGTGTTTGTCTTGTCTGATTTTTGCACATCTGCACGTTGAAAGGGCCTCTCTTGACCAAGAAAAAAAACTAGTGTTATATAGCTCTCCTAGTCCCAGATCCATGCTGACTATTGGCTAATACCTGCTCAGTATCATTCATATGCAAATAGCGCCACCTACTCTAAGTAGAATGTTTTCTCTCTACAGCCCATTGTGGAAGGGGACACAACTCCTGGTGCTTACAGCACCACATACAACCAACTCTGAATCTTTTATCAGGCTGACCCAATTCTCTGTTACAATAGCCACTGGAAAAATTTTAATGTTATTATTTTTATCCAGCCCCCTTAAATTGTACATGTAAGACAAGTTACAGAAGTTGTGATATTATGGTGTCTGTAGTAAAATTGAGAAATGTAAATGATAAGTTTTGGTGCTAGGAAAAATTTTTATGCAATTGTTGACTTTGTAACATATAAAAACAAAAGATCAATTACAAGAAGACTGAATGCAGGGTTGTTAGCAAAAGGGACAGGCTAACAAGCAAATTACAAATTGGAGATGCCAAAATCAAACACAAAACAGATATTTAAATTGTTTTACGTGTTTGATTTTGGCATCACCAATTTGTAATTTGCTTGTTAGCAAAAGGGACAGGCTAACAAGCAAATTACAAATTGGAGATGCCAAAATCAAACACGTAAAACAATTTAAATATCTGGGAAGTGTTTTAACAGAGGATGGAAAGTGTGACATTGAAATCCAAAGGTGCATTAGATAGTGAAAGATGCCTTTCAAGAGCTAAGCAAATTATTAAAAAACAGAAAAATATCATTAAAAACAAAAATCCTCCTATATAGTAGTGAATGCTGGACAATCTCCTCAAAGATGAAGAAGAAACTTGAAGCAACAGAAGTATTATGCTAAAAATAACATGGACCAAACATGAAAGCAATGGCAAAGTTCTAGAGATAATGGAAACAAAAAGGATATTTATACTTAACATCAGAAAGAGATAGGTGGAATTTCTGGGGCTTGGAAAATTTGATACTCACAGGAGAGTGTGAAGGTAAGAGAGACAGATGAAAGCAATGCATGACCTAACTGATTCGTTTATTACACTTGCTTTTAAGTAAAGTGTTTTACAATAATTAAAATATAGCCAGATGGTTAGTCAAGAACTTATAAATTTGGTGTGAAACATTTTAAACTTTCTAATAATAGAACAGCTCACAAAAGAAATGCTGAAAATAAGTTGGTCAAAGGTGCATAGATTAAGATTTAATTTTCAAATTTCAAAAAGATATACATCTTTGGATAATTTTTACCATTCAAGGAGGTTGATTTTTACTGGCACAAATTTAAAGTTTGCGATATGCTTGGAGCCTATTTCTGGACTATATAATAATTTGAGTTTGGCACAAAATTTCAGAAGGTTACAAGAAAACAGAAGGTACTAAAAGGGTGGTTACAAATTATAAGGATCCCAAAAGAAATGAAGTGGGAAGGATATCAAAAGGAAAAGCAATTTTGGCTGTCACCAGTAGAACTAGGCTGTTGTTTCATATGTAAGAAGAAGCAAATGCAGACAGAAAAAGAAAAAGAAGCAGAAACTAAGTGAAACCAGTGAAGTGAAAATTTTCTTAAATTAATTGAACTGTAAAAAAAAAAAAAAAAAAAAAAAAAAAAAATTATTTAAGTCCCAGTGACTCTGGTGAACCTACCAAAGTTTTCTCAATTTCAATGAAGTGTACCTTTTTTGAAAGAATGTGTATTTTGAACCAGTTTTCAAAGTTATTGGATCTTTCAATTATTGAAAGTTTGTTGAATAATTTATCTTTTTTTATAAGCCATATTTTCATTTTTTGAATTGGTTATCTTGCCTTTAATAAGATACACAAAAGGAAAATTTTGTGTGAACTTATTTGTAAAACTTGCATTTGTTCTATTATTTTTATTTTAATCTAATAAATGTTTCTTTCAAATTTTACATCAGTTTTGAGTCTTGTTTCTTTTCATATGTGCCTTATTTAATATTCAGGGTAAAAGAGGTGATATCCTCTCTTCCCCCACTCTCTCCCTGAAAATCATTATTTCAATATTTGTAATCTTTATTGCAATTAATATTTTTCTTTACTCATAAGTTGACCAAGGTATAAGACATATCTCATTTGGATGAGACTTTTCAGTCTCTAGTAAACTTCATGTAGAACACACTGCAAAATAGTGTATATATATATATATATATATATATATATATATATATATATAATAAAAAAGGGTCAAACACTAATATTTCATGGTTATAATTTATTACATTGGAATCGTAATCATGATCCAATTCATCAGGCCTACAAATTATATTATTACTCAGTCCTGGACATTGAGCTCTACCTGGATTCTATCCTCTTGGAAATTTATTTATAAAGATATATATATATATATATATATATATATATATATATATATATATATGCACATTTCATTAAAAACGACTGACAAGGTGCTTTTATTTAGTTTTTTATATAATTTCTTGTGCGATCTAATAAAGTTTTTCTTTTCAGAGGATAAATTATATAAAAACTGTCCGAATGTTCTTTTTATCCGAGCGCTTTTGGCTATACATTTAGCCATTTTCAAGGATTATATTTCAACTGTTAGAATTAAGTTTAATTAAAACCGACATATTGTATTCATTTCTATGCTTGGTTGGCACAGGAGATTTTTGTGGCCTAGTATATGTGCTGATTCCTTAAGTTTACAAATTTTCCAATGATGTTCTATGTCTATGATTTCAACCTGATCCCACAGAGGGCGGTGATTTCCCTTTTCTCTCCATATGTGGTCAGCCACACCTGATTTTTCTACTTCCCCTCCTGTTACAGCTTTTTGGTGTTCTTGAAGCCTTACCTTATATGAGTGTACATAATACTCAGAAATAATCTCAGAAATATAGACAGATACTAGAATAAAGTAATTTTGAATTTTTTACACTATCAAAAGGAATACACCTAAAACTCAGGGCCCAATCTACCCTGCTTTTTAATCCATTTCTGGGGACAGGAAAAAAAAAGAATTGAATTCATGCTTTAAAGCCACTGATGCAAAACTGAACATAGCAGACTTAGCTCATCCATTCTACTTTCCACACTGATACTCGCACATCCCAGAAACATAACATCATCGCTGAAATGCAGTTATTAATCACAGAGGACAAAATGTAGTCAAGATACAAATTCAAAAGTGGGATGTTAACTAATGTCAGTCAGAATTTCATATAGTACTGAATGTGTTAGAATTTTTTTTAAATAAATAAAATACAACAGTTACAATATAGGCAAAATGTTTTCAACCATCCTCTGGATTTTAAAGGTTTATGGCCACATCATGTTGAAAACACCAGTTCCTGCATAAGCAACATTAAGCCTTGTCAGTACCTAGATAGATGACTGCTTGGTAATACCAGAATAACGGTTCAGAATTGTTAATCGAATTTTGTAGAATAACCTAAAAATTGAAGGTTATGTATCTTTTTCAAAACTGATTTCCTAGCTCATTTCATGTCAGAGGAACTTTCTCTTCCTGAAGAGTTTTATTATACAGTGTAACTCGGATATAAGAGAAACCGGGATATAAGAGAGATTTTCTCTGGTCCCAAATTAGAGCCTGTGCTAATGTATATATAAGAGACCAAACCCGGATATAAGAGACTTCTTCTCCGGTCCCGACAACTCTCTTATATCCGGGTTACACTGTAGATTCAATATAGACAGAATTAATCCATTACTCCATAAAGTTTTCTTAAAATTTTAGTTTTTTTTTTGGCTTAATCTACCTTGCTGGGTAGTTTTAGCATGCTAGCTTAGTAAGAGTTAATTAAACCAAATAATGTATGAAATTTACTAATTATTATATTGGGCGGGGGATGTCAAACATTTGGCCTATAGTATACTAAAAAAACAAAACAAAAAAAATGAGACTAAAAATTGTTGACTGATTATGTATAAAGAAAACTCAACATAATTCAATCAAACAAAACAAGAAATAAATATATGAAAAGGTGCTGAAAATCGTCATTTTGACCCACTTCCCGAAATCTGTACCTTTGTGATCAAACATCCCAAAACATTGATTTTGTGATGTGGGTCAGGCTGAAAACTTTCCAGTACCTCTTTGTACGACAACAAGCAACCATTCCTGAGTATAAAATCAAAAGAATGAATGCCTGACTGACTGCTTTCTTTTGTGCGTGCCAACACAGCAACGACATGGTTCCTTAAAATGAGGTATATGTGGGGAAATTCTGGAGACAGGCAAGCAATATGAGAGAGTGTGAGTGTGTGTGTGAGAGAAAGAGAAAGAAAGAGTGTATGTGCGAGAGAGAGAGAGAGAGAGGAAGAGAGAGAGAGTGTATGTGCGAGAGAGAGAGGAAGAGAGTGTGTGTGTCAGAGATAAAGAGAAAGAGAGTACATCAGAGAGAGTGTGTGTGTGAGAAAGAGAGAGAGTGTGTGTGTGTGTGTGTGAGAAAGAGAGAGTGTGTGTGTGTGAGAAAGAGAGAGAGTGTGTGTGTGAGAAAGAGAGAGAGTGTGTGTGAGAAAGAGAGAGAGTGTGTGTGAGAAAGAGAGAGAGTGTGTGTGAGAAAGAGAGAGAGTGTGTGTGAGAAAGAGAGAGTGTGTGTGTGAGAAAGAGAGAGTGTGTGTGTGTGTGAGAAAGAGAGAGTGTGTGTGTGTGTGAGAAAGAGAGAGTGTGTGTGTGTGTGAGAAAGAGAGAGTGTGTGTGTGTGAGAAAGAGAGAGTGTGTGTGTGTGAGAAAGAGAGAGTGTGTGTGTGTGAGGAAGAGAGAGTGTGTGTGTGTGAGAAAGAGAGAGTGTGTGTGTGTGAGAAAGAGAGAGTGTGTGTGTGTGAGAAAGAGAGAGTGTGTGTGAGAAAGAGAGAGTGTGTGTGAGAAAGAGAGAGTGTGCATGAGAGAGAAAGAGTGTGCATGAGAGAGAAAGAGAGTGTGCATGAGAGAGAAAGAGAGTGTGCATGAGAGAGAAAGAGAGTGTGCATGAGAGAGAAAGAGAGTGTGCATGAGAGAGAAAGAGAGTGTGCATGAGAGAGAAAGAGAGTGTGTGCATGTGTGTGTGTGTGAAAGAGAGAGAAAGAGTGTGTGCATGTGTGTGTGAGAGAGAAAGAGTGAGTGCGTGTGTGAGAGAAAGAGTGTGTGAGAGAAAAGAGTGTGTGCGTGTGTGTGACAGAAAGAGTGTGTGCATGTGTGTGAGAGAAAGAGAGTGTATGTGCTCACGTGTGTGTGTGTGTGTGTGTGTGTGTGTGTGTGTGTATGTTAGAGAGAAAAAGAGAGAGTATGTGGGAGAGAGAGAAGTGCTGTAATGGAGTTTCATTCAGAGTGGAAACATAAAACATTGTCGGTGTATCCGTAGTCTCCAGAACCAAACCACTTTTTTTCGCCTTTGCTGTCAGTACAAATATTTACCCAGACATTTATAATAAAATAAATTAAATAAGAATAAATAATTAAATATGGCTATGGAGAGGTAAATTAAGTTTTTATTTTCTTGAAAGAGAACCTACTAACAAAGTGTAGAAATATATTACATGCCTTTTCTCCAATCCTGAAACTGGATTGTTTTTTTGTTGTTTTTTTTACAGATTATCAACATTGAGGGTTATTTAGATGAAACATATTTTGAATTGTAGAAATAAATATTTTGAGAATAACAATGAATTTTTCCAGATACATGTCCCACTATTTTAATCCATAGAGGGGAAGAGATGGTTGGTTGGTTGGGTTTTATGGCATATCAAGCACTGTAGGTCATTTAATGCCAAATTTAGTTTATATATATATATATATATATATATATATATATATATATATATATATATATATATATATATATATATATTAAATATATAGGACTTGTAAATGTCTATAAGCTATATAAGCTAGAGCTTATTTGCTTGCACACTGTAAAATAATTCCATCTATTACTATCTAGGACAAGGATTTCCATTTAGTATAGACAATTTGTTTGCACAATGTTAAAAGGTAGCATATATAGACACATTGGGACGGCCAATGATGCATTCCAAAAGCTGGGCAGAGCATTGCAAGACAGGAGGATTTCTTTGGTTTGGTTTGGTTTGGTTTGGTTTATTTTGTTTTATGGTATATCAACCTCGATGTGTTATTTAATGCTGACAACATTTTTTATTGCTGGTAATATTTTGTTTTATCAAAAATCTGTTTCTAGTAATATTTTTCCTTTAAAATTGTATTGCTGGTAATAATTTTTTTCAAAATAGTATTGCTGGTAATAGTTAACTATTTGCCCATAGCTGGGACCCCAACAGGTGCCACCACCCAGGTCAGGGCAGACCTGGGAACACCAGCAATCAAGTGGTGGCTCCACACTCCTCAAAACCTCCCGATCAGAGGCCCCACTGCTGGATGCAGCTTATCGTCTTACCCAGGATGTGGATGTAGTTTAACATCTTACCCAGGATGAGATGGATTCATACCATTCCCAAAGGTATCTGAATGTGAAGAACCTGACTGGAATTCAAACTTCACTCTCCAATTTCTCATTCCAAGCCACTATCCATTACACCACCCTCTTAATCCTGAAAAGGAAATCTAGTGGATGCTACAATAGATATCTTTATCCACAAGTTTGACACATTTTGAAAGAAGCTGTCTACCCACATGCCAAGAATGCCTCTTCTGTTAGCAACTTCTGCCCAAAGACTGTGTCTCTGAACATACATTTACTGCTATGCTTACAAATAGGATGAAAAGTAAACCCAACACTAATAAAAAATTTTAGTTGACCTGAAGTTGAAAGATTATATTGAATCAATTGCTAGGTCTGCTGCTAGGAAAGTTGTTTCACTGCACCATGCTAGACAATTTTCCTTGCAAAAAATTATCTTACACATGTTTAGCATTCATCCATGCATTGAATATTGCTGTCATATCTGGTCTAGTGCTTCTGCTACGTATTTAGAGATTCTTAATAAAATATGAAGAAGAATCTTCAAAGTTATTGGTCCTGACCTGGAATCTCGCCTTCAGTCACTTTTCCACCACTGTAATGTAGCTTCCATGTGCCTTTTCTATAAATACTTTTATGGTAATTGTTCTAATGAACTTTCCTTTATGGTATCTAGACATTATGAATTTAAGTGCAGTACTAGATTGGCAGCAAGTTCTCATTTTACAGTTGAAATGGCTAGATGTAACTGCAAGTTCTATGCTAACAGTTTCTTCTATCACACTTCTCTCTTGTGGAACTCATTTCTGGCTTCTTGCTTCCGAGCCAACTTTGATGTTCATAAATTTGAATGCCATGCAAATCATTTTCTTCTGTCTTCTTAAATTTTATTCTTTTATTGTTCTCTCTCTTTAACAGTGTTTTCTTTTCTCATATTCTCTAACACTCGGCAAACTCTTGAATCTTAGTGACTTCACTGCCTTGCTTGGAGTAAAATGATTAAAAAAAAAGTTAGAATTTTCATCTCTGAATTTAGACTGCAGTGTTGATTGAGACAATTGTTAACTAGCAGCATGGCTTGATTCAAAAATCGTACGACTCATACAGCAATTGCTATCACTTGACTTAAAATATTTTTGCCCTTCCTTGCCTTTAAAGGAGTGCCCTTTGCCATGCTGATGTTGCTACATGCCTTACTTCTTGCCAATCTCACACTGCAAATTTTTTCTAAGCTCTATACTAAACATTAAATCTGTTACGAAAAAAGAACTAAACAAAATAAACACAAAAAAATCAGCTTTAAAAAAGGACTCGTAACTGGAAAAACCGAATGAAAAAAGAATGTTAACAACAAATACATTTTCACACCCAACCCAGTTCTGCGGAATCAGAATCAACGTTGAGTTTAAGCAAACGAATGAGCCAATTGGAGTAAAGTGCCATGCAGATTTAAATTTTTCCCCACTTGTGATGAATGCAGCTATTGATTTTTTTTTGCATGCTAGCATGCTAGTTAACATCCGTGTCAGTCAGCTGTTGGCTCTCATGCTGTCCAATAGAATCTTCCTGCCTATTCGTGGCAGCCAGCTATAGGCTCTCACTGGCCAGTAGAAAATGGCTGCAAACTACATGAAAACTACTGTAGAAGCATGAAAAAAATCGATTATTTTCACTATCGATGGGAGTTGGGAAATGCAAAGTTGGTCTTGGCCTTGCTGCTAACTTGGAGTATGTGCATGTAAATTTTGGTGCAAATCCGTCGAAAATTGCGGCCGTGCATTCGTTACACACACACACACACACACACATCCTGCCTTTTATAGATAGAGATGAACCAATGGCAACTGTTGCCCTTGATTTTCCAAAACAAAATGTTTCTTACATTTTTTCCTCTTTGCTTTTCTTTATCACTCTTCTGTTGTATTACCTTTCAGATATATTAGATTGAGTCATAAGTAATTTCTGTTTTGGGGAACTAATTGTAATCACCCAAACTAACCGTTCTTTAAACATGTAACAGGAGATAAAAAGGGTTCCATAGAACTGATACCAAATTTTGAGCTGCATGGAATAAAGATAATGTTTTATGTGCAGTGGGATTGTTGGGGAATTATTTATTTAGAGTTCTTAAAATCCATTGGCACATTAAATGCACATTTATACATCCAGTAGCTGCAGCTTGTTCACAAAATTTTAATCAAGAAGTGCCTTGCACTCATCAATAGAAAAAGTGATGTTCTCTTCCATGACTGGCCACATACAGCCAGAATAACACAGAAAAAGTATTTTGGAAATTGATTGGTCTGTGCTACCCACCCATCACATTCACCTATCCTTGCACCAATGATTTATTACTTTTTTTTATTACAGTAAAACACTTTCATCGAGAAAACATTCAAGAGTTCATCAAAAACTTTTTCACATCAAATTTCACATGATTACCAAACTAATTCACTGGATGACTAAAGTTTAATTTAAGTTTCTCACAGCTGATGATGCTGTAGAGAAATACAAGAGATGCATTATTAGTGGGTCAGTGGTGTATAATTAAATGATTACGTAACTTGTTGGTCTAGCTAAGCAGTTAATTTCGATACAGTTCTGGGACTGGGCCGAAAAGTCAGAAAATGTGGTTATCAACAAAACAGATATCCCAATGTGTGAACTACAAACTGGAGATGCTAAAATCAAACAAGTATGAAAATTTAATTATCTGGGAAGTGTTTTAACTGCTGAATCTTGTGTTTTTGAGATAACAGAGGGAAATAAACAAAGAAAGACAAACTTGTAGGTAAGTAATGAAACAGAAGGTTTACTACACAAAAGTATACTTATCAATTGACTTAATGCTAACTCTGCTTATTTATATAAACGGACGAGTCCATTCATTCATGTCCTATATGACAGATACTTAGAATCAGATTGAGATCACTGAAATTTGAAATGTCCTGACATTAACAAAGGATGGAAATGCTACATGGAAATCTATAAGCACATTGAAAGAATAAAAGCTAAACAAAGTATTAAAAACACAAAAATTTTGTTAGAAACAAAGAAAAGAGTACTGAATGTATTCCTATATGGCAGAGGACATTGACCAAAGAAGAAGAGACCTGAGGCAACAGAAATATAGTTTTGCAGAAAGACACTGAGAATATGATGGACTGAATATATGTGAATGACATTTTAAGGAATAGAAACAAGTACTTGAAATTTCTAAGACATAATGAGGAAAGAGGGTTTAAAGAACTTGATACTCACAGGACATAATGAAAGCAAGAGAGGTAGAGGGAAACTGTGAGTAATCTACCTAGCAAGATGGTCTAAATGGAAGGCAGAACAAGGAGTGGGATAGATGCTAAAAAGACAAACCTTACTAAGCACTACAAAGGATTAGAAGTTGTGGAGATCCATAATCAATTATGATCTGAAGGGAGACGTCACATAGATGATTTGTATATTTCACTCACTTAAAATATGGTGTCATTTTTGCAAAACTAGTATTCATTCTAATAATCTTATGACTAATATAAAATGCAGGCTCTCTTCAGAATTACCACCACCACTGAATGTATTTGCGTGTCTCTCTGTATATATGCATGTGTGTCTTTGCATGCGTTTTTGTGAACACAGATGCACAATGATACATCATATATACATTTGTGTTTGTGTATGGAAACACCTATTTCCATCTTTTTAGTTAATTAGTTTCCTGTCTTTCATGGAAACAGGTCTGACTGAAATGAAAGAGAGAAAAAAAAAACAATTTATTTTTCTTTTCACTTTCTTTGGAAATTAGTGCTTATCTGATGGACTGTCAATTTGCTTGAAGATATTTACTGAGATTAATTTAGTCTGGCAAAAGACCACCAACAAGAGAGAATCTCTCCATCTATACCAGGTCCTTTCAGAACATAGATGATCATGGTTCTCCACAACTTCCTGTTTTTTATTGCCTGCCTTTAAAAATCCGCATTTAACTGTCTCTACCTCTATACCACGTTCTTTGTGATCATGACCCTCTACTACATTCTGTCTTTTATTGCCTGTATGCTTGCCTGTCTTTAAAATCAGAATTTGTTTGCCTGACTCTCTGTGATTTGCCCTTTCACGATGTGAGCATTCATTGTCCTTTACAACTTTTTGTCTTTTGTTGACTATGCCTGCCTGCCTTTAAAAATCAACATTTAATTCTCTGCCTTTGCCTCTGTGACATGTCCCCTCAGGAAGTTGGTGATCATGGCCTTCCACACCTTCCTGTCTTTTGTTGCCTGTTTACCAACCTGTCTTTAAAATGGGCATTTGACTGTCTGCCTCTCCCTTTATGCCATGTTCAGGATGTGGCTGACTATTACTCTCTACTTCTTGTTTTTTTTTTGCTGCCTGCCTACCTACCTTTAAAATCAGCATTTCAAGATGTGAGTAAGCTTGCCCATCCACAGCTTGCTGACTTTTCATTGAAATGCTTGCTTTTTAAAAATACTTGAGCCTTATATATTTTCTCACTTGGTTTCTCTTTAATCCTTTTAAATCTGATAGAAGCAACAAATGTTACCTGTCATTAAATAGTGGCTGCTATAAGTTTTCAACCATTTTGAATATCTCATAAACTAGTTGAGAGGACCTTACTGCATATACATGAACAGGCAGTTTCTGTCTGGGTTTACTTATTCAATAGAGAGACATCACTGAGTGAGCTTGTGTATTGTCTTATTGTCATATTTACAACCAACAGATTCTTCTGCTCTTATGCAGGACTTTGGCAAAAATTATCCCATCAGCCAAGTTCGCTAACTTAAGCCAAAGAGATGTTGGGGTAAGTGAGGTATCAAGGAGAGTATTTTGAAATGAAAGCTATTCCTTTATATTAAATAGCTAAATAATTTTCATTTAACATATATTCTTACTTTGTTAAAAAAGCAATAGTTGCATTGTTGTCATTAAAGAGCAAAAACTTCGCTTTCAGTAGAATTGGAAATCAGGATGAAATATATGAGCTCATAAGGTTTTAAACACTGATCACTGGTATGAAATCTACAACTATATCAGCTATAACATTGGCTAATTTATATATGCACATGATTCAATATTAATGTTGTCTCATCATGCCAGGGACAATAAAACATTATTTTGGGATGACTGCTTAGGTGTTTTTGGGACAATACAAAACTATATTTATTCTAAGAAAATATTTATTCTAATAACAAATAATTCCTTACAAAACCCTACTTATCACCAATAGTGGAGAAATTTTATTAATAAAAGGAGCACACGCATTCTATAAGCAAAACTTAAGTACTGCTTTTTAAAATGGTGAATGAAACCAGAATTGAAAAAGGAAGGTTGCAGAACTTAAATTTAGGTATTTGTATTTATTTCTAAATATGAAAAACATTACAATCTAATTGTGAGAACTAATTTTGCTTTCATAAACAAAGCAAGAAAATTATATTTTTTGTTAAAAATTTGCTAATACTCTTTATATCGAAATACAGGGTTGGTATAGATGGAATAAATTTCTGATAACCAAAACCACTATTTTTTAAAAAAGTGCTCAATACAAAATACAGCAAATAATATTTATTCAAAAATTATAACATAAGTATGTTATGACATCACTACAAAAATAGCCACTTTGTTTCAACACTTCTAGTGACTTAAATCAACACCATCACTTGATAAGCACCAGAAATGTTGAAACAAAATGACTATTTTTGTAGTGATGTTATAACATGCCTATGTTATAATTTTTGAATAAATATAATACTCTTTCTTTATATAGAAAATGGATGCACAGAGTGCAATTCTTAATTTATGAGAAAATATACTCTGAGCATAAAATTAAATTCATGTAAAATTATTCAAGATTTACTGTAATTTTTATAAGAATTTAATTTGTTTTTGTGTTTATTCATGTTTTAAACTTAAATATTTTAGCTTTTCTAATTTATTATGCAATGAAGAATTATTAATAATCACAAAGTTAAAAATTGTTCATTTCAGGACAGTTTCAAATTTTTTCAAGACAAAGATGTTTTTTGAGATGATGATGAAAAAATGTTAGTCTGGTGCCCTGTATACAGACACACTCAGTCTTTGTACACATAAAAAAAAAATCTAGAAATAGCAAGACTTTTTAAATGAATCATTATATATCTGAAAAGTATTGTTACAGAACATTTTTGAGACTTTGAAATGAGTAATGCAAATTTATTCTTTATTTTTTACAATCCTCATTTTAAATTTATGAGGTGTGTACAGAAATTGGCTTTCACGTTTGTATTCCATTTCTAGTTTTAAAAAACAAAAGTGCTCTCAACCTTTTCCCAACCTTGTTTTTTTTATGACAAAAATTTTTATTAGAAAAAACACCCCGATTATATATATATATATATATATATATATATATATATATATATATATATATATATATATACACACACACACTTTGAAAATCAGGAGATCGGTTGAATCCACTACCTTGGTTTTAAGCTTATGATATCCTCAGGCTATTTTTTATCAAATGACTTCTTAATGATTTAATTTTAAAAAAAAAGAAAAAATAATGAACACTATATTATTTTTTTTAAAATAACTAAACAAATGCACAATGTTGGGTGTAATAGAAAGGGAGGAGGAGGATGTGAAGAAGGAAGAAGAAGAAGCAGGAAGAGAAGAAAAGCAAAGGTATTATAAACGTATAGGTGGAGGTTAATTGAAAATGTACATTTTTTTTTCATCCAACCTCATACATGCTTAAGAGGAATCTCTTAATATGTATGCAAAGACTGAAGACGTCTGATTCAACTCTGACCATTGACCTTTTATGTGTGTGTGTGTTTATATATATATATATATATATATATATATATATATATATATATATATATATATATATATATATAATCATCGTCATTTCCCCCATATTCCAAATGTAAGTAGAATTTTTTTCACAAGAACTACCACTTTGTGGAACAGACTCTGATGCAGATGCTCCCTTGAGCACTACAATTTTAACCTTTTTCAATTCAAAAGATAATCGTTATCTATCATCCTTCTCCTCATACTCTTCATTTACTATCACTTTCTCTTTCATTCACATCATATACTTCATCATAACCATGTTAACAATAACTCTCTATTTTAAGTGGCTCCCAAGCCTTGAACAGGGGGCACTTTATTATAAAAAGAGAAAGACTTCAGTCAGAATTTGAACTTAGCATGCTAATTCCACTTTACATACTAATAACCATTATGATACCAACACATTCATGGTCAAGTAAATAAAGAACAAAGTCATCAGAAAATTTTAAATAACATCACAATGGAGTAATGTTTGAAAACTGACCAAGTTCTGAGCAGATTAAAGACGGCTCTGGTTGAAAATCAATGTTTGGCTATTATCTAAGGATTCATTATAACCATTTTAAAAGTAACCCTCTATCCTGAGTGGCTCTTGAGTCATGTATTGTATAACTGTTAGTATAAAATACCAAATACTTCTATTGATATGCATGAATAAAGTTTGCCAGTTACAAATATCTACATATCTGGAACAAATGGGAAATGATTATAAATTTAACATGCTTCACTTTTATTCATGTTTAACCAGATATTTTTTTGTAAATGGGTTATTTTTTATGAAGCTTAAATAAAAACAGAACATTTTAAATTTATAAAGATTTTCTATTTTTTCCTTATTCTGTCAGATTTTAATCACATTGATACACCAGTTTTTGTACGATCACTTAAGTTAAGCAACATTGAGCATAGATAGCAACTAAATGGGCGACTGCTTGGACATCTCAAGTGCTGTAAGTTTGGATTTGTGGTTGGTGTAATGGGATAACAACTTGGAATTGAAAATGGGAGACCTGAGTTCCACTTCCAGTTATGTCCATTATATTCACTTATGCACGAATACCCTTGGGAAAGATATGAAGCCACTTTTTCTCCCCCTAGCTATGGGTTAATTAGTAAAACTTGTATCAGTAAAAATCTTTATCTTCAAAAAATTCTTACACCCTAAAAAACAAATATTTTCTGGCTTTAAATAACCTGCAAAAGGTTGATAAGCCATAGAAAACAAATCAGCCTATCATTCTATTTCATTTGATATTAGATTCTAAGTTATTTAAGTTGAAGACGGCTAAACACCAGTAGAAATTACCCAACTGTCTCAGACACAAGACAATCAAAAATGGTTATGCCACTCTTCAAAGTGGGGAGAGCCTGATAACCTTTAAAAATCAGCAGTTCAAATCCTGGCTTTTATTTAATCCTGAACCTTTGATGGGAAATACCAAACTATTCCAGCCATCCAGATGATAAATTGTATACATGTGCACTCACACTCATGTTGACGAATATTTGAACAGTCTCTGTCTGATCTTTGATCTTGAAGACTTAAGATATTTCCTCCTTTTTGATGTTGTCAGACAAAGTTGAGTTAGGTATGCCAAAGCTGAACTAACAATAATCCTTGACAGCCCACTTAAATAGGAAATAATTTAGTTGCTTGTCAGTCATATTTTTCACATTTTTATTCCAGGGAAAATTCATATATATCACTACTTGACCTCATGAACGAAGATTTTGGAGAGGATTCCATGCTTGTCACAAGACCCATGCACAGCAGGCATAAGCTTCCTATGGAGATGAGGATGGAGTGGAAGGAACACAAAGTTTACAGCATTGTCTCTTCTCTCATTCTGTGGTTGGATTCAGTGAAAAATAGGCTCATTTGGAAGACCTTTCTATTTCAGCTAATCATTTCTGCAAGAGACAGTGGTCATTTTTAGGAAGTCCTTATATTTCCTTCACAGTGCACCTTGTTGATCAAAGACTAACTCACCGCAGAGAAGAGTCTTTGATAATTGATTTTGGATATGGAAACCGCTCAGCTCAGCTGTGTCTTTTGCAGTATTGCCTCAATGCTGAAGGCATACAGATTTGTAGAAAAATGCAAACTGGGTTAATGATGCACTAATATAGATTTATATCTGGAGGGAGAGAATGACTAATCATATGGCTGCATTATAATACACATCCTCATGTTGCAAATGCGATGCAGCAAATGATCTGGAGCTAGGATGGGAAATTCTTCTACATGTGGCATATATTCTAGAGGAATTGGCTTGTTGGAATGGTTACTACACAGTGTGGCAGTGAGCAATTGGCTTGTTTAAATTGTTACTTCACAAAGTGACAGAGCTGTGATGTGGAGTTCTTCTTCATGTGGTATATAGCCATGAAAGGATATCTTCAGGTTATTATTTTTAACACTATTTGTCTGAGAAACAGTTCCAGCAAGGTATAATATATATATATATATATATATATATATATATATATATATATATATATAATAGGGGTTGGACAAAATAATTGGAACAGATGCAAATTCATCTCCTATATTTCAAAGACCTATTATATTAAGAATTTTAACTAAAATTTCGTAATTGCAGTTTATATCTTTTGTAAATACATTTATCTAATTTACTGTCTTTGTCTTATTTATTTTTAGAATTTAGTAAAATTTAAGCTAAATGCATGACCTACCAAGTTAGAAAAAGGGCAAATTGTTGGAAATCGCATGGCAAGAGCCTCAATCACTAAGGTTGCTGAACTGTTGTGTGTTTCAAGTGCTACCATATCAAGAACTATGATGCAATTTGAGAAACAGGGCAAAACCTCTAGCAACCGTAGCAATTTGGGCCAGACTTGAAAACTTACTGACAGGGATTGACATGCATTGAAACGCAATGTGGCAAAAAATCATCAGACAAATGCAGCCAAAGTGACTGCCGAGTTGAATAATCATCTGAATAGTTCAGTTTCTACTAAAACTGTTCACTCTGAGCTCCATAAGGCCGCATATCATGGAAGAGCCACTGTGAGGAAACCTCTTCTTTCCACTCGCAACATTCAAAAGAGGTTGAAGTGGTGCAGAGATCAAAATGCCTGGTCTGCAGACCAATGGAAGCAAGTCATATTCTCAAACAAGTCCAGTTTTTCTCTTTTCCCAACTTCAGGGCAAGTTTGTGTGTGGAGGCAAAGAAGCTTACAACCCTGACTGCCTTCTTCCAACAGTGAAGCATGGAGGTGGATCAGTGATAGTTTGGGCTGCCATATCATGGAAATGTCTTAGTCCAGTAGTTGCCTTGCATGGTAGAATCAACAGCAAAGATTACCTGAACATTTTGGGAGATCATGTTCATCCAATGGCCAAGACTTTATTCCCTGATGGTGACTGCATCTTCCAAGACAATAATGCTCCAATACATACCACTTGAGTGGTTAAGAATTGGCGTGAAGAGCATGAAAGTGAGCTAGAACACATAGAATGGCTTCCCCAATCTCCAGATATCAATATTATTGAACATTTGTGGTGCCTTTTGGAGCAACAAGTTAGGAGCCGCTATCCTCCATCGTTGTGTCGTAAAGAGCTGGAGAAGGTGTTAATGGAAGAATGACTGAAAATTCCTCTGGATGAAGTCAGGAAACTGTATGATTTTATTCCTAGATGTATTAAAGCTGTCTGTGAGGCTAAAGGAGGACCAACTCCAATTAAATAAATTTTCTTTGAATTTAACAAGTGTTTCAATTATTCTGTCCAACCCCTGTATATATATATATATATATATATATATATATATATATATATATATATATATATAAAAGGCTCAAACACTAATATTGCATGGTTATAATTTATTACATTGGAATTGTAATCACAATCCAATTCATCAGACCTATGAATTCAAAAAAGCTTTGAATTTGTAGGTCTGATGAATTGGATCATGATTACGATTCCAATGTAATAAATTATAATCATGGAATATTAGTGTTTGAGCCTTTTATATTATATTATTACTCTGTCTTGGACATTGAGTTCTACCTGGATTCTATCCTCTTGTAAACTTGCGTGTGTGTGTGTGTGTGTGTACATATATATATATATTTGTGTGTATGTGTGTGTGTATTGTCAGATTGTCACTGTATCACAGCTCCTCAGTGTGGCTAGACATCTGATTGCTTCAAGCAGGGATCAATAAACACAAACACACACACATATATATATATATATATATATATATATATATATATATATATATATATATATATACATATACATACATACATACATACATACATACATACAAATATAAATATAAATATAAATATAAAGGTAGGTTAACACCAATATCCAAACATTTTCCCTTCCCCCATCTCTTAGATGTATTGTAAGCACTCCGATTTCAGAGGTTAGAACAGTTGGTATATGTAGCAAGCTGGAATGTTCTATTCTGACACTTGGGCAATCCTATTCTCTGAGTCTTGGTTGGCTGCTAGTTCTAGTGCAGATATTGTGATAGATAAATATCCATCATTCACTATTATATTTGTTTGAGTACAGAGCTGTGTTGAATTACAGCTTGTTCACTCCTGTCTGCCAACTGGATGCTAGTTTGGAACCTTCCTGTGAAGGTGAGTATCACACTGATTCCACACTCATGAGGGTATTGCTGCTTTTAAGCTTAAAAATGATTGTTTATTCTCCAGTTGACAACCACTGCCTGAAGAAGCACAGAGTGCAGAAACATGGTTTCATTTATTTTGCAGTTTATAACATGTTTTTGTTATAATTATTAATAAATATCATATATATATATATATATATATAAGACGAAAGGAAAACTATCCTTAGCATGTTTCATCCTCTGAGAGACTTTATCAAGACATTTGCCTTGATAAAGTCCCCCAGAAAATGAAACATGTCGTATAAGAATAATTTTTCCTCTTGTCTTTTTATTCATTTTGTTCCTTTACAGATATACCCTATCTGAAGATAATTTATGCACACACACACACACACACACACACACACACACACACACACACACACACACACATAGTTAGTGAAAAATTGATACCAAACTGGAATCCTCCTTTTATAATGGAATAGACAACAAAGACAAGTATCAATGTAAATGCCATTAAAAAAAGCTAGGGAGATATTTTGTTGAGTAAATAATGAAGCTGTGAATTGATATAAAAGCATTCCCTGCCCCCAAATGTTAAAAACTTTTGCATCAAACCTTGTGCACACAGATATTTGCATTGAGAAACAATGTATTTCTCAAATATATTTCTTTGGTAATGGAAATCTGAGCAAAGAAACAAAAATCCTAATACTTTGCCACACAGTGATGAAGAATCCATACAAAAATGCCTTCCATATTTGTTGGCAGGAAAGCAAATTAATAAACAGCCAAACCAGGAAGTGTGGCAGTGAGCCAAAGGACAGATTGTCAAAGAGATTGAACAAAGACACTAAAACCCCAAGTGGACAGTGGACAGAAGATGAAAGGTGATTAGAAATGATTTCAAAATCTGTGAGGAGCAATAAGAGTCCAAGAAGGCAGTTTGGGAAAATGTTGGTGCCAGCTGCAAAACATGAAATATGTGAGAAAAACCACACTATCTATGCCTAAGAGTTTTGTTTATTTGGCGACTGTTTTTGTTGAAGAAAGCTAACATACGTGGTATTGAATAAATCAAATGAAATACCAATGTACAGAACTATAAAGGCACAAATTAACATTTCACTCACACAAATGACAAATGCGTCTTCATATTTAACCCCATTTATGTATTTACTAGAAAAAAAAATAAAATAAAAAATATCAATACCTAAGGTTTAAAATGCATTTTATAAAATGAAATATTTTTCTTGAAGCATTAGCTTTAGTTTTAATATCAAGGCAATAGATAAAATTAAATATTTCCAATAAGCAAAATACTTTGCTGCATTTCAAAACAAATTTCAATTGTTTGGAGTTATTTTTTTCTGATTATCAGTAAAATTTATCATCTATACTGTCAAATTTGTCAACATAATATAATTCTCTTCATTAAAAAAATCTTATGAAAATAAAATTTACTTTTCTGAAACATTGAGAAAATTAGCTGATTCAAAGTTTAATTAATCTGAATTGAAAAAATATTGCTTTTTAACTTAAAATGTCACAGAACATTTTTTAACATAGAGGTGGGTGTTTTTTGGCATGTTGAATGATGTACTGATGGCCTGATGTTTGGGAAGTTTAAATAAAGAGAACATAATTGAAATAAAATTACATGAATACAATACATTTTTTTCATATAATTTTTTTTTTAACTCCCCTGGTATCTTAAAAATTTTAAATATTCTAATAATTTATTGAATTTCAGGTACTTTGGTCTTACTTATGAAGATACTTGTTGAAGAAAGTTAGAAAATTTACAATAAATTTTAAATTATTACTAACTGATGATAATGTGTATGGATGTCCATATTTACAAAAATCTATACTTTTTTTTAATTTTTTATTTTACACACATAAAATAAATTCAAAATTCTTTTTAAAATACTGTGGGTCACTGAATTATAAGTTTTCCATTTATTATTAATAAATACAGTTTTAATTTAATAACATAACTTGACTGCTACAAATTAATACAAAATTTTCAAAGATTTAAAAGTTTATAAATTATTCTAATTAAAATGAAAAAAATGAAAACAATTCTTGTAAAAATTCATTATACAAAAAAAAAAAAATTTTTTTCTTAAGAAATATATTTTATTTATAAAAGCAATTAAATACTTTTCTAATTTAATAATGTCTTAGTTTTAACTCTTTTTATTTTATGATTCAGGGTAGATTCAGGGTAGATTTTCTGGGAGTCCTCTTTGACCAAAAAAATTTAAAGATTTAAATTTTCCGGGGACTTATCCTTATACCTCATATAAATATAAAGTGAAACATTTCAAAAATAATTTTTGCGTAAGTTCTAAAAGTTTAATTAAATTCTGATAATTATCTAATTTTTGCAAGAATTTCAAAATAATTGTCTTTTTCAATATTAAAAGATGCTAAAATTTCCTGTACAAATTTATGGTCACACATTGAGGCTCAAAAAATAAGATTGTTAACCAAAATTTCTGAGGTTCTAAGAAGTATAAAATGAATAATTTATACATAAAAACATCCTTTGATATTGTCTTAATAATAATAACAAAGGTTTTGACAATAACATTTTGTTTTTATTAGTTTTTCATCAAGTATCCTTTTTTTTAGCAAGGTTTTGGAGGTCCCTACATTTAAGACTATTAAATTATTGAGCAACATAGAAATATTAATTTTCCAGGTTTTCTAAGCTTTATTCAGCAATATGAAATTTTAAATGAGAGAGGAGTTGAGGAAGCCTGGGTTCCTATGGAGAGTCTGAGAAGCACTAAAAAGAATTGAAACAAATTTGTTATTTTTTCATAAAAAATACACAAACAGCCAGAGAAGAGCAAATTTTGCTGAAAGTTATAAAATCAGGAGAGACATGACCACCCATATTTAGAACACACCATGTTAGTTTGATGGACTGGAATCACTTCCATTTTTTTTTCTGTATACCAAATATAAGGAGGGAGTTCCACTTAGATTTTGCCTAAGAACTTCCACTTTGTGGAAAAGACTCCTGCATGAATGCTTCCCTGAACACGTCAGTCTTAATCTTTTCAAGTTAAGGATCAATCATTATATATCCTCCTTATTCTCATGAACTTCACTTCCTACCATCTTCTTTCATACATACCACATGCCTCATTAATCATAACCATTTTAACAGTTACCCTCTACTTATAGTAGCTCTTGAGCCTTGTATTGGGTGAACTTTAGTATTAAAAAAGCTGGTGCTATTTCTTTTCAGTGACTCACCCAGAACTGTACAAAATCTGGCAAAATCTTCTTGCTGTGGAATTGAGTTAAACAAATATATTAACAAAAACAGAAATACAAAACATATACAAACAAGAGTGTTACAGCAAGAATGTTCGGTCCGACTGTCAGAGCTGACTGCTGGAAACTTCCCTCACCAAAAGGCAGTACCTGCTCTTATTTATAGCTGAGACAGTTCATGCATGTGTGGGTAAATTACCATAACACTTCTTTAATATGCCATGTCACTTCAGGACATAGGCAATCATGGCTGTTCACAATTTCCTGTATTAAAGATTAGATGAGGAAAAAACAGATTCCATTTGATTGTTCGGTTTTGAAAATGCTGCAGGATTTTGCTTGATATGTCACAAGTTTTATTTGTTGCTACACATTCTTCTTTTATGTATTATCTTCCTTCTGGACATGAGCGATTATAGCTCTCACAACTTCCTGTCTTGTGATTCTCTAAGTAATTTTTGACCCTATAAAAAAACTGATACTTACAATCAGAAAGAGACAATAGAAAATTTTTTGGGACACATAATCAAGAAAGAGGGCCTAGAGAATTTAACACTCAAAAGACCATACTGAAGGCAAGAGAAAGAACGGGGAAACAGTGAGTAACCTACTTAATGAGTTTGTTTAAAAGAGGGGCAGAACAGAGAAAAAGAGGGATACTAAATATACACCAATTTTTTCCCATAAATAGTAGCTACAATAATGCTAAATTTATAAAATAGACACAATAAGAGATTAACAAAATAACAATAAAATAGAACAATGTCAACACTACACTGTACTAAAACTTATGTGACTGACAGAAGATTTGTTTTTATCTTAAATCTTTATAGACACAATAAAAGATAAGCAACAATAACTAAGAATAAAAAGGAACAATTGTAAGAATATACTGTAATAAAAGTTGTGACTGAAAGAAGATTAATTAGGTGCGTTGGTAACAAATAATAATAAATAGACCAATTATAACAATATACTGTAATAAATGTTATGTGACCAATAGAAGATATAATCTTACTGTTGATCTTAGCAGCTTCAGCAGAAGTGAACTTTCACCTTTTCATTATAAAGAAGAACTTTACAGCTTCTCTATGACATATCCAAATTGCCAGTATTATCAGAAAATAAAGTGGGTATTGTCCTTATACTGAAAATCAATAGATTGGTTCAAAGGATGTGCAATTTGTTTAAAATAGAGTGCTTTATTTTCCCTGTTAAAATCAACTGGTATTTTATATGGTACAACCTAACATGAGTCCATTGGCTTGCCTGTGCTTCAAATAACAGATGCCATCAGATATTGCCGTTATTAAATGCAGAAAGTTTTTTTTTTCTCTTCAATAGCACCACCTGGATTTATTGTTCTGTGAATGGGAAAAGCTCATAGGTCCCCTCACCAAGGCTATCAGGTTTTCTGCTTGTGTCCTGAGGCACAAACATTGAACAATACTCAAGTACTGGCAGATGCAGAGCTGTGCATCTGCTCTCTATTCTCACAGCAGTTGCATTGTGCACAATGTTTTTACAAAGAATTTTCAAGCTACAATTTCACACCTGCAAGCAACTAGAGAGAAAATATGCCACAGAAGATTAATTAGATTGAATAATCTTGTTTTTGTGATGTTACTATCATGCTGACATACCTGCCTATTGATTCATTTGTCCAGATCTATCTACATTCTGAAAGAGCGTGTAACACTTTTATATTGAACAACTTCCTTCTTTAATATTGTGATCTTGCTGATGAACCTATCATCAAGTTTTACTTTTACCCAATTTCTCCCATTCTATAACATAAGACAGAACAAACAGTACCTGTGAAAATGTACCAGTTTTTTTTCCTATTTTAATTTTCTGACTAGTCATAATTCTTGATTTAATGATTGAATGTTTATTACCCTTTCCTCAACTATAAAATACCCAGAGACATTCCACTATTGCAAATTTAAATATTTGACATCCATCTATATTTCTTAGATGAGGTATTGTAACTATTTACATTGTTCAGTCTGTTGTCTTCATCTTTATTGTCATATTCACAACATTTTGCTATTGTAAACCCCAGCTTTCTTCAGGTGACATATGTCAGAATTTTGAATCCGACCCTTTATTTAGTCCACAGGGTTGGATTGTTCTAGTTCCACATGTCATGCCTTTTCTGGATATCTCAGTTACAGTTAATTCCCTTTAGTAGCTCAACTTTCCAAGTTTTTGTTCACCTCTGCTGTTGAACTCTCAACTCTTTGGGTCAAGTCATTGGATTACTTGAAACAATGCTTTCATCCATTGGGTCATGTGTCCTTTGATTTGAACTTAACTTTAACGAAATATTGCAATAACAATCATAATTATGAATGAAGGTCATTATTTAAAGAAGTAAGAGGGTACAAATGAAAAGATTAAAAATTAAAAAGGTTTTCCATTTCACTAAAGCAGATGTTAATTGCATGACAGCATTATTTCCTTTTTTATCTTCTCTTTCTCGTTATTATGTATGTTTTCTTTTTCTCCAACAGCATTTCTCTGCATTTTTTTCATTCTGTCTTCCTTGCAATCAAAATGGAATGGTCCATTATTTTAGGTAATGGCAGGAAGTAACACACATATGAAGGAAGGAACACATGGAACAATATCATAATGAAACTGATATCAAAATGAAGTAAATTCATTTCTCTTCAAAATTACATAATTATTTTTCTCCATAATCACTATTTAGTATGGTATATTTTTTCCTTAACCATTCTACTCATGTTTGATTTTTTCATTTTGTCCATGATGTAAATCTCCAATTTACCAGACACAGCAACTTCAAATTTGGTGTTAGATAAAAAAAAATCCAAAAAATCCAGATCTTGAAAAGCCTAATTTAATTTTGAAAACCGCCCAAAGTATAGTGGGTGTCAAACTGGAGAGGATGGAGGGTGTGAAACAACAGTGAATTTCAAATTTGTCACCATTTGATCTGTTTGCTGACTGTCATGCAGCCCTATGCTGTCAAGATGCAAAAAGAAAGTTCTTCTTTCAGACATTCTTCTGCTGATGCATTGAGTTTTTGGAAGATTATACAATAGCTCTCTGAATCGATCATTCTTTTTGGCAGAACTTCCATTTGGGTGACTCCCAGATCACTTTGTCTTCTATGTGCTGTGTCCCTTCAGGACATAGGCTATCCACAATTTCTTTTCCTTTGTGGCTTTTAATAAATTTTGTCTTTTGGCTATATCTCCTAAACCTTGCTTTGCCATCCATTTACTAAAGCTGGCTAGGTTATGCATTGTTTTCCTCTATCCCTCTTGCCATCAATCTGTCCTGTAAGTGTTAAATTTTCCAAGCCCTCTTTCCTCATTTTGTGCCTTAGAAATTTCAATTGTCATTTCCTGATTCTAAGTATGTGTCACTTTCTATTTTCACTAAAACATTGTTTCATTCAATGGTATTTTCATCACCCTTCTGTAGAATCACCTTTGTATTGCTTCTAGTCACTTCTTCATCTGTGAGGAGATTGTCTACCATTCACTGCCGTATAGCTGGACTGATATTACATAACAGTTCAGTACTCTTTTCTTTGTGTCTAACATGGCCTGAAGATTGCTTTCAAGCATGTAACAAACTGTCACCACTCGGTGTTGACCTCAGTATTCATTTTATATATATGTTTATTTACATAAACATAAAAACTGAACTGAAAGACACTCATACATCGAAAACGACGGGAGAGTCCATCATACATACATACACACACATATATATATATATATATATATATATATATATATATATATGCAGAAATATAGTCTTAAAGTGTGCTATATTTATGGGGTAAAGTGCTCAATATCAGAGATAGAGCGTGTGTAAATATAAAAGTGGACATGGAAGTCAGCACTTAGAGGTGACAGTCTGTTTCATGCTAGTGCAATCGTCAGGCGACTCTCGCCTGACGATTGCACTAGCATGAAACAGACTGTCGCCTCTAAGTGCTGACTTCCATGTCCACTTTTATATTTATATATATATATATATATAGTGTGGAGGTGACATTATGACAGGTAGTTTCAGATTTCATATTGATAGTCAGGACTAGTATTCAAAGCCTTGATATTAAAATAAAAAACAAAAGAGTATTTCAAATGTTGATTTTCTAGGCAAAAATACTGATGTCGGAAGATTAATGAAACAATTTTCTTGCTTTGGGATTTAGCCTTGTGCCAGACTAAATTAAGCTCATATCTTCACAAACCAAAATCACAGATTGTCATATAATCTGTGATTTAAATTTCCTGTTTGACTGATATTCAAGCCTAGGTAAAGGCCAGGATTTTCAATACTGATTTTCTAAGCCAGAAGACTAAAGTTGGGAGATTAGTACAATACAATCTTCTGATTTCTTGTTTCTCCTCTTACTATTTGCCATTGTGCCATACTAATGTAAACTCAGAAAATATTAACAAATGCCAAGGGGCATTATGCATATACAATGAAAGGCAATAGCAATGAAAAATAAAAACCAATGAGAAACAGTGAATGAGATCAAAGAGAGAAGGATTAAAACTGAAAACTAAGTCACACAAATTCTTTACCTGAAACCATTAAGAATGACTGGTGGTGGTGGTGGAGGTGGATGATAATAAAAAAATAATAATAATGATATTAATAAACAGTAATATTTAAATGATGCAGAAAAAGGAACGGGAAAGACTTGATTTGTTCTTTTTATTGTTTAGTTTTTTGTTATCTCTGCAGTAATACATGGAAAAAAAACAGCATTTCAAGGAAGTTAGTTTGGAAATTTCCCTGTGATATTTTCACTCACCAAAACAAAAAAATGCAGAATCTTCCAAGTGCAGTGTTTTGGTAGAGTGGAAGAGATAAGCAAGCAGGTAGATATAATGAGAGACAGGTGAATAGAAAGTTAGATGAACAGATGCTGTAAATGTAAGGGAGGTTGCTATGAAACAGAAGCCAATCAAGTCAAGAAAGCAGGAGTGGTTTGAGTGACAAGTATGGCTATGTAAGAAAATGTTGAAATTTCTTAGCCACTTTCCAAAGATGAAATGATCACACTTGAGATTTTTTTTTTTTTAAATGATTTTTTTTTACTCAGCACCCCATTGTATATCTGTAATGACTCTTACAATACACCAGCAAAACATCTTGAAGTTTACAGAAAAGATTATATGAACATAAAAAGGACTTCAAATTATGCAACACACTAAATTCACTTTAGTAAATTAATACTAAAACAATGTAAGATATGTAAACTTTTAAATAAATAGTTATAAAAGCAGATGAGATAAATTAAAATCTTATATCCATAATGATACAACTGAAGTAAAAAAATTAAGTGTTCATCATCTCACTAATTTAGATCTTCCTCTTGTAAAATAAAATAAAAATGAAAAAATTTTTTACTGATTATGTCAGTACATTGGCAAATCACAAAGTTTTCCAAATTGTCTTTATAACTGCTGATACCTCCTGACAAATGGACAGAATGATTATAAAAAGCTTTGTCTACAAAACACCAAAGTTGAGGTGCTGAATATATCATCAATCAGCTAAATGACAAATTTATTTATATTAATAAAATTTGAAGAATAAAAACCAACAAAATGATACCAATATTGTCAATAAAAGTGATATTAGTCAAAAGTTTATATATAAAAAATATCAATTTTATTGATAATATTTGTATAATTTTGTTGGCATTTTATTCTTCAAATTTTATTAATTGGTCAATTAAATTTATATTTAGAAGGTCAATGGGTTATGTCGAACCTGACATATGGCGTTTTGTGGTTACGACACCACTGTCATCATGTGGCGCTATATGAGGAAGATGGCATTGTTTCTTCACCAGCATATTGGATTGTGTTACATTCACTGTCTCTCGTTTGTGTCGTTTTGGGGGGTAACTTTTTACCCTTCATTATGGCTTCCAAGCGTAACACAGACTTGTAGGGGAGTTCTGACCTATGTCAAAAATCAGATTACGCTGCACTGTAGAAATGGATCTCCAATGTAATTCAAGGACCCCACCATATATATATATATATATGTATGTATGTATGTGGAGTAACTGCATGGTTAAGTGCAATAGGTAAAATATTCAATAAACAGAACTGACAAATTTCTCAAACAATAAAAAAGGAAGAAAAAACAGGGTAAAATAATACCAAGCAAACAACATATATGCAAGTCAAAACTAAGCAAACAACAGTAATAAGGCAAAAAGTTCAAAGTTAGAAATGTATTCACCTGCAAAATGGATACAGTCAAGTGATTGTTGAATTCTGACTTCAAAACAAGAAAGAACAAAAATATTGCAGATGAGACCTATTTTTACTGGTTAGGGAGAAATCCCAGCATGTACCTGTAGGAATTGTCTATAGATTTGGGAAGGGGGTGTTTTTAGCAAGCATTCCTTAATAAATTAAAACAAACAATATATATATATGGCATGGCTACTCATTGCCATTGTCTGTTAGAGCAGCAGCTGACCAGTCCCTGTCGCAAACAACTACTTCAGCATATTTGTGTTTGTTCAACATCCACAGAGCCCACCTTTGAGTTATACTGAGCAGACCTCAGTTGAATTTTCTGAGAGAGAGTGCACAATCTGGTGTAACCAATAGTTTGTTCAAAGCCACTGCATGCAAACTCTCAGCCATAATGACTTGTGACTTTATTCTAGCACAAACCGTCAAGTGCTTCTGAACAGTTTCGTCTACCCAATTTTAATTACAAGGCTTGAGTCAACCTGTGGCATGGTTTTCAGGAATTTTTCAAGCACACCACATGCTTGAATCACTTCCACAGGCTGATAGGTTCACAAAGTCACCTTCCTAACAAAATGACCATTCTGATATATCCTGTGTCTCATAGTAGGAAAGCAAATGTTCTAATCATGCTGCTATGCACCCATATATATATATATATATATATATATATATATATATATATATATATAAAAGAGGCACGGTAGAGTAGTGGATAGCGGCTCGGATTGAGGAATCAGAGAGCTAAGTTTGAATTCCAGTTGAATCCATTACATTCACTTACATGCTAATAGCCTTGGAAAAGGTATGAATCCTCTTCTTCTCCCCCCACCAGTTATAGGTAAATAGCAGGACAGACTGGATTTTATAACCTTGGATGTCAACTGGTCTAAGAGAAGGACAACTCTGAATGCAAAGCCTGTGGAGGGTCACTTGGGGACCTTGTGGCACATGGTGCACCAGGTCTCTGTATTCAGCTATTCAAAAAATGTGGTTGGTTCTGCACAAAACCTTCACCACTATAATCAAATCACATATGTGCAGGTTGTCTGGCTGCCAGTTCCTAGGAACTGAGGGGCCTGACCCACATGTTGTAAAAGGGTTACATTACACCATGTTGAGGTACCCAACATACATGATATTATGGAAGCATTCAAATATCCATGGTACAAGTGAATGTGTAAATAAATTTAATTTTATTTGATAAAATAAAACATTTTTTTTTATTTTACCAAATAAAATTAAATTTATTATTAAAACATTGGGGAGGCATGGTGGAGTAACGGAGAGCTGAGTTTGAATTCCATTCAAATCCATTACATTCACTTACATGCTAATACCCTTGGGAAAGGTATTAATCCTCTTCTCCTCCCCCCAGCTATGGGTAAATAGTAGGACAGACCAGGTTCTATAGCCTTGGATGGCAACTGGTCTACAACAGAAAGAAATGGCAACCTACTATGGGAAAAAATCTGCCTCATCAGTCATGCATCGAAAGATACATGATCGCCTAAGTGTGTGTCACGCATGGTACATAACTGACTGACTGAAAATAAAACATTAGTCATATATAGCAATTACTAATACCAACAAGTAGATAGATTGTATTATCTAAGAGTTTAAGTATTAAAGATAGTAGTGACCATACATTAATATGTTTAATTTTATTTACCAAACCAGAGCATAAATAGACTTATATATCATATTGTAATAGTAATTAACAAAAACAGAGACAGCATTATATAAGGATTCAAATATTCAAGGTAGTAGTGGATGTATTAACTGTATCTATATCAATGATTCTAAGCAAAACTATAAAACAGGCATGTATATGTTTTCATACAGTCAGAGAGATAAACAAACAATTTATCTTTCAATTCCAATTCGAGTGACAATTTTTCTTCACCATTAAGAGAAGAGGAGGAAAAAAGTGAAATCCAACTGTCTGCCTATAGTGGTATTTTGCAGGTGTTAGCCTGAGGCCCACAATCTGTCAAATTTGGCTTTTCTTCACCAGCTATTTCTCTTTTCCATATCCCAAACTTCTGAAGCCAAAAAAAAAACTGCCAATAGAAATCAGGTTCTTTGCAGTTTGTTTTTATATATACATATATATAAGAAATGACAAGAGGAAAACTTTTTACATCAACGCATTTTGTTCCCTGAGGAAGTTAATAATATAGCAGGTATAAAATTTTTATTTAGGAACCTATATTTATACATAGTGGGGAGGGGCATGGCGGAGTAATGGATTGTGGTTCAGATTGAGGAATCAGAGAGTTGAAATTCCAGTCAAGTTCATTACATTCACTTACGTGTTAATAATACCCTTGGAAAAGGTATAAATCTATCTCTTCTCCCCCCAACTATAGGTAAATAGCAGGATAGACAGGGTTCTATAGCCTTGGGTGACAACTAGTCTCGGAGAAGGAAAACTATGAATTCGAACCAACCTAGAGAGGGTTGGGATCCATCAGGTTATCTTGCCCAAGACACACCACTTCTACTGTAGTGATTTTCCAAGTGTAGCTTAGATGTGGCACAAGGCCGAAAGTATGGGGCACCCAGTGAGGATCGAACTCACTACTCAGTCGTAATTGTTCTAGCGAGACAAGCTTGCTAACCATTACACCGCCTCGAGGTGCCCACACCACTTCTACTGTAGCAGCTGTACATATGGTACCTCTACAACTCAAAAGTTGTAAGGAAGTTGTAAGGAATGATTTATACACAGAAAAAGTAATGTGGAGAAAAATAATATTATGCATTTAAATACTCTAAAATATTTCAATCATGGCATTAACAAGAGGAAAGGCAAACTATGAAGGATACTAAGTGATGTGAGATTTTGGTATGCTTAATATAAAATTTAACTTATGCTTTGCTGTTGATTTTTATAATATTTATTCATGACTTTTTGTAATGATGGCAATAAACAGTTTTCTTTTTTTTTTAATTTTCATGTTTGTACATAAATATATTGGCTTGAGAAATGAGCATTTCATTTAAGAGAAGAGATATTTGAAGAAATCCAGAGCATATATTTATACTCTGGCAAATAAGGTTATTTCACTTTTGAGAACTTTTCATTTTATTATGTTACTTTTTTTCTTAATAAGAATAGTATTTTTTTTAGATCAAAACTGTGGTCGAAATTATTTCTCTGCATAACTAATGCATTGGATAAATTGTAATGTAAGAGATCTTTCTTATGTTCAAAAATACATTTTTTAAATTTCTGCAAGTTTCACCAATATATTGTAAGGAACAGTTTATTTCATATATAATGCTTCAAAAGTATTATTATGGTCATCTTTGGTTTTGATCATATAATCATAATAGTTTGGGATGTTGTTGCAATTAATTTCATATCAAGATTATATATATATATATATACAGTGTAACCCGGATATAAGAGAAACCCGGATATAAGAGATTTTCACTGGTCCCAAATTAGAGCCTGTGTTAATGTGTATATAATAGACCAAACCTGGATATAAGATAAACCCGTATATAAGAGACTTCTTCTCCGGTCCCAACAACTCTCTTATATCCAGGTTACACTGTGTATATATATATATATATATATATATATATATATATATATATATATATATATATATATATATATATATATGTTTCACCCCAAGCAAGGTAGTAATGCCACTGAAATGCAACGGGTTACTAAGGATGAAAGAAAATGAGAAAATGTTAGTGAGGAGAAAGGCCAATAAAAGAACAAGTTTTAGTGGTGATTGATGTTGCATTTCAACTTTTGAAGATTGTAGGTGACAGGAAAGCAAAGAATATGCTCTCTCTGGCAAGATTTGAACACATGGTTTCCCCGAGGGTGTAGAGTAGAAATGGAAGGTCTCAATAGATAATAAGAGACTTCCACAGGCAGACATAAGGTGCCTCGTTCAGTGTTATATAAACAGCTGAGTGGCCAGGGGCCAGATATATTTTTGTACTTGTATCTTGTTGGTATAGGAATAAAGTAATTGAGAATTACTACTACCATTTCCTTATGGTTATTTTGCTTGGCACTGCAAACAGCATCTGGTGAATATGTGAAACTATTTTAACAAAACAAGGCATGGCATCTGCACCAGGCAGAATACTCAATTTGATTACTCAACTCATGCAACAAATGATAGAGCTACAAAGGGAAACTATCACGCTTCGGAGGGACAGAACCCCTAACATGACACAAATGTCCAACACAAAAAAAAACAAACCATTCTGTCATTGAACCCAACACAACAGACAATTACTGGGCATTCTTTATCAATGGCTGCCACAGCAAAATTCCTATCACAGGTGATAGCCCTCAATCTAGAGTCATACTCATATATGAACATGAATACAATCGTGATTGTCACTGTTGCTGGGTTCGACAGCATCACTTGTAGTCGCCTCGTCAAATGACCGTCTATGCTTTTGTTGTATATGTGCAGATAATATTTGAGGATGTTCTGTCGAGTCCTCTGATGGGATCCATCCTGGGTACCGAGAAGTGCAGTTGGGTGCAGCATTAAGTTTTCCAGGAAGATGTTTAATACTGAATTGGTACATTAGTGTGCCTTCCTTGAAATTAAAGAGACATGGGTTCTTTATATTCTGGAGGGCCCAATCTGAGAAAATTTTTATGAGTGGTTGATGGTCAAGAGTCACTAGTTAATCAAGGCATCCCAATATAAACATCTGGCATGGTTCTAACCCATAGACAATAGCCAGGGCTTCAACTTTGACCAGTGCATAGCAGGATTCTGCATCATTGGTAAAGTGAGATCTGGCCAAAATAATTTTCCAGTGACCATCACTGCAATTTGGGTTTGCTTTACCAGTCTTTACATCCTACAGCATTCTACCCAGGGTGTAGGTCCCTTGATCTCATGGCACTCCAATTTACAGTTCAAGATAGCAACATGGAAAGTTGATTAACCACATCTAGGCCAGAACTGTATAATACCTCTGCAGGTCCTGAAGTCCAGCTGCAGCAGTGACTCCTTTATGGTGATTGAGAAAGATTATAATTCTTTATAACCCAACATACAACATAAACCAAATACCCTGAGTAATGAACCAAAAGAAATGGTAATTGATGACACCACGGATTCAGTAGACCAAATACAAAATAATATTGGGGAACACCAATATCAGGTGATATCAGCCCCAAGTCATTGCCTATATCGAAACATACAGGTACCTCAAACTCTATCCACACAAATGTGAGGACAATCAGACATATATTCTAGGGAAAATCTTCAACTGAACATGTCAATCCATCCTGTGGTCAGAGGAGGGAGGGTTTATGTAGAGTAGAAATGGGAGACTTCCACAAGCAGACATAAGTTACCTTGCTCAGTGTTATATAAACAGCTAAGTGGCCAGGAGCCAGATATAGTTTTGTATTTGTATCTCATTGGTACGAGAATAAAGTAAATGAGAATTACTACTACTATTGCCGTTGTGGTTATTTTACAGAGGGGAACACAGATTAAAACCCTGCCGAAGAGTACATATTTTTCCTTAATTAGATTTCTCAAATATTCAGACCAGCAGACAAAAATAAATAAATATACTATTTAATAAATAAACAGAGCATCTACCCAAATACGAGTATCCCTTAAAATAATTTAAGTAATATATATATATATATATATATATATATATATATATTAGTGGGAGGAAACAGATATTCATAAACATACAAATTCTTAATTTATTGTATTTCTAAATAATGTATAAACATACTTAACTAACTGTACAGATGCATAATAACTAAATGTGCATAGATAACAGAAAAAATTGATTTAATAGAAATAATTCCCATTTATCCATTTTAATAGATGAAAAAAATATTTGTACAATGCAAATTGCAGATTTTAAAACTTTTAAATTGCTTTAATATTGTAGATTATTCAAGTGGAATATTCTAGAATGTTCCAATAATGTTATCAGTAGTTATTTTTAGCTTAAAAAATACAAATAGAACATTCTGTAATTGATATTCATGCAAGGTTTTCATCATAGCAAGAGGTAAAGAATTGATAAATTTGCAAAAAGAACTGATTGTTAAGCTCTGGAAAGAAGGTAAAAGTTACAGGAAAATCTCAGACAACCTGAATATTCCATTTACTACCATTAGTTTATTCATTGCAATGTATAAAAACTCAAAACTGTTGAAAACCAAAGAAGAACAGGTGCTCCATGGAAGATTTCTTTAAGATCTTTGAGGAAATTAATGTGTCAAATTAAACAAAATCTAATGGTTACTCATCAAGAGTTGCAGGATGACTTGCTTTAGTCAGGAATCTGTGTATTTAAATGGACAATAAACAATGAAATTCATAGGAATAATCTAAAGTCATGCTTTTCTCAGAAAACTCAACTGCTATCGAAAAGACACAGAGATGCCAGATCGAAATTCATTTGTGAACATAGTGATAAGGAAAATCATATTGGAAAAGAGTATTATGGACAGATTAAATCAAAATTAAGTTGTCTGGATGTAATTCCTGAAATCATGTATGGAGGAAAGATGGTGATGCCTTCAAACAAAAGAACACAGTTCCAACAGTGAAATTTGGTGGTGGCAGCATCATGGTTTGGACATGTTTTTCTACAAAAAGTAATGGCAAGATATCAGTGATAAATGGTAGAATGAATGCCGCATATTTTGGAAGCAAATTTAATGATTTCGGTTGAAAATCTTGAACTCCCGTCTGATTGGATCTTCCAACAAGATAACGATCCTAAGCACACTGCAAAATCTATGAAGAAATGGCTTGCTGAAAATAATATAAATATCCTGAAAAGGCCAAGACAGTCCCCAGATTTAAACCCAATAGAGAATTTGTGGTATTATTTGAAAATTCAAATCCAAACAAGAGCTTCAACAAACAACCTGGATCTGAAGACCATATGTGAAGAAAAATGGAACAAAATTCTAATTAACATTTGCAAATCATTAATTGAGAACTACAAGAAGAGGTTGGTTGCTGCAGAAGTGAATAATGGCTATTCTACAAAGTATTAAATGAAAATTATATATTCTTTTTGTGTTGTATGAATACTTTTTTCACCCATAAAAATGGATAAAAAGGATTTATTTCTATTAAATCAAATTTGTTTGTTTTCTATGCATATTTAGTATTTACTTTATAATGCATCTGTGTACAGTTAATTATATGAAAAGTATCTTTATTCATTAGTTGGAAATATAATAAATTAAAAATTTGTATGTGTATGAATATCTGTTTTCCCCCCCAGTGTGTGTATGTGGCATCCATTCCTTTACTCTTCAAATATGAAACACAAAAATCAGGTTCTGTTTTTCTGTATTATCTTTGCTTGTTTCTATGACAAAAAAAATCTACTTAAAAAAGATGAATTTCTTTTTAAGAAAAAGAAACATCTGTTTATTAGAAAAAAAAGTATATTTTGCTATTAGCCATGACCACCAGTTTCTGCACTAATAAACACATTTTCATCAACATTTTTCACCCATAATACCTGTGATAATGTATATATTTTGTGGAATGAATGTGAAGATAAGGCTGTCAAAATTTCTCAAGATAAAATGCTGTCCTCATTCAATTAATTATTTAGAATTTATTTTCTTTTTCATTATAATGTCATATCCATGATATGATATGATATGATAATGAAAAAGCTCGCTATAAATCCACAATTTTGAATTTAGACTATAGTTCTTCTAGTCTGGCTGTCAGGAAAGGCTAGAGAACCTAGTCTACCCTCTGCCATTACACACACATTTTTTTTAAAATGCTGTCTTTTCAAAGCATAGACAATAATCACTCTTCATAGAATTTTTCTTTATTATGTTGGAGTTGTTATGTCTTTTTGAGCAAGATAGTGGTGTGGTACCATTGCCTTTTCCAATTTAGAATTCACTGTAGTCCTTTTCCAACTTGTCTGTGATTCAAGGCTAGAAAACTTAGTCTACCCTGCTATTACAAACATACACACTGTTTTTAAAATGCTATTCAGGAAAAATAAGTGATAATAAATCTCCATAGACTCTGTTTCTTTATCTTCTATAAATTACCATGCCTTCTTCAGATATTTGAATTCCAAATTGCCCTTCTAGACAGAATAACGCACAAGGTTGTATTTTGATCATACCTTTTAACCCTGAGATAAATAACATTAAAGTTTCTTCTCTTGCACTTCTTGCTTGTGAAACTCTTTCATATTTATAAGTCCTTGCTTTGAATAATATTGCCCCATCTGGCCTGATACTCCCGCTATATATTTAGAGATTCTTGATAAAATCCAAAGAAGAATCTGCATGACATCTCAGCTTCAGTCCCTTTCCCACTGCCATAACATAGCTTCCCTCTGCCTTTTCTATAAATACTTTCATGGTCATTCTTCTGATGAACTTTCCGCTATGGTGCCTAGACTTTATGAATTTAAGTGCAATACTAGATTGGCAGCAAGGTCACATCATTTTACAGTTGAAATGGCTAGCTGGAATTCTAAGTTCTATGGTAAGAGTTTCTTCTATTGGACTTATTAGTGGAACTCTCTTCTGGCTACTTGGTTCCTATTTACCACTGATCTTCAAAAGTTTAAATGCAATATCAATCTTTATCTTCTGTTTTCATAATTCTTGTTCTTTTATTATCTTTTCTCTTTAATAGTATTTTATTTCATATTCTCTAACACTCAGTAACTTTTTGCATCTTAGTGGTTTTATTGCCTTACTTGGGGTGAAATGGAAAAAATGATTAAAATAAAAATGGTGTCTACTAATATATATATATATATATATATATATATATATATATATATATATATAGAGAGAGAGAGAGAGAGAGAGAGAGATGGCTTGATGATTACATTTAAACATGAAACAGATTGTTGCCACTGGCTCTCAATGTCCAATTTTATATTTACATAGACTCTATCTTTGATATTGAGCACTTTTACCCTTAAATATACCATACCTTAAAACTATATTTTTATTATATATATATAAATATACCCATTTATGTTGTTTATATCATTATATGTCAGCATGTGTATTTTTTTTCTGCCTCCCTTTTGTCCTTTTTCCAAAAATTTTTCAGATGAATATACCTATCTTTGCTGTCACAGTCACTAAATTTAAATGAGTCTTTTCATAGTTTAAAAAGATAAAAGCCTTTTCAAAGGCCCTTTCAAAATGCAAAATATACTTGAAAATTACTAGAGAACATTCACATAAAATGTAAATTGTTTCAATTGCTGCTCTGTATTTTATCCCTGCAGGAAAATATTACATGAAAGTTTCTCATTCCCTTTATTGTTAATATCACATTTCGACCATTGTATCCTCTGGTTTTCTTCAGGTGCAGGACTTCAAATTAAACCCTTTATTTAATCTATACTGTTAGATTGTTCTTGCATCAGTATCCATGCTCAGAGATATCTTGCTTCAATCTATTTAGTTTTTGCTTGCTTGTTTCCACTGAGTACTACCTGACCCAGAAATTGAACCTACAATTACTTATTCACCAAATTCATAAACCAATGCTTTAATACATTAAGTGATTCTAGTGAAGGTTTCTTGGATTAACAGACAACTGAAGAAAGCCAGATGGCACAACAGCCGAAACATTGTGATAACAAAAACATTATTTTGAATGTAAATAATGACAATTCCTCATCCCAGAAATCCAGAGAGAATTTTTTCATTTTTTTTAATAGAAAATTTGACACGTTTTACTGTATTTTCCTTCAGATTGTTGCCATAGAAACTCATAGAAGTCAACAATATCAGTCACTTCACACCAAACAGAAAAAAAATGCCATTCTGAGTCAGAATTGAGCAGAAATTGGTGACTCCAAGGTCAATTTTGATGGTGATGATGATGATGATGACTCAGATACAGATGACACATAAACTGTTGTGGTCAATGTAGGTCAGGAATAATGATCATCATGCGGCTATAGGAGCTTGGTAGGGATTATGACAATTTTATTCCTGTTTCTGGCCCTGCTGATAATGGGACATCAAGTCCTAGACTCTCTGCAAAGAATCATTTAGTTGATTACTTTTTTTTTCACTGCAAGACAGAAGTTTCTGGAACATATGCGAGATGATGACAAATCTTTATCACTGCAATTCTTTGACAACTGACTAATTTTTGAAAAGAAGAAAAAAGGTGTCAGAAAGGCTATTCCTGTAAATATATGTTCTTCCCTCAGATCTTCACTGACTGGACAAATTGCCCCATGTTGTTCTGATTTTCATCCATGTTGGTGTTCACAAACAGTTAAATACAACCAGTTGTCTTACTCCTCTTTCTGCTTTTATACATTCAATCAACTTTTTCTGTATCTGTTTGCAGACTTTTCCCAGTTGTAGCTACAGATTACTTAAATATCTTTTCCATGTAAATCCAGCTTTTCTAATATTTCAAGTAGGTGTTTGTGTCATATCTAATCAAATGCTTTTATATAATCTATGAAACGTAAGCATAGGTCTTTGTGCATCTGTATCTGATAAAATTCTCATAATTAATTAAGTTTGCATTTTTTGATCCAGTGTCTTGAAAAAAAACTTATTTTATTTATAGTCTAATTCTGCTACAAGTTTGAGGAAATTTACAAAGAAGATAACTCTAATACTGATCTCCAAAAATAAAAAAATAAAATGCAAGTACATAGTAATAAATAACTTTGCATGCTTTGTATATTTGCAGAGATGGATAAGTTTTCTTGTTGCACCATATATTACTTCTTAAATACAAACTTTGTAAAAGTCACTACCTAAAAAGGAGTGCCTTTTATCACTGAGAGCCAAATCAGCTTTACTATTTAACCCTTATCTGGGAGGTGAAAAACAATGGATTCATACTTTTCCCAAAGGCATTTCTTTAAAAAGTGAATACAACAGACAAGGCCAAAATGCTGTGTGATAATTTGTGTGATGAACGTGATCCTCACTAAATGCCCTATAGTTACAGCTTTCTGCTAGACGACAGCAAAGTTAGTAAAAAGAATACCTGTGATAAAGTAATGATTAACAAACTTGTTTTGATCAATTTATGAGTGAAGTCTGATCGTCCCTGGGTTCTTTAAGGCAATGGCCTTGTGCCAGATTAAATTAAGCTGTGTACCTACTGTTGGATGTTTTGCACATCAATTCATTAGTGATATGATCTTTAGCAGGTGCTCTATTCTCATGGGAAAGAGCAGG
>OZ038518.1:46662459-46759959 GCA_964036315.1 Acanthosepion esculentum
AACCTTTTGGAGAGAGAATGGCCAGACAGCTATGCAGAGGAGGGTATGATATCAAATGTACTATAATAAATTATCTCAATCTCAGACCAAGTTCCGTCTAGTGGGTTGCCTTGATCTGGAGGTTTAAAGAAAAACAAATGAAGTTAGTGATATGTTATTTAAACAATGTGGCTTAATTTATGACAATAATAACAGGATAATAATGAACAAAATCAACAGAAAATGCATCCTACAGTTAAGTTGGTGGGTCAGACAAAAATTATTGTGTGTGACCTGGGGTCGGGAGTGGATTAAGACACCTGGTTTACCCAATCTGAGAAATTAGCCTTTGTGACACAGATGCCCATTTCAATTTCATTCAAATTGGGCATGTGTGTAAGTGTGAATATATATTTTAAGTCAACAACATATCTCAAAATAAGTACCACCACTGAAAATACAATACATAAGGTTTAAATGAATTTTTTAAAATGAAAAATCTTTCTTGAAGCTTTTAATTTCAAGCTAATAGATTAAATTTAATATTTACATTATTTGGACTATTGTCCTCATCTTTGTCGCCATATTTATTACAATGTTTTAGCCATTACACTCCGGCCTTCTCCAGGTGGTTGGAATGTCGAACTGAACCCTTTATTTCGCTCACTGGGGTAGACTGTTCTAGTTCCATGTGCCATGTTTAATGGATGTATCTCCTGTTAATTTCCCTCTGAAAGTTCTTCACTGCCTTAGCCAGGTATTGAACTCACACTCTTTGGGTCCTGTCACTGGATCTAACTAACGCCTTTATCCACTGTGCCATGTGTCCTTGTAATAAATATGGTCCGAATAATGTAAATAATGTACATAATACCTCATCTCAGAAATATAGACAGTTAATATTTCCAATTAGCAAAATACTTTGCTATATTTCAAAAATTAATTTGACTGGAAGGAGTTGTTTTTTGTTTGTTTTTGTGCTAAAAATAGCTGATTAGTGCTCTTTTTGAGTTGTCTTTCATTACAATGTAATTCTCTGTATTAAAAAATCTTTAAAAAAAAAAAAAAAAGGTATCCAGTGCCAATCAGAAAAGTGTAATTTGGAAGTTTTTTAAAGATTTCTGATGATAACCAAAGTAAAGCAATATATCAATTGTAGCTAGGTAGGTAATTTACGATTCTATGATTTACATAGAGAATTTTATTGTTTTTAAATTCTTACCTAAATAAAAATTTTAAATAAAAAGGATATCTAACTTTATTTCATAAGCTTTTGTATTACTTTTTCTACTTATTAATAAAGGTATATTGTTCATTAATTTTCCTAAACCAACTGTAGGGCCTGAAAATAATCAATTTCAAATCATTGTAGGTATCAGAATCAGACATTTAGAACAATATCAGGAATTGTATTGGAATTGGTAAAAATATAGATATCGTCCCATCAATCATAAAAAGATAAATATTACTAAGAACTAAAAAGGAAAATTTGTGGAGAACCTTGATCATCCAAGTCCTGAAGGGACATGGCACAGAGAAATAGAAATATTTTCTATATAATATCTGCTTTGTAGAGTATACAATTGTGTATTTTCCACTGATGTTCAAGATTTGCTAACAGTCAGGATTTTGAATGCTGATTTTAAAGGCAAGTAGTTTCTCCTCTTTTAAAGATTATGTTATACCAAGACTTTTAAACCCCATTTCTTCCTGTTGTACTAAGGTAATGTTAGTCTATACTACATATTGATTTTACTAAATATTTTTGATGATTCAATTTTAGCTTGATTCTGTAAATAGAGCTGATGCCAAATGGAGCAGAAATGGTATCCACATGCAAAGGTTAATCATGGAAAGAACATGAAAGAGGATCAAAGAAAGCAAGGCAAAAGGAAAGCACAAATCAGCATTTCCTTTTTGGAATTTAGAATTCCTGTTTCTAGATGCACAGATATCTTTCCACTTATTAGACACATGAATGCTAGCACTGCTGCAAGTGTTTACATAACCTTTGAAGAACATGGCTTCTCAATTGGTTTGCTAAGAAAATCAAAAACAGATGATAGAAATGAGAACAATTTGAAACCCTAAGTCACGGATCAGAAGAGAAGTCGACAGAGGGTGAAAGGAGAAGAGGGTGTGGAGCAAAGTATTCGATTCCAACATCTATGATTTTCTTCTGTTCATCCATCTGTTGATCAGGGACATGAGTACAGAAATATTTAACAGGAAATACATCGTTCCACACTTTGAATAGCCAATCCTTTGCAGAAATCCTTTTTTTGTCTATTTTTATTAGTGCTTGAATATTCTTTAATTAGTCATTTCAATATATATATATATATATTATTTGGTTGAATAATCTAGACATATTATGCCTATTTATTTTTATTTTAAACTTCTCAAATAATGGATCAATTTCTTAGTGCTGTTACAAAACTGAGTAAGAAAGATGCCATAGTTTTGGTTATTTCTTTTATTTTTCCCCAAGTACTTTCATTCAAGCTCATCTTTAGAGATAAATTGCTAAGACAAAAAATAATGTAATTGATAGTTGAGAATTTTTTTGTAAATGTGCATGAAACATGCTATGCTATAATCAATTTATGTTAAGAATATGTAAGGGAGGTAATTTAGTTTAAGTTTTTTTTGTTAATGTTTTAAAAATACTCAACCTACAATTATTTAATAGAAGACAGCAGAAGTTCAGTGATTTTGAAAAGCATAACATGAATAATAAAAACAGCACCAACTTATGACAACACCTCAAAACAATGTAACAGAAATAATCATCTCAACACAACTCTTAAACAAAAAACAAGTTAACAACTTCTGTGTAGAAAAAGTCACCACAACCAAATGTTTAAGATAGTCAAGCTCTTATAGAAAAAAATTCATAAGATTCAAAAGAAATTACAATCGATAACATTTGTATAATCAACATGGAAATACTGATGCTGATGAAACATTTGCCTCTTGTTTTTGTTTTTTACATGCTAAATCAGTGCAGAATTTGCATTTCTTTCTTTTTTCTTTCTTTCATTTTTGGTGTAAAAAATTCCTGGATTTATCTAAACTCATAAATCAGGCTTATTACAAGTTCATGAAAAAAAAACAAACCCAAAAACGTTTTTTATGTGTGCTTGCTTACCTGGAGGGCTGTAAATCACAGATACATAGAAAATGCTCGCATTTTTGGTTGCAAATTAACCAGCACCTTGCCACTTTGATATTACTTATTTTCCCAAGTCTTGTCTGCAAACTTGTCTCCAAATAACAAAAACCGAAGCTTAAAAGCATTTTGCAATTATATATATATATATATATGATCTAACCATCATTGGATCACTAATCTGTAATATGAAGCCATTATTGCTAGACATGATTAAAAAGAAAGTCTTTGTAAATTGTGCTATCATCCAACAAACAAAATGATCAAAATAAGCAAATATTTTATATGTTGAAATTGTGCCTGAAATGATATTAACTTTATAGAGTACATTTCATCTAAGCATTATCTGAATTTAAAAATAATATATTTTTAGATTCTGTCATGTCATGTGTAGAAATTATATGACATTTGCTTGATTGGTTGTTTGGTCTTGTTTAGTGGCTTATCAATGAATTATTTAATGTTGAAATCTAAATATTTTGAATGCAATTGTATGCCTTCAACTATAGAGAAAATGTATTGTTGGTCAATTTGCTATGAAATGTATTGTTGGTAATTCTACAATAAAATGTATTACTGGTACTACTTTTTTCTTTTTTGAATAAACAAGCTTTTCTAAAAGAGAAAAAATTGCTTTTTTTAGGTCCAAAAGCATATTGGAATAGCAAAAGGTGTCTTCCACAAGTGAAGCAAAGTATTAAGAAACAGGAAAATTTCATTAGAAAATAATTCTGAATTGTTATATAATATTGGTCCTCTTATATATAGTAATGAATGCTGGACAATCTCCTCACAGATGAAGAAGAGACTGTGTCTGAGTTCCTTAAAAAAGCATTTGAACTGCATGCAAGTTCTGTAAAAAATGTTTTTCAACTATGTCTGAGTTTTGTAAAAAAAAAAAAATTGAGTTACATGCAAGTTTTGTAGAGGATGGAAAGTATGATACTGAAGTCCAAAGGTGCATTAGGATAGCAAAAGATGCCTTCCTAAAGCTAAGCAAAGTATTAAGTAATAGAAAAATTTCATTAGAAACAGATAAAAGAGTACTGAATTGTTATTTAATATCAATCCTCCTATTTGGCAGTGAATGCTGAAAATACCATGGACTGAACATATGAGCAACGATGAAGTTTTAGAGAAAATGTAAACACAAAGGACACTTATACTTAGAATCAGGAAGTGAAAGTTGAAATTTCTATAGCACATAATGAGAAAAGAGGGCTTCGTGAATTTAACACTCATAGGACATAGTGAATGAAAGAGAGACAGAGGAAAGCAGTGAATAACCTACCTAACAAGCTTGTGTAAATGGTTGGCAGAACAGGAATTAGGAGAGATAGCAAAAAGACAAATCTTACTGAGAGCCACAAAGGACAGGAAGTTGTGGAGAGCCATGATCGCAAATATCACAAAAGAAGGTGCAAAAAATGCCTCAACCTGATTATTATGCATGATGTAAATAACTAATATTAATTACAAAAATTAAGAAGTGAGCATATGTTTCTTTGGAGTTTATACACACACACATTTCATTAAAAATGGCTGACAATGAATTTCCGTTAAGTTTTTTATCATATTTTTCTTCCAAGATCTTTTCTAAAATTAGCATATGGATTGATTGACTGGTTGTATACTGCTTATCCACTTTTGCAGTTTACTTAAAGCCAGAAAGTATTTTTTAGATTGTAAGAATTTTAAAAAAATAATAATGTTTTATTCAAACAAATCTTAATAATTAACCCATAGCAAGTGGAAAAAGGTAGGTTCATACCTCTCCTGAGGGTCTTTACAAATAAGTGAGTATAACAAACCTGACTGGAATTTGAACTTGGCTCTCCAATCTTGAGCCATTGTCTATTACAGTTGGCTAGATGTATCTGTAAGTTCTATGCTAACAGCTTCTTATATTGCACTTCTCACTTGTGGAACTCTCCTGGCTCCATGCTTTCCAGTTAACTTTAATCTTCAAAAATGTAAATGCAATATCAATCTACTGTCTTCCCAATTACTCTCTGATTATTTAAGCTCTTTAGTAATGTTACTGTTTCTAATTCTTCCACGCCCAGTAAACCCTTGTGGCTTTACTGCTTGGCTTGGGGTGAATTTAATAAGAAAAACATGTCATACCTCACTTATATCTCAATACTCTTTGCTTACATCACAACACTCACTAGTTTTATGAAACTCGCAAAATGTTTCTATCTACCCTGATGATGACTGAAGAAAGTTGAAAGCTTGGACCATATTTCTTGTATTTTTCTCCTGGAATAAACTTCAGACAATTTCTAACAGAATTCCTCCTTGTCTGAGAAGGATTATTTGTAATTTGGAAAAGTCAATCATTAAAATTAATCAACACAAAATAACTGTTGTCTTTAATAATATTTGCCTTAAAGGACATTTGCTGCCTAAATATGAATGTTTGGGTGTACCAAATTACACTGACATTTGAAATAACATGTACTTTTCTAATTTTCTGCTTCGTTAATGAAATGAAAATCTTGCACTGCATTAAAGAACTTTTACCCATCAACCTAATAAGAAGACATCATAATTTCATCTTTGTTATCATAAAAATATTCATTACTATGTCCTATATAATAATAAATTGATTTTTTGGATATCCCCACTTTTTCACTGCAACGCTAAGTTAGGTTTCCTGTTTTATAAGCAGAGCTACCAGATAGAGTTACTTTTTAAACTAAGCAATGCTAACTTGTCCTATAAGTAAAAAATAAATTAAAAATTTAGTAGCATTAGGTTTTCCAATGTAGATAACATTGCTGATTGTTTTCCCACATTTTAAAAGCTTCTAGAAACTAGTTTTTGTTGAAGAATCTCATAGCTTTTGCCAGTCACCCTGTAAAGAAAATTCACTTAAATCCAAGACTGATAGATTGGGCCATGTTTGAAGGCCCAGTGCTATTTAATTTTCAATCTGACCTCTTGTGACATTTTGAACTACTTTTAAAAAAGTGGGCTAACTTGAGGAACAGATCTAAGTTGAATTTAAGTCCCACACTGCTAAGTTTTTAATTATTTATTTTAATAATACATACAAGAGTTGTCTGGAAAGTTTATAGGCTGACCAAGCTATGTAAGTAGACAAAACAGTTGGTAGATGTGACAAATGTGTGTCAGTACAGATGCAAAAGAGGCCCTGGATCACATGCATACATGTCTGTCAAAACCAGTTACATTGGTGTTTTTCCTTATTAGCAGTAGACCAGTTTAGCCCGTTCAGATATTGGCATCACTGCAACTTGTCTATCTGACCAGCTGTTGTATTTTGGTATATGTGCATGTCTTTTAATCTACTAACTGGCATGTCTATTTAGATTTATATCTTGGTCAGCCTATACACTTTTCAGCTGACCCTCATACTGCTGGATGCTTTTCTAAAATTAGTACATAAGATTACTCTGCTTGACTGCCAATGAAGTTGTACTAACAACCACTAGGTGGTATTTCCAAAACTAGTATATAAGAAAAGAGCACAAAGACTATTTTACCCATAGGATAATTTTCTCCTTGGAGTACTTTTCAGCCCACAATGAACCACATGTCACATTAAACACAACACAAAATAGTACGCTGCCTACAATGTTCTTATTTGAATATGTACAAGCATATTGTGGTCAAAAGAAATTAGCAACTCAGTTTTGGGACAAAATTTCAAATTGGGCATTTCTTCCCTCTACACCGTTTTTTTTAGTATTTATCATTGTTCTCTTCCTTGTATCCACTTATTTGTTCCTTCCTTGCTTTCTTCCTCTTACTACCACAACAACTGCATGTATTGTACGATGTACCCTGACAGAAGACACCTCTCATCTCCACAATGGTCTACTTATAATCACGAGTCATCAATCACTTGCCTGGATGATAAACATACTAGACATACGGACACCTCAGAATGGAGCACTAACACAACTGGATGTCCCTTCTTGATTCTGTCCAACTACGTTAATATTATGTAAAGTTGCTAATGATTCGATTTCTTGTGGGACAACAAAGAAGGGTCTCTTTTGACGGAACAACACACTCACCTTCTTTCAAATTGAAGTCCTACATGCCAGACAAAGACAAACTCTCTTTCATAGAGAATTAGGCAAGTCTTGTTCACCATTTCTGCCATTTGACTCTGGTTCTGGTTCACTATGTACAGTGGAGTAGTGGATAGCAGCTCAGATTGAGAGCCAAGTTCCAGTCAAATCCATTATATTCACTTACATGCTAACACCCTTGGGAAAGGTATGAATCCTCTTCTTCCCCTCCTAACTATGGGTAAATAGCAGGACAAACCAGGTTCTATAGCCTTGGATGGCAACTGGTCTACCACAGAAAGAAATGGCAACCTACTGTGGGAAAAAAATCTGCCTCATCAGTCATGTATTGAAAGGTACATGATTGCCTAAGCATGTATCGTGCATGGCACATAACTGACTGATGTCTGCTACACATATCTAATAATATCTAATAACAACACATATCTAATAATTCTACCAAAGCAACAAAGAATTCTTGTCAAATATAAGTCTCTCAAAATTTCATAGGAAATTTGTATACACATACGTATGAATAAGGACATCTTTGCATACCTTCATTCACTCCTTTTGTTTTCTGTTTACTTATTTCTGTTCTTATTTTATTTATTACTTATTCTTTCTGTTTATTGCTAAAGTGATATCATCTAAAGATCAAGTATACTGACACTTAGAATCATGAGACACTGAAACATCATTCAAGATCATTTACCTGGTTTCTTACTGAGTATGCAATTCAATGCATTTATAAACTATTTTTTTATTGATTAATAAATGCATGCACATACAAAACTCTGTCTTAAATCACTGACGAATGATGTCTGTGTGTGCATTCAGGATTTTCTCAAAACTATAAATAAGATCTATGAAAGCATATACCATGAAAGTGTAAATAATTTTTGACTTACCCTGTAATGGAATAACAAGTCACCTCCATTAATGATTACACTATAGGTAGTAAGTACCTATAAAGTCAACTGTCTATGAGAGACTTGGGGAAGAGTGAGAGTGAGAAGACGCAAGCACGTCTGACCTTCCAGTCAGTGGCACTCACTACTAGATTGACATGTGTGTATAACTGTACCATATTTCATATTGTACTGGTTGTGTACAATAAACCTTTCTTCTGTTATCCACATGGTGTTAAGTATTTATTCCCTTAGCATGGAATACAACACCCTCATATATTTGGAATCAACACCATACCATTTACTTGGAATTGATGTAATCAGAATTGAACTTAATCTTTGAAAATGAGCTTATAGTAGTAGTTTTTCACATAGAATCTTTGATTTATTTATATTTACTCATCCTTGTTGTTATCACAACATTTCAGCTGTTGAGTTCTTTGGCCTTCTTCAAGTGTCTATCAATCAAAGTTGCCTTCAGCAAATATGGAACTGAAATCTTTATTTAACCTATTAGGGTAGATTGTTCTCATCCTGTAGTCCTTGTCTAGGGATATCTCACCTTGTTCTTTTTAATGCTGTTCAGTTATTGTTCTTTTGGATTCCAATGAGTCAGAGTCTGGTGCAGGGATTGAACTCACAATTACTATGCCATCTACAAATGGCCAAAAAACACCAGCCAAAACATTGACAATGAAGATGAAGACATTACTCTCACTATAGATAATGTAAATAACTCCTCATCACAGAAATTCATATAATTAACTTTGTATTTTTATGAAGCATTGTTTAATTCTTTTTGTCTTTGCTAAATGTTTTGAGTAAATTCTTTCAGTTTCCGCATTCATAAAGTGATGTTTGTACTTAATATTCACACGATTAAATTAAAAAAGATATCGTATATAGCATGTTAAACTTAAACAGCTTGACTTCTGAGGTAATGACTTGATGTTTGATTCTGCGGTTATCATGTAGTCTCGGGTGCCAAATAAATGCCCCCAGCCACTTATTAATTTTTTGATTTTACCACCCACAATGGCTTATTAAAAACCCCAATTAAGTTGTAGAGAAGTGATTGAAAAGGGAGAGAAGAGTAGGAATCAACAAGATGAGGAAAATTAACAGTATGAAAATATTTCTGATTTCAATGACGCATTTTAAGATATTTTGAGCTGTTGTTGGATATATATTACTTATGTATTGGTCACTGATGGACACTTATTTTTATCACAACATAATATGAAATTTTGCCAGCAAGACATCATGGAAATATTTTTCATTTTGTTAAAGCATTTTACTTAAGACATTGATAGACATTTATTTTTAGTTTTCTTTCTTCAAGGTCTTGTTGCAGTTTTAATCACAACCCACTCATTTATTGACACCCTATATACGAGGGTGGGCTGAAAAGTTCATAGGCTGACTATGAAGGAGTGATGTTAGAGCTGTGAAATCTTGCATGCATTAATTTCAACTCTTCTTATTAATAACTGCATTGTTTCTTTCTAGGTACAAGGGTGGGCTGAAAAGATCATAGGCTGACTATTAATAACTGCATTGTTTATTTCCAGGCAAACTGATATCTAACTGTTCAAAGATGATTTCAAATGTAGTTAGTAGCAATTTCTCTTGAAAATGGACAACATTTGGCATCATGGTGTTATCAAGTACCTGTAGAAAAAGGTTTTATCTCCCCAAGGACATTCATGCTGACATGGTTTCTACATTAGGGGATGACACTCCATCTTGATCAACAGTGCAAAAGTGAGCAGCTGAAATTAGGAAGGTAAAGGAGTCTTGAAAATGATCCAAGGTTTGGACATCCTGCAACTGATGAGGAAAACATAGATCATGTTCACCATATTCTGCACAATGAACTTGGCATGACAAAGGTTTCTGCTCGGTATGTGCTACATCTTATACATGACCAAAAGCACACCTGACTGATCACATCATGGGAAAATCTGACATTGTTTGAGGTGGATCCAGCTGGTTTCCTTAAATGTTTCCTAACCCAGGATGAGTTCATCACTTTGAGCCAGAGACAAAGTGATAATCCATGCACTAGAAGCACCCCTCCTCACCTGTTCCAAGGAAGGCCAAGGTCATTTCATCGGTAGGGATGTTGATGGCCTCAGTTTTTGGGGATTCAAAAGACATTGTATTTATTAACTATCTTCAAAAGGGCCACAGAATTTGAGGGAGTGGTGAGGATAATTTTTGTATATTAGTATTTATTATATCTTCTTCAAGACATTTTTCAAAATAAGAAAAAAATGTATTTTGTTTTTTATCATGTTATAATGAGGGGATGCCTGTTCATAATATAAATACAGTGTCAAAATTATCCCTGATTTCTTAAAGAGTTATCTGTACTTCATTTTTATTTACAAATGCCAAGTTTAAAATACTGCTTCTGTCACTGATAACTGCATAATATCATGAACTGGGAAAAAGGGACATCATCAATAGCATGTAGTTTCTTCTATTTTTTATGAATGGACCAGTCAGCTTAATTAGTGCCCATAATATTCCTCACTTGTTTTGACCTTGTGTCATACAAAGCTAAGCTTGTTAAATGAAGAAAATTATATCACCTGAGAGAGATGATTATTTTTCATTGATTACAATGGTCAGTGCTTGAATCAGGATTAAGAATGCTGACTATTGAAGCAGAAAGGAAAATCTGTTTTTTTCATTTCACTCCAACCAAGGTAATAAAGCCACTAAGATGTAAGGAATTACAGAGTTTGAGAGAATATGAAAAAAAATTATTAAAAAAAAAAGAGAACAATAAAAGGACAGAAGATTGGTGAAACACAATCTTCCTATCCCACCATTTTGCCTTGGGCCTTATTAAGCATGATATAAACGATAAAAATAAAATTACTGTTTTTCATAATGATCAGAGGAAAAAAAAAGAATTATAAAACAAAACAGGCAATGCTTTTTCCAGATACTTCAAAGGGATTAGGAATTGTTTTTCAAACAAGTTTCATTGTCAGCATTTCAAACACTTGTTAATTTTTCTCTCTATTTTCGCTTTTAATTTAGCAAAAACAACAAGTGAGGCACACACAGTCTATGCTTCAATCTAATGAACAACTAGAGTTAACAATAGAAACATGTTCTCAAGTCTAGACATTTGACAGTTTTGACAGAAAACAGATTTGTCATTAAATGGACACAAAAGATTCAAAAGCAGTCTTACACCAAACAGTGTTGCAGCTTGTGCTTGCAATAAAGTCAAAGCAAAAAGGCAGGGAGAAGGTGGAATGAAAGGGATTTAATTAGCTCAAATAATGATAACACATCAAGAGGTGAAAGGAAGTTTGGAGAAACAATTACTCCCCACCCCTGTCTGGCAAAAAGGAAACTAAAAGTTCCTTCAACCAAAGTGAATTTAACTCATTGAACCCTGAGATTTGACCATTTCATTTTCTTTTTTGCTTTTGTTCACCCAATCAGTCAGTTTAGTGCAATACGTGATACATGCTTGGGTGATCATGTTTCTTTCGATTCATGACGGACTAGGCAGATTTTCCCACAGTAGGCTGCCATTTCTTTCTGTGATACTGTTATGGTGACCTATCTACATTAGAATGAACTCTTCCTCCTTTATAAATACTAACCTGTGAGACTTCCTAAAGAGGCAGTCGGAACGCAGTGTAATCTGACAGTTCGGACGGACACTTCTATCTGCTAACTAATAACATTCATATTTTTGTATATATGTTCTGTTATTTCAATACACTTGTTCAACCTACTTTCTTCTTTCCGTGTCTTTCTTTCTGGCCCCTAACAGGCCACAACAGATACACTGGTTGCCATATGGGCACGTGGATGAGTGGTTAGAATATTCGTATGACCATGAGATGTTATCGGATTGGAGAGGTCAATCCCAGCATGCAGCATCTTTGGAAAGTGCCTGAATACCATACCACTGGATTGACCCAAGCCTTGGGTGCCATTGATAGCTGTGCTAGCACAAAGTCACAAGATATCGTGGCCTGGGGCTTGAGCATGCTTGGCCTTGTTCAAATTGTTGATCACGCTAGATAACACGCACTTTCTCAGCATCTGTAAAGTCTGCTCTTTATCGTTGCAGTATAAACTACAGGTGGGCTCTGTGGGTGTTGAATAAACATAAATGCGTCTGAGCAAGCATCTATAACTGGGATTGGCTAGCCGCCCTAGTAGACAGATATCCTCGAATACAAGAGGCCAGTTATACTATACATTGGTTGCCAATCAAGGCTATAGAACCCAGTCTGTTTTGCTATTCAAATCATAGCTGCGCTTTGTGGTGTAATGCATAACAGCTTTGAATGAGAGATGAGTTCAAATTCCACTCCTCTTCGCTACATTCACTTACACCAAAATACCCATGGGAAAGGGTATGAATCCATTTCTTCTCCCACCACCCCAGCTATGGTTTCAGCCCATACAAGGCTCAAAAAGGTAGTCTGCAGTACAGATTAAGTTAAACGACACCTCTAACACAAAATATGATGAAAATTATATATATAATTAAAACATGAGATGGTCCACATGTGCTTCTTATCAAATCAAAATAGAATCACATATTAAAGGATTAAACAAGGATTTGGGTTAACTCAGAGAATATAGTTTTCACCGGGAGACCTCTAACCAACAACAACAATATTTGTCAGAAGAGCCAGTCCCACTTCTTTATTTCTCATGTCGTCGTTGAAAAAAAAAATTCCAACTATAAAATCTTTCTCTTTGTACTTAAATTAAATCAAATGTTCTGCTAATATAAAATAAATAGACAAACCACTCATCAACGGACTAATAGAGGGAGAAGGAATGATCCATTAAAGCCAATTGTCTGTAGATGGGAAGGGATTATTTTTTATTTATAAAACCACTACCAGTAGTTATGATCATAATGTAAATACTTAAATATGTACATATAGCATAAATAAATATACACTTAATATAGATATATTAATCAAAATAACTAAAATAGTAGATATCTCACAGCTATTTTCTCGCACACATGCTAATGTATCATACTTTCTGTCTTTGTTTACAATTAAAAAGCTCGTCACCACCACCAAGTAGTCACTTTGATAACTAATATGATTCGTTCCGCTAAGCCTGCAAATTTTGAAATACATCGTTGACTATTTGGAGTTTTTTTTCCTGCATATCTTTTTTTTATCTTGCCTGCAGATTTTGTCTGTTGCATCCGAAGTCCATTGATGGTGGGTGTTCTGCAGATGAGAGGTTTGTCTGTATATCATATATATATATATATATATATATATATATATATATATATATATATATATATATAATAAATATCATCAATATTATTTTCAATATTGTTATTTTGTTGCTTTATTTATTTCTCAAATTTCATTAACAGGCCTATTAAATCTACACACACACACACATATATATATATATATATATATATATATATATATATGTATATGTATGTATATGAAGTAACACTTTTTTTTTTAATCCGGCATTATTTCTTATTGCTATAAACATTATAATTAGTGGATATATGTTTCAGTAGACATAGCCGTCTCTGTTCCTTTTTTTAAACAGTGAAATTAATGTCTATTGGCTGATGAATATTCAATGTCAAAGCCACTTACTTAACTCCTCATCTCAGAAATTCAGACAGAAATTAATTTCACTGTTTAAAAACAGGGATGTTTACTCAAAAATGTGTACCCACTAAATTCTAGCTGTTTCATGCTAGACGCAATTGTCAGGCCTGACGATTGCATCTAGCATGAAACAGCCTGTCACCTCCGAGTGTTGACATCTATATATATATATATATATATATAAACACAGCAAAAATTACAAATTGACTTCATGTGGGTATAGATCTTTTTCAACCAACACTAAGTATATTGGTTTTATAGAACCCTGGGCTTGAATAAAACCAACATACTTAGTGTTGGCTGAAATAGATCTATACCCACATGAGGTCAATTTGGATTTTTTTGCCGAGTTTATTTATATATATATATATATATATATATATATATATATATATATATATATATATATATATATAACACATTCTATTAAATAACACCAACAATGGTCTTTTCACTTTCTCATTGGGGTGTATTATGTAAAACACTTCAGTCAGAAATTGCAAAGACAATATAAAAAAAATGAATAGACAATTCTTGTCAGTGTTATTTAATAAAACTTGTTTGCATGGATTATTGCTGCCTAAATACACACACACACATATATATATATATATATATATATATATATATATATATATATATAAAAGTGAACATAAAAGTCAACACTCAGAGGTGACAGGGTCTTTCAGGCCTGATGATTGCATCTAGCATGAAACAGATTGTCGCCTCCAAGTGTTGACTTCTATGTTTACTTTTATATCTATATTTACATATGCTATTGATATTGAGCATTTTACCCCATAAATATAGCACACCTTAAAACTATATATATATATATATATATATATATATATATATATATATATATATATATATATATCGCACACTGATGTGTAAAAGCATTATGACCAATAACATGTGGCAAGAATGAAATGAAAGCTATTATTTTTTAACAATTGAGTGTCACAGAGTCATATTTAGAAATGCGAGTTAGCTGACTAAGAGTATTTTGTTTTAATGCACTGAAAACTGTATAAGTATGAAGACTGGAATGATTTTGATGAAAGCTATATTGTTATTTTAAAATTATTGTAAAAAGAGATATTATAAACTGTAATACACACAGTATACTTATCATATAAATGTTAATAATCTCACAAAAACTTTGCCAGTATTGGTTGCTTAATAACAATTTAATTGTTAAAACTGATTTGCATAATAAAATTTGAAATCATCAAGAAAAAAAATTGTTAAAAAATTAAGTTCTTTCCTAATATAACGATTTTGATAGATATAAGCAAATCTTTTGGATTGCCTTTGAAACCTGTGAGGAGTTTTTTTTTTTTTTTCCTTACTGCCAAACCATCACATTTTGACTTAAAATATACAGACTTTCTTAGTGAATAATTGTCTTCTCCCCTCATCACTTACTTTAAAACTTGATATCTACCAAGCTGCCTGTCTGTCTCTCTGGACAGACTTTCTTTTTCTCAGTCCCTGGAATTTCACATTTGAGCAAGACTTTTCATCTTCACTCATTAGGTTTTTTTTTTTAGCATGAAACACACCCTAGTTATTTTATGAAGAGCTGCAAAAGTGTTCTCAGCTTGGTCCACTTCACAAAATCTAACCAAATTTCCCCAGAAGAGCTTTTTGGTCTACAATAAGCCACCTTGTTAAGCCAACTTGTGGACTTAGCTGGGCACATGAGAGCAACAAAAACAGGAAGCTGTGGAGAGCTATGATCTTCCATGTCCTGAAGTTATATGGCAAACAGAGAGTAAACAAGAAACAACAATAATGTAAAAATAACTCGGAAAAAAAAAATCTAATAAGGATAGAGTTTCATCTGAGAACTTAGTAGCCCATTAACTCCACGTGTTTTTAATAATTCATATTTTGTAAATGATTGATTACGGAAAGGATATAATCACAAAAATGCTTCAAAAGTCAAAAACATATGACCAAAACAGAAATAAGATAAACAAGAAATGCAAATAAAATGAAGAAGAAAAATGGCTAGTCAAAAATTATTATTAGTTGTAGTAGGAATCCATCAAGGAAGTTTAATGTTTTTGGCATTGCTTTCAAAAAGGTGATAAAGTATAAGCCAACTAAAAGTGACATTACAAAAAGAATAAAGAAAGGAGAAGAAATACTGTGCAGAATAAATACAGTGATAGCATTTGTTCCCGCACGAGAGCAAATATGATACTCTTATCATATGATAGGGAAGCACTTCCATTAGGAATCTACAGAGAATAAGCATGATTTAGTTTATCACCTGTGTTGTCTTCTGATAAACCAAGACTTACCCAAGCGAAACAGCATGATGCCATATGAACGAATAAGATCAGTTCTAAACATGAAAAGAAAAAAAAAAGCACCTATTTAAGCACATTAAATTTATCAACTAAATTCTAATAAAAAACACTGAATCATTTAAAACAACGTCTTTATCTCAGCTGCTTTTAATCACAATGTTTCAGCCATTGAATGCACCAGCGTTCTTCAGGTGTTTGTTATAATTGGCAATATTTTATAAATCAAATAATATATTCTGTCCACTATTAAAAGAAAAAGAAAAGAACAGACGGTAAGTGACTAAAACATGAAGACTGTAATAAAGGTGAGAAAAATAGTTTGAATCAATCAAGGCTCATTTAAGAGATTAGTGCATGAAGATGGCTGAAGAGTTGTTGAAATATTCGCAAAAAGAAATAAAAATGAAGAAATTTGCCCAAATAAGGCCAATTATAATAGTAAAAATACTTATTCTAAGAAATTCAGAAGAGTAAAATATCTTTTATACCAGTGAACACTGGACAATTTCCTCAAAGATGAAGTAACAGAAACATGGCTCCCTACAGAAGGATGCTGAGGATACCATAGACAGAACATGTGAGCAACAAGGAAGTTTTAAAGAAATTGGTAATGCAGTCATAAAAAACACAACTGTAATATCTAGAATATATGAATAAAGAGGGCTTGGAGAATTTGACAGTGGTTAAGCATCTTACTTCCCATGACCGACTCTTGGACAAACAACATGGCTTACATTTTGTCAGGTCTAATGCTGATATGTTAATGGCCATCACTGAATATGAATATCAAGCTCTTGATAATAACGGTGAAGTTTGAGCTGTGGCATTTGACAGGGTTTGGTACACTGGTCTTCTATGTAAGTTCCAGTGCTACAGTATTACAGGATGATCGAGTGATTTAATCCAATCATTCCTATCAAATCGTGAGATAAACAGTATTAAACAGGCTTGCTTCCAGATCCTTTCACATGAATGCAGGTGTCCCTCAAGGCTCTATCCTGGGTCCTATGCTGTTTTGAATTGTCATCTATGATCTTCCCAATGTCATCAGTTCCAAGTAGGTATTTATGCAGATGGCACTACCATTTACTCCTGTTACAATAGCAGATCTGTCAGAGCTGACAAAGTAAACCTGGCTGCTATTCATGAAAAGGACCTCCAATCAGTGTTTAACTAAGGTAGGAAATGGCTTGTAAATTTTAATGCCTCCAAAATAAAATTGATCTCATTTAAACACCACAGAGAAACTTTTCTGCCTGCCAGCAGCATGGTTGATGCCAGACTCCTGGAGAGCAACACACTGCCACTTCTTGGCCTCACTTTTTCAAATGACTTAAAGTGGAGTGACCACATTGAATCAATAGCTGCAGCTACTGCAAGGAAAGTTGGGTCACTGTGTTATACCAGAAAATTTTTCTCATGAGAGTTCATCTTGCACATTTAAAAATCTACTATTCATCCATGCAATGAACACTGCTACCATATTTGGTCTGGTACTTCTGCTATTCATTTTGAGGTTTTTGACAGAATCCAAAAAAGAATCTGTAATGTAATTGATCCTGATTCAACATCTTGACTTCAGTCACTTTCTCACCAATGTGGCGTCACTTGTCTTTTCTACAAATGTTTTCATGGCAAGTGCTTTGACAAGCTTTTTTCCCCTGTTGTCCCGACTACATGAATTTAAGTGTGCTATTAGGTTGCCATCTAGGTCCCACCCATTTACTGTTGAAATAGTTAAATGCAACTGCCAGTTCTACTTCAATAGTTTCTTTTTCACACTTCCCACCTGTGGAACTCCCTTCCATTTACTTGCTTGCCTGATAACTACAATCTTTAAAAATTTAAATGCAACATCAATCACCATCTATCTTCTTGAATGTTGTTCATCTTTTGTCCTTTCCACAATCCTCCTTATCATCAGTCTTTTCTCTCTCTCTCTCATTCTCTGTAACCTCCTGCATTTCCACCTTGCTTGGATTGAAATGATTAAAAAAAAAAGAACATAGTGAAGACAAAAGGAACAGCAGGAAACATCAAATGAACTTCAGATATATATATGCATAAGACAACTAGATGAAGCTATAAAAACATCTGATCTGGAATGCAGAATCCCTCAAAACATAAAATAAGACTAAACCACACAATGAAAAACAACATGCTCTCATTACTGACATTAATTTGATAGTGTGCTTAAGTAAAAAAAAAATAGTTTTATGTAGTAAAGATTTATTTACATGAGGACAAGAGTCATCATAAAAATCCTCATCCCAGAAATTCAAGGAGGAAAGATTTATTCTTGTATTCTTATCAGATATTAATAACATAACATTACCCAACTAATCAGTAATCCTTACTCAAAGTCTGCCTCTTCTTTCACATTCGACTATTTCAGCCAAACTAAAATTTTGTTTTTATGCTATACTTCACCTTTGATTCATTACTGATAACCTCTAGCCTCTGATTGCTAATTAATATTCATGTTTCTATAGCAACAGACTGAGAGATATTACACAGAATCTCTACTTCTTTATTAGTTCTTTTTTTTAAATCCTCATTTTGGTCCTTCAAGTTTTTCATTATATTTTCTGTTTCATCTTCATTTTATTTTGTTTTTAAATAAGATTTCTAACAATTGTCAGAGATTGGGGATAGCTGCAAAATTAAATTAATCTGAATTTTTTTTTTTTTTGAGTATACTAAATGATGTAATTTAAAATTTTTATTTGACCAAAGATGTGGAGCTTCCATTGATAAATTTGGTTTGCATCCTCTCTCCTGCCATCATAGAGCCGGCTGCTTTCCAAAGCATGCAGGAATAAAGGACATCATCAGAAGAGGTTTGGATGCAGCTGGGTCTCCCTCCCAAATTGAAAACATAGGCCTCGACCATAGTGATGGAAAGTGTCCAGATGGGATTACCATTTTCCCTTTTAAAGTGGGGAAGTCATTGATTTGGGATGGGACCTGTGCTGATACACTTTCAACTGATAATTTGATCAGGTCCATGGAGATGAAAAAAAATAGTTAAATATTCTTCTCTTGCAGATAGATTTTATTTTTACCCTAGTGACAGTAGAGAGTTCTGGGGTTAATAGCCCTCATTTGATAGTGTTCCTTTGGATAGTTGGTGGGATTGCATCTCAATTAAGGGATGAGCCTTGCAAAATGGAGTTGCTCTTACACCGTGTCTCACTGGTGAAGGTGCGGGGTAATGCTTTCTAAAACATTGTGACAGGCAGAGGATAGCAAAAACAGAAAAACAAAAACAAAAAAAACAACAAATAAAACATTTTTCTTTTTTTAATAGATACTTTGTTCAAATAAAAATTTTAGATTACGTCATTTAGTATACTCGAAAAAAATCTGAAATTTTATATTCAGTGCCAATTTGGTGAGAATTGTTAACAGAAGATAGCAAAAAGAAAATGAAGCTAAATAAAAAGCAGTATTTGTGTTGCTTAATCAGTTTTCATAACTACAAAATCCTTAATTCTTGTAAATTTTAATTAATGGTAATATCCTTCTGTCTTGTCTTACTGGTTGATAATTTTTTCACATTAAATCTCAAGTACAAATTCTTGTTACAAGCGGTTCTAAAATGAATTGGAGGAAAATAAAAACACAAAAAGCATAATGAATTACTGAATGCGTTGCTTAAAAGTAGAAAAAAAGTATTAACTCCAAGGTTCTCTTCTTGGTCCTACTCTGTTTCTGTGTTTTTTAATGATCTGTCAAGGAACATTCTCATCTATATAGATAATACTATAGTTTATGGATGCATTCTATAAAATCAAGATGATTTGAGCCTTGCAACTGATCTCTCCTCTGATCTGGCTCTAACAGTCCCAAAAGGAAAAAAACTGTCAAAACCAAGCTAGTATCATTTGAACCTCACTGATAATACCCTAACCTTCTCCAGTCACAATGAAGAGTTAGGTTCTCAATGAGGCTCAATGCTTTGAACATCTATTGCATCTTGAATTCACTCCAGAACTCAAATTGAACCCATGTATATAATACACCGCTGAAAATGCTGGAAAAAATGTCAGCTCATTCCATAGCTCCTGAATGTATGTAACTTCTGTTATGCTTTATCTTTACAAGAGTCAGGCTGGACCAAAAATGGAGTATTGCTGCCATATCTGGACTGGAGTTGTTTCAATTCATTCTATCACTCCAGAAAATACCTGACTCCTTTTGCCATGCTTTATCATTACAAGAGTCAGATTATAGCAAAAATGGATATTGCTGTCAGATCTGGGCTGGAGTTCATTGTCTAACCAAAACAGACTTAAAAATCATTTACATGACTGAAGGGATTTTCTTATTGGTGTTGAGTATCTGCCAATGAAAAGGGGCGGAAAACTCAGCAGCACTGGAATCAAACACTGTATCATAATGAGCAAGGCATGGAAAAGACTTCCACATGGGAACACCACATATATGGAATGAACAAATTTGAAATGGTGTTGGGTAATACAAACAGAAATCCTTGATAACACATGGCAATCCTGTTGTGTGGTAAACACAGTGCACTTCCCAGAAAATGTGCTTGCTTTAAAAACTTTAACCTGTTGGCTAGCAAAGGAATCATTTGCATAGCTAACACTGCTCAGCTCTTGAGTATCTCATGAGGAAGCTGGTAAATACTTTCTTTCTTCATAACCTTCAGACATTCAGGATTTGCACCAGCTGTTCTGGCAGGGCAGCCATGTGCTGTCCTTATGCAGAGACAGAAAACACTAAACATTATCTCTTTGACAGACAGGAGCAGGTACCATTATCAGTAGTGATTGGCTGCTTCGTTTACATTTTGTTTTCTTGTGAGGAAGAGTTATTCTCCATTTTTCAGCCTCCCTTCCACAGATGCAGCATCAAAAGCAGATTACTATTTCCATGACAGATGTTCAGATATGATTCTTCATTTCCACAAGTTCAGCCTTTTTCAGCTAGATTTCTGTCAGTTTAATATTTTTATTTGTTGCTGGTTACAAGCTGCAACCATCTCGTTTGTTTTAATGTCATGTACCCACCAAGATGAGATTATTGAAGAATTCATCTGTTCACCCAAGTGAGCTGAGGTTTTCTTGATTTGGCAACTTTCTTAAAAGGCAGAAAAATGATGGGTAAGAGGAATAAACACTATTGTAAAAACTATCAATAGTTAAAGTCTGCCAAATGTTACAATCATTCTGGTTGATGTCCACAAATATTCTTGAGGCTTTGAGAATATCTGTCTATATCTCTGAGATGAGGTATTATGATTATTTACATTAATTGGACTGTTATCCTCATCTTCATTGCTATATTCACAACGTTTCAGTTGTTGTATGCTCTGGCCTTCTTCAGCCTTTAGACACATGGCCCAGTGGATAAAGATGTTGGTTAGATCCAGTGACTAGACCCAAAGTGTTGTGAGTTCAATACCAGACTACAGCAGTTGTGAACCAAAACTTGGAGAGTTGAGTTAAAGGAAAATAACTGAGACATCCAGAAGAGACATGGCATGTGGAAATAGAACAATCTACCCCAGTGGCTAAAATAAAGGGTTTGGTTCGAAATTCCAATCACCTGAAGAAGGCCGGAGCGTACAACAGCCGAAATGTTGTGAATATGGCAATGAAGATGAGGATAACAGTCCGAATAATGTAAGCTTTGAGAATAGTTAACAGCAAGGGTAGGAGCCTGTGCCTGTGTGTTGGAAGTTTTTGCAACTATTAGAGAATTCTCTTTGGACAAAATGAAAACTGTGATGCAGACTTAACTAGCACTTGCTGCCCTCACAAGCATTACTGAGAGAAAAGGGCTATATCATATTATAATTCTATTTGTTACTGAGTATGCATGCTATGCTCTGCCTTCACCTCAAATTTATGCCCACATCATGTTGAAACACTGGTTACCATATGTTAACCAAAGATAAGCAATTTCGAGCCTGGTCAGTACCAGGATGAGTGACGTCTTAGGAATACCAGCTACTGTAAGCCTGAATGCACAAATTGTTAATTGGAGAGCCAAGTTCCAATTCTTATTGGGTTCATTATATTCACTTGTTCACAAATACCTCTGAGGATGGCATGGATCCATGTCTTCTTCCCCCAGCTATGGGTTAATTAGTAAGACGTATCTCAAAAACAAATTCTTATAATCTAAGAATATTTTCAGGCTTTAAATAATCTGCAAAGGGTAGGTAATCCATAAAAAATGAATCAATCAACCATCACCTAAAATGAAGAATGAGTGATTTCTATTTGATTTGCAAACATAAACAGAAAAAATATATATCAAAGGAACTGTTTGATTTTATGGAAAGGAATGAAAAGAAAACATGAATGTAATAAATGAAGGAAAGAAAAGAAAGAAAAGGAAGATAGAGAAGGTGATAACACTAATGTCTGTTTCAGTGAAAAAGAAAACCTTGACAGTTTTGAATGTTCATTTGTACCCTCTTACTTATTTGAATAATGAACTGCATTCACATTTATGATTGTTATGGTAATATTTTTGGAAAGTTGTGATGCTTAAATATTTAATGAAACAATGGGAGAATTTCTATAAGTATTTTATAATATATAAAATATATATATATATATATATATATATATATATATATATATATATATATATAAGTATTTTATAGCTGTGGAACTCACAAGGTGTTTATTCTAACCATTAACTTACAAATTAAGATTTATCAGAAAATCCAAATGAGAAAACTGAAATTTTCACAGGTAATTCTAGTTATGTATAATGTAAATGCACAGTTAGTGATTTTACTATAGGAATGTATTTGAAAATCAAAGAGATTGTTAGTGGTCAAGAATCAATGGAAGTTTTACTAACAGAATAAGGCTATTATACGTATATGACTTGTGTAATAAAATATGAGAGCATAAAGACCATAGACATATATAATTTGTACCCAACCCTAGTGAGTGGGAGTGAGGGGATAAAATAGATGCTAGCATTTTTTTATTTATTTTATCTAATAAAAATTAATTTGATTTACCATGCAGTGGTCTGTGACAGTGAAAATTCTCTTCTGCCTAGGTGGTAACTCAATTATTCAGACCATCGGCATTTGAATGGAAGAAGAAGCGAGTTGGCCATGCCAACAGCAGATGCCAAATAAAATTAATGAAAAAACAAAGCCAATTCCTCTATTTGATTGTCATGAAAATAGTAAATTACATCAAATACCAATGAATAACATTTACACTGTCCTGCCTGCTTCTCAAGTGACTAGATAATTATGAATCACATGCAGTGGTTTTATAAATCCATCTTCTTCATGGGGTGGGGAGGGGAAAGAAATCAATATTTACTTTTCTTCTTATTACTGTTGATATTATCACAGTGTTCAGGTCATTTCGCATTTTTTGTTGTTAAGTAAGCGGTATAGATTGGAAACAAAGTACAACTCTTGGTAAGATTTGAAAAGTCTTCCTGGAGTAGTAGTCTAATAGAGACCACACTTTATCAATCTGGTCACAGAAATCAACCCAGAAGTAAAGTCAAATATAATCTAGCTACATCCATTTTTCTCCAAACTATGTTGTCTGCTACCAGACAGTAATATACACTATATTACTTAATGTTTTTACCATCAGATTTGAATTTTCTTCTTTATTTACAGGTTGTAAAAAAACTTTGAAGAGAAGAGAAAAATTCAAATGACAAGAAACAAAAATTGACCCTTCCCCCCACTAACATTACTATCCACATGGTGCCATAGATAAATTGTTATCTAAATGATGCAAAAATGAAAATAACAGTGACATCTCATTTTAACAGATATATTTACCAAAATTACACAAAAATATCTTGAAATACTAAATTTATTAAATAAAACTGCCATTGGATCAATTACAGCCTCAAGTCTACTTTGGAATCACCTGTAACTTTCCTGGTTGATCTCCTTGTTTAAGTTGGTGAATGCTGCTATAATCCTTGCCTCATCTTTGATATTACAAGGATTTTTATCGGTCTCTCACTCAACTGCACCCCACATATAATAATCAAGGGAGTTGCAGTCTGGAGAGTTGGGTGATCAGATTTAAGGGCTGATGTGGTCGTAGAAATTGTCATGACTAGATTCTCCTGTTTTTGTGGCATGGTGCAGGGTCCTGTTGCTAGACATAGGGGATTCCAGTAGCCACGCTCTTGATCCAGGGCAGTACTACCTCCTCAAGGCAATTGATGTAGGCCTCTGTGTTCAATCTGTGGACCTCACCAACAAATTTGGGAGTTCTTTTTGTAAGCTGCCATGCCTTCATAATCACCATTAGACTCAAGCAAATCATTTCAAATACTCTGCAATATCCTCAGATTGTCACCCAAACACACTGAAATGTTTGTATTGGATCTTCTGGTGCAAATGCCAAGCAGTACAGCATGCCAAATTTCTGGTGAATTGTGTCATGGTGCTCTTTTTCTCACAGACGGTGCCCAACTGACTGTACTATACTGAACAGTCAAAATCAAAAACAAACCATGTACATGCACAAAATTAAAAATATAAAATGGTGACAATTTACACATTGCACAGTGTGTGCATATATATATACACATACACACATATTATTATTACTATATATATATATATATATATATATATATATATATATATATATATATATATATAATGTCATTTAAAGAACACAAATAGCACCATATTGTCAAAATATATATGGAGTCAAAAGCAAAATAATATACCTACTATAGTTAAATGGAAAATTATAAGAGAAGTACCCCCATATATTACCAATAGGAACTGTAGACTGTGTTTAGAAGAAAAATTATCAATATTAACTTTTAATAATCAAATTAAATTATTAAATAAGAAGAATGAAATAATGGGTTGATGCTGACATATTAACAAATATTTACTTTGTTACTTTAATAATAATGTAACATAATAAATTAAATAAAATATTAAATAAATATAATTTAATTAATAATAAAAATCAACAAATATTACAATTTAATTAATAATATAACATAACTTCTACATAAACCATAAAAAAAAATTAATTCAATTTCAAAGCAGAATTTTACAACTGGTAGAAATATCTACATCTGAAAAAAATGGAAGACATAAACAAAAGCAAAATTTCATGAATGTGTGCGTGTAAAAGAATGTTAAATTGATGAATATGCATGTGTACAAAACGGAGTAAAAAAGAGGATAAAAAAAGATGCGGAAGAAAGTGAAAAAATTGGAAATGCCATTTAAAACCACAAGACTGGAAATTTTACCAAGCAACATCGATGTCAGGATTAAAATTGATATTTAAAAGTTAAGTAATCTTTTCATATAATATATATATATATATATATATATATACAAAAACACACACATATAAAGACATATACACATATATACACACACAAACACACACATGTAATTATATATACGCATTCAAACACATACACACACACACATAAATATAAACATACAAACACACATAAACACATATATATATATATACACAAACACACATAAACACACACATATATATATACAAACACACAAACACACACATATATATATACAAACACACACATATATACACACACATAAACACACACACATATATATATATATACAAACACACAAACACACATATATATATATACACACATAAACACACATATATATATACACAAACACACATAAACACACACATATATATATACACAAACACACATAAACACACACATATATATATACAAACACACATAAACACACATATATATATATATATATACAAACACACACACATTATATATACACACATATATATATACAAACACACACACATTATATATACACACCCAAACACACACACACACACATATTTTATATATATATATATATATATATATATACACACACACACACATACATAAACACATGTATATATATAAACAAACACACACACACACACATATGTTATGAAATGGATTACGTTAAACAATAATTTTAATATATATTCTGTCTATACATTATTTTTACAGATACAATTATTTTAGTAAATGCTATGTTAATAATAAACAGTATTAATTACATTTACTGGCCTGAATATCCGAGAAATTTTGTAGAAAATATGTGCCCTCCGACAGGAAACAGACTAAGTCTGACAATTACTTAGTCCATTTCATAATATATATTGTCATTTGTTTATGTTAAGATACGCTTCAAGAAGATATGATCGCTTGAGAAAGATTGTGAGAAATTTGTTTAAAAACAGTAACTTGACTTTGCTAACCAGATGCTTCCTCTGTAGCTAAATGATATAACACGTCAGGCCAAATGACAGTTCCATGTAGGAAACAGGCTCGATTTCTGTCAGAGGACACATATTTTCCATTAAATTTCTTGTACATTCAGGCCAGTAAATGTATCTTAGTTGTATCTATAAAAATAGTGTATAAACAGTATGTGTGCGCATATATATATATATATATATATATATATATATATATATATATATATATATATATATACTCGTATAAATACACACAAACACATCTATACACACATGTATGTATGCACACACACACACATATATATATATATATATATAATATTGAAATTTGGTTTGGTTTGTTTTCTGACATATCAACCCCAATGGGTTATTTAATGCCAACAATTTTTATTGCTGTTAATATTTTTTTCCCCAAAAAAAGTATTGCTGGTAATATATATATATTTTTTTTAAAGTATTGCTGGTAATAAGTTTTTTACAAAGTATTTCTGGTATTAAAACCTATTTTTATACATCCACAGTATTCTAACCCAAGTTTGGGGGTTAACTATTTGCCCATAGCTGGGACCCGAACAGGTGCCACCACCCCGGGTCATGGCAGACCTGGGAATAACAGCAATTAAGAGGCTTTTCCATGCTCCTCAAAACCTTCTGATCAGAGGCCCCCACTGCTGGACATAGCTTATTGTTCTACCCAGGACGCAGATGTAGTTTATCAACATACCCAGAAACAGATTAAAATTTTGAACAAAATAGTATCTTCTGACAAGATCTGAACTTAAATCCTGTATCCATGGGTGACTAATTTCACATGGGGGACCTAATACTAATATTTTTTCATTGTGATTTAAATTTTCTAATTTTTTACTGCTATCCTAGAAATCTTTGAAGCATTTAGTTTTTAGTTTGTTTTTGTTATTGTTGTCCATTTTCTCCATTTGTAAAGTGCGCATTTACTGATCAGAAAATTTCAAACTTGGCATATGTAAATACAAAAAAAAAATTACAAATAAATCTTTCAGAATTCAGGGATCAATTTGATACTGTATTTACATAATGAATAGGACCCCTCCTTTTAAAAATAATAATAATAAAAAATACAATTTTTTTTTTTTTTTTAAATTCTGACAAATGCTGTGGACTGAGGAATGTCTCATGAATGTTAATATACAAAAATTGTGAAAAAAAAAATGATTTCCTCTTTTTTTATGAGCAAACCTGACAATTTAAGTAGTGCCAATATTGGAGGCAGAATTTGGGGTAATTATTTATGGCTGTGACCCTTTGGTAAACAAACCCCTAACCACTTACTGAAACATCACAAGGAAACCAAATGGGAACAAGCCAATTATTTATATTTCTAATAGGGGTGAAAAAATGGAATTGAACCTATTCCAAAAGGAGGGAGAGTAGGAACGGATAATTTATGTTTGCCCATCACAGATGTAAAAAAAAAAAGAAAAAGAAAATAGCTGGAAGAGGCAAAAGTCTACTAGCTGAGGAAAGTAGAGAGAACACAGCAGATGGAGGAACTTAAATATGGTTTTTAAATACACATAACCACTTGATCTTATAGAACTGGATAAGGAATTTTTGTTATTGCTGTTGCAGGATGGTGTGAACAATTGGTGAGTTTCCACTGAGAAAAAATGTGAAGAAACTTGGAAACGTTTGGAATGATGGGAAATCCAAGAGAAAAAGCTGAGATGTAAATGTAACAGAAAGAGAGAGAGGAGGGTCAAGAAAAAAAAGATTTCCCAGAAGGTGACCATGTAGATGAAGAGGTGGGACTTTTGTCAGACTTTGCAGTCATCCAAAGAAATATTTCAAGCTTTGCTCTGTGTGTGATGAAGATTCATTCTTCAGGTTAAATTAAAAAAAACATTATTATTCTGAAGAAGTTCCTCCTTACAATAAAATGAGTCACTAAGTAGTTTTTACATTTTGTCACTCACTTATCCACTATATCTCTATATAAATATTTGTATATATATATATATATATATGTGTGTGTGTGTACATACATAAAAAAAAGAAAAGGAATATCTAAAGCATCTCCCTCACTGATAGCAAGCCTCAGAGTTTCATACACAACACAATCTTCACGTGCTGAGTATAGATTGGCTGTTATGTAACTTAAATTTTAAAAAACATATCTGGTTATTGTAATGTTGGGATAGATATATATATATATATATTACATTGCGATTATAGGTTTTTAATTTTAAAATCATATTTGGCATTTAAAATAATGGATTTTGTATATATATATATATATATATATATATATATATATATATGTATATGTATGTATGTATATGTCTGTGTAAGAAAATAAAAATAAAATTAAAGAATTTTTTAGAGTTGTGAATATTATTATTTTTTTTTTTATTAAAAAGGAGATTACTTTTTCCTTTCTTATTCATATAGCAAAATGTAATATTCCTAAATAAATTAATTGTAATTTATATAAAAAATTAATCTGGATCAACATATTTAAGCAGATATTTATTTTAATACTTAAATGTAACCAATTCATTTCTCTTGTTTAATAAGCTGGGGGTATTTAAGTGCTTTAAGATAATCAGTTTTTCAACAAGACATAAGTTACATTTATTTCCTTTCCCATTATAACATTTGTTATACTATCCCAGTTGATTGATGGTGAGATGCCATCATTCTTTAATTGCCAGAAATATTTGTAGAGAGCAGTGCTGTTTCTGTATTTTATATTACCTAAGGTTATTCAATGATGGTAAAAGCAAAATTTCCAAGGATTTTCAGTGGAACCAAAATAAAATTTAACATCACTATCGGAATGTATGCTCACTCGGTATACAACATTATCAGTCATACATTGACTGTTTAAGGGACAGATCATATTAATATACACTTAAAATCTCTGATGTATTATATCAAGGACTTTTTTATTAACACCAGCACTATATGTGCAATATATTATAATTATATATATATATATATATATAAAATCACAGATCTTTCAGAAAATGGTTTCAGATTTGGCTTTTCATTTTCAGAACGTTCTCAATTTGCTTTTATTGAAATAAAAGCAAATTGTGAATGTTCTGAGAATGAAAAGAAGCAAAAAGCAACAGCAGAAAACAAACATCCATTGGAGAAATTAAAAGTTTTATAACAAAACACAAAGTTTATTTATATTTAAATAGTTTTCTAAAGATTAAAACTTTAGACAAAGCAAAGCTAAATAAATATCTAAAGCACTTGCAATTCAATAGTTAGTTAACAAGTCTTGCCTGCCTTTACTACTGTAGTGAGGTCAATCCTCATTGAGTATCCCTTATTAGCAGTATTTTACTAAAAGCTTAAATAACTGTTCTGTCTTGTGGCTGAGAGAGGTGCACATTTTTATTGTTGTCACATATTTGTGTTTAAGTCCAAGTAAAAACTGGGATTTCCAGCAATGGTTTTCAAAACAAGCAGATCAGCCTAACCTTGTTGGATGATTGGTGCAACACAATCTTCATACACCCTACCACTCCTTTGATTTAATAACTGTTAATAATTTTATGAGAAAAACAAAGAATAGATAGTGAACTAAGAAAGAAGACAATCGGAAGACATGGAAGCAAGTATTAAATATTAAAAAGGTGAAGGACAAAGATAAATAGAGAAGAAAAAAACCTATGCAGGCACTGCTGAGGTTGCAGGGAGGGTGGTTAAACAGACAAAAAAAAAAAAAAAACTTCTCTGTGTAAAACATTTCATGGCTTCAGGTAATACCAATTGAACAAGGTAGTGTCAGATGAAGCTTATTAAAAGTAGCCAGACATTAGAATCTAAAAATTTAGAAAGAACTCCAAAAACACAAATTGCAAAGAAAGACGAACTGTATAACAAAGAGAAAATTTAAAAAAATAACAGCTGCCATTTAAATTTTCTTTTATCAAAAATGCAAATATAAATTGTGATTACAAATTTTTAATATGGACATACACATCAATAAGCCTGGAGCTTCTTAATGATATAATTATTTCACACAAGTATTTTTCATCATAATCTTATTCCTTGTTAAAACACTTAATTCAAAGTGAATATTAATCATAGTACCAACATTATACAGTGAAAATTTCAGATCAAAATTCAGCTGATAACTGTTTGCCTACAAGAGTTCTCATCCAGCACTGTAAATATTTCAAATGGAAGATATTACATATACTCATACACAAGTCAAGATTTTAGGCCAAATTTCCAGGAAACGAAATGGGCAATAGATTTTGGGGCTAAAATCTGGACATTACTGGAAGGGTCAGCAGGAATGTATTTCAGATACTAAAAAATCTTAACCAAGGGAATAAAAGAAAAAATATAATCTAAAAATAAATATTTGCCTGAATTCACTTTCTCAATGTTTCATTTCAATCACCAGGTATATTGAGAAAATATCTTATTACTGGGATGCCATGATTGAAAGGAAAGTATGGATGAGTGAGCACACAGAGAATGCTCTACTATATCTATCTTTCCTACCTGAACAGTTATTATCTCTATTTCTCTTACCAGGATCCAGCTACTCATTATTTCAAAAACCCTTCTCTCCCAGTAATGCTTATAGTAATTCCTGACCACTGACAATCCCTTACTAAATGATTTTCAATAGTAAAATCATTAGCAATGCATTTACATTATACATATATGTAAGCAAAGAACAGGAGAAAGTTAATCCACTGACAATATTAGTAGCCATCCTTTGTCTTTCACACTGACATTAGAGCTGGGAGAATGCTGTTTCACTCTAAAAAAAAAAAAAAGAAAAAAAAAGGAAGCTAATTTTAATTATATTTGTTCCCAACCACAGATCAACTGTGATTGGTCAATAATCAAGCATTACTGTTTCTATGCAAATCAATGACACAATCTTGACAACAGTGCCACATGCATCGTCTCCCTATCCTTTCCAAACAGCCAATTATGAATTAGGACAACTCTTGTTAGAGAAGGTATCAACTGGACTTCAAGATAGAGACTGATTGTCCTCATTGCACTAGATGCACCAAAGTAGGGTCTCTTCTCTCGCTTGTCTGATTCATTTCTATATTACACATATAACAGGTCTTTCCTCTCAGTAATGCTTACAGTAATTCTGGATCACAGATAATCCCTTTCTTCCCTGATATTCAATGTTTTTCTATAGTAAAACCGTTAGCAATGTAAATTTCATTATACATACAATTTCTCTTATTAAATGTTTCATTATACATATAATTTTCCTTTTTCTCCCAGTAATGTTTACATTAATTCTTGATCAATGGCCATATACTTTTGCTCATTTTTTTTGTTTTTTAATATATTTCTCTTGTATGCATACAAGTGTTTTCTCTTCTGGTCTTAGTAAGTGCAAAAAATATCCAAAAGTTAGTTAATTTTGAGTATTTTTGGCTAGACTATTAGACATTTTCAATGATATTTTGCTCTACTATTCTAATAAATATTGTATTTAGTGCAAGTGTAGACAGTCTAAAAGTTACTGAAAAGTAGACATTCATAATTTCCAAATAGTCATTACATTGTGATAAAAATGATATGGACATTAACTGCAAAAACAATTAAAAAGTTACAGAAGCTCTTATTATAAAAAACAAGAAACCAACCATTAATAGCATCAATTAGGAACATAGCCACAATGTACTGGTCATATATGGAATTTATATTGATATCCTGTAACCTTTATACTATCAACAATAGCACTTACATACTATTTGTTATAATAGTATAACTAAAAATCCTCAAAAAGGACTAATAGTTTAAACAAAAATATTAAAAATCAACAAACCTTTATACAATTTTATATCCATTAAGTGTAGAAAAGAAAGTTTGTATGCATACAAAAAATGTAATGAAATTAAACACAAGTACCTTATCAGTCTTGTTTAATGTAACATGTATTAAAGAAGGACTGTTAACCAAATTCAAAACTATATATATATATATATATATATATATATATATATATATATAGGTCTGATTGAATAAATTACAAACATTATGTCTGCTTATTTTTATTATAATATCATATCTTTTAGGCATGTCTGATTGAATAAATTACAAACATTATATCTGATTATTTTTATCATAATCCTTTCATTTTCACCAATTGTAATATATGTAAAAATATTCATGAATATGAAATATGATAAAAATAAGTAGACATAATGTTTGTAATTTATTCAATCAGACATGCCTAAAAGAGAATTTGCTGCCTAAATATACACACACACACACACACTATATATATATAAAAGATCAATAGATAATAGTATTTCTTTGAACTTATTTTGGATACAATGATGAACGTGTATGATTTTTGGAACAGTCATCTGAAATATTATTTTGTCTGACATAGCTATAAATAATTTTGTATATAATTAAGTTTCATGAGAGAACTTGGTCACAGGATATACAATTTCCTCTAAGTTTCAAACCAGACAGTAAAAAAAATATATTCTTCTCTGAAATAGACACAAATTGTATAAGATCAAAGATCAGAGGTCAAGTTTGGCATTGAAACTAAAGAATATTTTGGAAACTTTATTTAAAGCCATTTTCAGAGCATATACAATGGATAAAAGATTTTTCAGTTTATCCAAAAAGTGCTACTCTTTTGAAAGTCTACCAATTTCCACAAAGATCAGAGATTAAGGTGCAAAACTATAAAATCTAAGATTTCAAATACTGATTTTCAAGGTGAATAGCCATCCCCAGAAGATTGGCACAACACAATCTATCTCTTTATCTGTCATAGTTGCATATTCCCCACTTGTGCAAGAGGTTCAAGTCATTTAAGTGCCAAAATTGTGAATGCTGATTTTCAAGGTAAGCAAATCCATCCCTGTTGGAATGTTGTTACAATAACCCTGTATTTCATTTGGATTTTCTTCAGGGATTGACATATCTTTTTCAATGAGGCCAAAGGTCAAAGTTAAAAACAAAAACAAAGACTGTATTTTGAATGGTGATATTTTATGCAGTCAAACCCTTCTTTGCTAGAACATTGGTGTAATACAGTCTTACTACCAACTTTTACCTACATTTGTCCTGTTCTTAAGCTTAGTAAATATCAAAATGCCTACCAAATTCAATGATTTTTTTTTACAATATGCAAACTTTAAAATGGCATTTATCAACATTTGGTCAAAGATTTTGAAAATAAATTTTAAACCATTTGCACTTATAAACATTCTAAGATAAAGTAAAATTCTCTTATTATATACAACCCTATGCCACTTTAATGTTTTTGTCAAGTATTTCTTTGAAGAGTTTATTGATCCAGAGTGATAAAAATGCAACAATAAGAAGATGGAATAAAACTATTAATAAAATAATAGTAATAATGAAGAGTGTATAGACCTTGAGTGCTGAGATAAAAAGCAATAATAATAAGGTGGAATAAAACTACCAAAAAGATAGTAATTTCATTGTTTATCAATAATTAACAATTCCCTGTTTGGCCTGACATAACCCTGCATGGTTCAGTCATTATGACTAACGCTGTTAGAAAATACATCCACACTCCAAAGGGCAATCATAAATTAAAGGCTTCAATTATAGAGATATTAGGGAAAAACCAACTTAAAATTGTTCATGGCTGGTCAGTGTTGAACTTGACAGAATTCAATCAAGTCTCAGATTGGATTATGATTATTTAAGCTGTTTTAGAGAAGTTGCTTTTTCTTCCCTACACGCATCTTTTTGTTGTGTGTGTGAGATTTCGACCTGAGTTCATGTTTTTATTCTATTTTGCTTTGCTTTTTTTATACCCTGGGATATTCAGGCCGGTCTTATAGCAAAGATAAAAAATAAAGCAATATACACACTGAAATAGACTGTTTTTCTATTTACTGAAAATGATGAAGTTATGAAAGAAGATGAAAACAATAAGTAGACAATAAGAGAAAAATAAATTTTGAGATTAAAATCAATGAAAAAAAAAAAACAAAAACAAAAAGGAAAAAAGGTAGAAAATTTGATTATGAGGTGGTGTGCAAAAATTCGCAGAATTTGAACTGTGCGTGTGTGTGTGTGTGTGTGTGTGTGTGTGTGTGTGTGTGTGTGTGTGTGTGTGTGTGTGTGCGTGTGCGTGTGTACTGAGTGTAATAAAAATTGTTTCCCTGTTTTCTTTACTGGGCCAATGTGCAAATAACAAATAAGGTAACTATTTTGAAGGAAACAGTAGAAATTAATTATTTGAGAAAATTATTTTTTTTTCATGGATAGCGACTAAACATTTGGCTAGCCTTCTATACCATGAGATTTTAATTACTTAGATGATTTACATGCAGACTATTATCCTCATCTTTGTTATTATTATCACAATATTTCAGCTACTGTGCCCAGTGACCTTCAGTCCAGGAATTTTGAACTGAACTCTTTTTTAAATCTACATGGGTAAATTGTTCTTATTCAGCTAGCCATGTCTTGATCTCCTATTGTTCTTATTTAGTACCAGTCAGTTATTGCTTACTCCATTTCTACAGGGCTTATGGCCATATTATGCTGAAACATCAGTTCCCATATGATCACTGAAGTTAATTAAGCACCATTGAACCTAGTCAATACCTAGATGGGTGACTGCTTTGGAATACCAAGTGATGTAAGCTTTGATATATGAGTGGTGTAATGATAATGGCTCAAGGTTGTTAAACAGAGAGCAGAGTTCCAACTCCACTTGGGTTTGTTATATTCACTTGTGTGCACATACCTCTGGGAAAGGTATGAATCCATCTTTTCTTCCCCTAGTTATGGATTAATTAATGAGACTTGTATTACTAAAGCCATTATTATCTGAAAATAAAAAAAGTAAATAAAAATAAAATAAAATTTTGTACAAAATATTTAGATTTCAGCATTAAATAGATCATAGAGATTGATATGCTGCTGCTGCTGCTAAAAAACCAAACCCAAACCAACCATTTCTATAGAGCAATGTTTTTCAACCATTTGTATCTCAGGGCTTACTTGAAACTATAAACTTCCATGGAACACTTAATAATGATAAAAAAAAAGAGTGTACTTTTTACGATTTATTTATTAACACAAGCAAAACAATTAATTATAATTTTTAATTAAAAGATAATTAAAATTCTTAAAACACTTATATTAATTTATTTTTTTCTTTATTATAATTTAACATTTAACGAAATGTCTAAGCCTGACATTTTTTAGACATCCTGGTTATGACTATAAACTACATCCAGCAGCAAGACCTCTGATTTTGAGAAGCATGGAGCCAATTCCGAATTGCTGGTGTTCCCAAGTCTACTCTGACCCGGGGTGGTAGCACCTGTTAGGGTCCCAGCTATGGGCAAATAATGAGCCCCCCCCCCCAAACTAGGGTAAAAACATTATGAACGTATAAAAATACATTTTATAGCAAAAATTTTCAGCAATAGATTTTAATAGTAAAAAAAAAAAAATTACCAAAGCTCCCAAGGAAATTAAATTTTGGCATTAAATGACCCATAAGGAGTTGATATGCCATTAAACAAACTAAACGTTTTTTTAGAATATCTTCTTTGCTAGGTTGAATTTTGAACATGCATACTCTTAAATGTAAGCAAATATGTGGATGTAGATCCGACGGTATGATGAAAAATATGGAAAAGACAAAACAAATTGCATATTCGGATTTTGTTTTGTCTTTTCCATATTTTTCATCATACTCTTAAATCTTCATCCAAGGATTCTAGCCATATTTTTAATATTGTTTATTGCAGAAAAACTTTTATATTATTTTATATATTATATATATGCTTATTAAAACAACGATATACTCATATTATCAATTTAAGGGGATTTTAGTTTTGATATGTACACTTTTTTAGCTTTGGGCTTTCAAAATTGAATTACCATATATACTCACATATCAGGCGACTTTTCAAGACCTAATTTTGAAGCTAATTTTAAGGGGGTCACATCATACATGAGACATAAAATTAGTGTATGTACTGCTGGCTCTGGCTATACAATTGACCAAACTATATATCTATTTACTGTAATCAAAAAGTACAGCTGTATTTAAAATAAACATGACTTTTATAAAACTGATGTTTTACTTACCTGTATCCAATAATAATGCACATAACATTCACATATTAGTATTGTATTGCAAAATAGAAATATAACATCTTTTCCATTGTTTATAAGATGTTTAGCTGTTTCTTGTTCAGTTGTTTATGGCTGTACACATTTACGCAATGATTATAGTGTTACTAACGATACTTTTATCATTCTCTTTTACTTTTTAAACTTATTTAACTAGAAGATGGGATAAAGAGATAGAAGAAAAGAGTCTAGTGTAATTTGGTCTCTCAAAAAAGGAACTTGCATGACACATGAGAGACATGATAAAATCATTTTTGATAAGTGAAAATTTTGGCATCACACGAAATGTGAGATCATGCATTACACGAGTATATATATATATATATATATATATATATATATGTGTGTGTGTGTGTGTAAATATAAAAGTGAACATAGAAGTCAACACTTAGAGGCAACAGTCTGTTTCATGGTAGATGCAATCATCAGGCCACGAGTGCTGTTATTTTTCTCGGCTATTTATATATACAGGTCAGTGGTGCATTGTGGGTAGTCTATTTTGGCGGATATTTTACAGGAAGTCGTTTATTTGTTTATTTATTTATTTGTGTCAAATTATTACTGTCGCCTCTAAGTGTTGACTTCTATGTTCACTTTTATATTTACACACGGTCTATCTCTGATATTGAGCACTTTATACCATAAATCTAGCACACTTTAAGACTATATTTCTTCATATATATATATATATATATATATATTAGTAATGACGTTTAAAAATTTTTGCAGCATACCTACAATCATCTCATGGCACATTGGTAGGTAATCACTGTTACAGAGTCTAAGCCTGCACTACCTGGCCCAATGATTGATCCTTACTGTTACTATATCAATGGGCTGGGCAGTGTGTACTTGGAAAGGGAACAAGCAGTAGTACTAAGCAGAATGAGAACAATCTATCCCCCAAAATTAAACAAAGTGTTCAGTTCAAAATTCCCTGGAGGCTAACAAGATTAACAAGCACCAACAACAAAGATGAGGATGATAGAAATTCAATGATATGAATTATTTTTCTCATTTCCATTTTTGATGACTGTTTCAGTGTCCAATGAAGACAGGAAAATTATACCAAATCAAAGTAGCTTACCAACAGTATGGACTGTCTTGGGAAAGAACTTACCTGCAAAAACAAAAAAAATTGTTATTAAAGAAGGAAACAGGAAATTATCTTGAACATTTATGTCAAAATGAAAAGTAAAATATTTTTTATATCAATTATAGAATAAAATATATTTTGGTTAGTGGTTGGTTCCTGTTAAAGCTAATATTGGATATTAAACTTCTGTTATATGTCTTCTCATATATCACTGTGATGGCTGGACAATTTCCTTACAGATGAAAAGACTTGAAGTGATAGAGATGTAGTTTTCTGATAGATGCTGGGAATACTTTGAACAGAATATATGTGAACAAGGACATTTTATAAACTTATATATTTACAATCAGAAAGAGAAAGTCGAAATTTTTAGATCACATAATGAAAAAGTAAGGCTTGCAGAATTTAAGACATACTGAAGACAAGATAAAATGGGCAGAGAAATAGTTTAGTAATCTACCTGACAAGTTTATGCAAATGATGGTAGAGCATGGGACAAAGAACAATGGTAATAAGTCAAACACTGCTTAGAGCTACAAAAACTAGGAAGTTGTAGAGAGCCATGATTGTCAATGTCTTAAAGGGACATGCTACATAGAAGTTTAATTCAGCCTGTATCATATATGAATGAAAAGTGTCACTGCTGACATCTGGAGTTTCAATGTGAATCTCTAGACAATGAAAATGTAGAACACCATTTACTATAAATAGAGATATCTTACTACTGACTGGGTGGTTATAATTACATGTTGACTATTGTGTTAACCTGGGCGTTAAATTTGAGTGTCCCATGTTCAAAACAGATTAGTACTTTTCTTAGCAGCTCTATGCAGTCATGTATTTACTGATAAGTAATCAATAATCTTTCTGTTGACTCTTTACTTCTTTGTTGTTAATGTATTTTAATTGCATTTGGTAATTAAATACTTTATTATTTTACATTGAAGTCATTCTGTTATTACTTATATTATGTATGTGTGACAGATTACAAAAGCTCGTCAGATACAAACTGACACGGAAGCACATACAAAGCCTCAGTTTTTAGGGTTTTTGAAGGTTTTATTAAATAATAAGGTTTCTCGTTTTTTTTTATTTTTTTACTCTCAGTAATTGCTTTTGTCTTAGTGGCTTTACTGCCTTGCTTGGGGTGAAATGATTTTTAAAAAAAAAAGAAAAACTGATGGCAGAGCAGGGATACAAATAATGGTAAAGAGTCAAACACTGCTTAGAGCTACCAAGAACTCGAAGATGTGGAGAGCCATAATTCCTTAAGGAACATGGAACATAAAAGAAGATAGTGAGTGCATGGTATGAGTGAAAGTTTTACCTGAATACTCATTCCCCAACTCATATATTTTGTCAACCTCATGGCATGTGTCAAAGATATTTTTGTCAGCAATTAACAATGTGTCAATGATATTTTTCTCAAGCAATGTAACAGAGCAAAGACCCAAGTAGATTCATGTCTTCTTGTTTGACAGCTGATGGAAGACTGGTCTGTTCGTTGTACTGCTTCAGAAAGTACCTGACTCCTCCTGGCATGCTCTATCTTTACAACAGCCAGATCAAACCAAAAATAGAATATTGCTGCCATATTGAGGCTGGAATTTATCCAGTCCTTACTTTCCAGCAATGTCAGTTCAAAGTGTTTCCATAGTATTGTACTGCATGAATTGTTTTCCACCCTACAGCCACTTTTTCACAGACAATATATTCCTAGTCTCTCACTATTATATCACCATTTTCATAGATATTCAGATGATCTACATTCCTTAGTTCCACAATTTCAAACCTTCATAGCTAGAACCTGCCAATGCCACAATACACAGTGTTGAATCATTAATTAAAAAAATGTAGGAAGTGTTTTAATGCAGAATGGAAAATGCAACACCAAAATACAAAGGCACATTGGGATAACGTAAGTAAAGTATTTAGAAATAAGAAAATCTCATTAGAAACAAAGAAAAGAGTACTGGTCTGCTATGTAATATTGGTTCTTCTAGATGGAAGTAAATGCTAGACAATCTCCTCACAGACGAAGAAAAGACTTGAAGCAACAAAAATGTGATTCTACTGATAGATGCTGAAAATACTATAGACTGATCATATGAGCAATGACAAAGTTTTAGAGAAAATGGAAACAAAAAGAACACTTATATTTAGAATCAGAATTAGATAATTTACATTTCTCAGGCATATAATGAGGAAAGAGGGCTTAGAAAATTTGATACTGACAGGACATATTGACGGCAAGAGAGACAAAGGAAAGCAGTGTATAAATTACCTAATGAACTTGTAAGCATTCTGAAAGCAAAGGAAATATTTGTTGCAGATTACTTCCACAACACAGAACAAATCACTGTAAGTTCAGACTCAAATATCGGGGGGCAGAAAGAAATGCCAAAAACTCGATTCGCAGGTATTATCTCACAAATCACAATGCACGTACACATTCAGAAAAATAACTAACTCTTCAACGAACACGGTGAATACATGAATTTTGCTTCCCCGATTCGAGAAAACTAACTGCTTTTATCGGCTGAGCATTTTTTTTCATTCATTGACAACTGGGAGAGGACGCCCAATTTTTGCATATCAAAATACTTTTATAGTGACTCCTGCGACAGACTTGTTTTTAATTTAAATATTCCACCTTCAGCATGTCATGCAGAATACGTGCCCTTTTTTTTGGTAATTTTCTTTTTTGCCACATTTTCTGTCGTAGGATACACACAACACGCTGTTGCTTGGTTTGACGAAGTAAGTCACCGTTTTCTTTGCTATACTTGTGTAAATAGTTGGCAGAACAGGGATTAGGAGAGAGTGAAAAGAAAACTTTATTAAGAGTTACAAAGGATAGGAAATTGTGGAGAATCATGATTGTTCACATCATGAAGAAGCACAGCACATAGAAGTAAGAAGGGAGAAAAAAGTGAAAAACAAAATGACCAATTGCTTTCTTAGGTCAAAATGTGGAGTTGGCTGGGAAGGAACAAAAGCTTATTCAGGACTATCAGAATACCTTCCGCACCACCATGGTGTAAAAATGTTAAATATTAATTTATAATGTAAAAAATCAAGTATTTAATTAGAACCCCTTTCAATATAACCAATATATGGTTGTAAACTGGTTTATTTGGAAAATTTTTAACCAACATCCTTGCTCACTAAGTAGAAGATGGGAAAGCCACTACTGGCAAATTTTTACCTTTATCCCCACAAAAAAATGTGTCAAGAGGATGTTTTTTCTATTGACACTGCTATTATTTTAACTAGCTTCACTCCTCAGCAGTGTTTGCTTTTAAAAAGTGATGATTAGAACTGTAATAAAACCAAAGCATAGTGATTAATATTTTTGTTGTAAATTCTCAAGAACAACAAAAATGTATAAATTCACTTTCATCATAAGTTTAAGTTTTATTACAATTCTTATCATTTAAAACAATAGACATTGTTGAGGACTGAAGGTAGTTAAAATAATAGCAGTGTTAATGAAAAAAACATCCTTTTGACACTTTGTCTTTTGTGGGGATGAAAGTTCAAGTTTGGCTAAATTTCATTGTAAGTTTAAATTAGTTAAAGTCCTAGACTATTTTAATTTGGTGGAGGGGGAGGTTAAGAACAGAAGTTTTCAATCCTTATCTTGACAGAGTCAGTGGTGAGAAGAAAGGAAAAAAAAAAGAAAAAGTGTCAAACAAAACAACTCAGTGCTTCCTTGAAGAGGCGCAGAAGAAAATATTGAGTTACCTCCCTAACAAGCTTGTGTAAATGGTTAGAAGAACAAGAAGTTGGAGGGATAATAATGGAACATTTGCTGGGAGTTACAAATGATGAGAAATTGTAGAGAACCGTGATCACACAAATCCTGTTGGAACATGGCACATAAAAGAAGAAAAAGAATATTACAGGCTAGCTATCAATTCCTTCTCTTGAAACTAAGTCATTAATTGAAGAATAAACACTTTTACTTGATGAACTAAGCCACATACACCAGCTTTGAAATCATTGCAATGAATTAATTCTATCCGCTAGTATTTTAACAGAGTTTTTTTTTTCTTTTTTTTTTTTTAATCAAACTGATTTTTCCCTATTTAAAATTGCAAATGCAGGTTGCTGGTGGCATATGCAGGCAGAGTGACATACAGCTGCTTCTCAAAGTGCATGCTGCCATCATCTGGCATTCAGTGCTATGCAATGAATGGTATTGCATGCTGCCATCAATGGCATCTGTTTCCACCAAGATGACAGACTCAATTAATCCTTCACAAATGGGCAGCTGCCTTGGAAATGGACACAGATTTCTAATTCCTGGAAAACGAAAAGGGCTTGTATTCATGGTTGTTTCTACAAGGAAAAACTCTTAGACACGGAGAGAAATGGTTATGCCTGCAATGCACTTAAAGTGTTCAGGAGGAGATGGGTGGAACCGGGTTAGAGGAGCTTTATCTGTTGGAACACGGCATGTCTTTGCAAGTAATTCTTCCACCCAAACACTTATCCTGTCAGTCAAATGAACAGGATTGAGAGTGGGAGAAATAATTATGTATATGCAATACAGAGGAAGATGAATTTTAAAAATGATTTTGTTTCAAAAAGATATGCATATGTGATTATGATTTTAAGTCAGAAGATCAAGTGACAGGGTTGGCCTAATTACTGTGCAAAAGCCATTTTTAAGCATTATGAGTTTAAAACTTTTATAATTTTGTTAATTGCCATATCTGATAATTCATTTTATGTAGGGGGTGCTGAAAAGTTTGCAGCCTGACCCACTTCCCAACATCTGACATAATGACCAAACATCAGAATTTTTTTAATCCCTTCTTACTAAGAGCCCTAAGAACTTTTTAACATCCACTTTATATTAATTAAATTACCATGCAGTAATTAATTTTCTCATACTAAGGTTCACCTAATACAAGACTCAAGAGCCACTGAATAAAGCAGGTGATATAAATGTAACAGCATGTGGCAGGAAGTAAAGATTATGTGGATATGAATGATAAATAACACTTGAAATGGTTAAAATTGTACTATCCGGGAAAACATTCTTAAATTTAAAAATTCTGAAAAACTAACATTTATTTCTGTTTATAAATACTTGTTGCAAAATAAAATCCTTATATTTGCCTTGAGGAAGTCCATGAGAAGACAAACTGAATCTCTTTCAGCAATAGTGTTAAAGATGAAAAACAAATCAATACAATATGATTGAGGTAAAAAGAAGTCTGTGGTTCTGAATTTGTTTCCTATCATTGAAACTGGTCAATAAAGAACAACCAATATGTAAATTTAGGATACTTCATCTTTGAAAATGATTTCTCATATAAATATGTTATGTCAAATGTTGAAATATTAGACGGAAGATTTTAAAATGGAATCACCATCACCTGCGGTGTACTTTTAAATGCTAATGAACTTTGGCTCTTGGTAAATATTTTCCTATAGTTTATTGCTTTATATCATCTGGTGATTTACTTATTTGAGTAATAAACCTTTTATTTTAAATATTTAGTAAAATTTTTAAAAGTTATAAATTTTTTGGCATATATTAGTTATTGTACAGATTATAATTTTTGTTTGCAGGTACATATATTGGTTGGCGGGGTAGCAAAATCCAAGACTATGAATACTCTAGTAACTTCAAAGAAATTTTATGATACCCTGTCTATAAATTTAGTATTTTTTTTACATATTTTAGTGCAACACCACTTAAATTTTTAATTAGGTTTGTGGTTTAGCAGGTTATTTATTTTCTGTTTCTAGAAAATCACCAACAAACTTTTATTCCTTTCAGGGCAATGGAGGCTTTCAGACATAATGTTGGCCATTTTCTGCTGTTTATGTAAAATGCTTTAAAAAAAGTCATTTTTATCTGTTCTACTTACTTAAAATTTTTTAAGTAAATAGCTGAGTTTGATTCAGAAATCTGAATCTTTGCCTGACTGAAAAACCATTACAATCATTTCTTTACTTGATATTTTAATTAGCAAAAATTAAAAATGAATATAACAATCTTGGCTGTGTCTCACTTTGTTCCACCATTACAGTGGACAAAATGTCACTATTTTCTGATTGAAGTGGTTGAATCTAGTGACTTAATGAAAAAAGTTGAGAGTTCAATACCCGGCTACAGCAGAGGTGAACAAAAACTTGGAGAGATATCACTATTTTTTGGCTATTTGTAGTAATGCAAATCCAGGAGTACATATATCCCACTAATCCCTTGCACCTTAGTAACATTATTGCCTTGCTTGAGGTGAAATGATTAAAAAAAATGTTTTTAATTTCCGTTGTCTGTCAATCAAAATAAAGGAAATAAATTCAATTTAAACAATCAAATAAGACAAGGTTTTCTTTTTGGAAGAATGTAGGTAAAACGCGATGAAAAGAAAAGTGACACTATAATAAGAACCATACTGTCTATATTTCTGAGATGAGGTATTGCAATTATTTACACTATTTACATTGTTTGGACTGTTGTCCTCATCTTTGTTGCCGTTTCAGCTGTTGTGCGCTCTAGCCTTCTTCAGGTAATTCCTGTGTCCTCAAGGACACAGTCAATGGATTCAACCAACACTTTTATCCACTGGGCCATGTGTTGGTTGAATCCATTGACTTAACCAAAAGAGTTGTGAGTTCAATACCCGGCTACAGCAGAGGTGAACAAAAACTTGGGAAGTTGAATAAAAAGGGAAAAATCTTATACTCAAAGAACAGATTGAGGGACAGAGGAAAACAGCGCATAAAATATTTGATGGGCTTGAGTAAATGGATGGCAAAACAGGGTCTAGGAGAAATAGCAAAAAAAACAAAATTTATTAAGAGCTACAAGAGAGAAGAAGTTGGGGAGGGCCATGATCGACTACATTCTGAAGAGACATGTTACATGAAGAAGAAGATATTGAATGGTGCCATTGTTCAACCTGTGACGTGTTTACTGAATGTTTAATTTCATTTAATTGAACCATGTCTTGTTGCTAACATCCACCTGCACAAACTAGCAATTTGTTTTTTGCATTTAATTGATGCCCTATGTTGAACTTCTCTAACTCATCAACACCCAATCTGGTTTCTGAAAAATCCAGCGAAACACATTTCCTCTTTTGGCTTTCAGAAGTCTCTGAATCATCAAAAAAAGGGAAAAATCCCTTGAAGAAAGAATTAAGAAACAAATCAAAATAAATTTCATTAATTAACTAATTCAGCGCTCTCCCCACCACCATCACTTCACCTTGGAACTCTTTTATTGAAATTAATTTTATCTTGGTTTTTAAAACAAAGTTTCCTATTAATACTATTAATGATGAGACTATAAGATGGAACCCTGGCTAGAATTTAGGACTGAGTACTGAAAGGTCTTACATTTTAATAGAAGTTTCTTAAGTTGTCTGAATTTCTTAGGTGAAGAATTTTCATTATTCTTTTTTGACTAGTTTTTCTTTCATTTTTCTTGATACTTTTTATTATATTATTCAGGTCATTACATTGTGATAAAACATTAATTGCTTTAGTCTTAAATTGTCTGAATTTCTTAGATGTAGGCTTTTCCATAACCATTTTTTTTTTGCTAATTTTTCTTTTATGTTGTTATTGCTGCTACTAGTCATAGTAATAAATGTAATAGTCATAAATTGTTTGAATTTCTATAAGGCATTATTATTATTATTATTATTTATTGACAAATTTTTATTTTCATTTTTATTGCTATTTTCTTTTTAATCTCTATGTCCATTTTATTCAAAACCTATCAGATAAACAACAGGAATTAAAGATGAAGTATTTTATAATGAAATTCAAACTTGCAAATTGTAACTTTTAGAGTTTATCACAGACAAAGACTAACTCCAGAAAATCCTTTCACTCCAAGGTCAGTCTGAAATTTATAAAATCCAAGATCTGCATTCTAAACATTCTTGAAATCAATCTTGATTGTTATTTGCATTACTTTTTTTCTGCTTATCATAAAATAAATTGAAGTGCTCAGCTGCAAATCTCTGTTCATGGCCCTTTTGCTCACATTCCTCCCTAGTCTTTTGAACAGGAGTAATGGTTTATCCCTTATTTCCTGTTTACAATTAGGTTTCTAGTTCCTTCTAAAGTCTTTTCATTCTCTTTCACACCCAGTAAACCTGCTGTGTATTAGTGGATTTATCACCATGCTTGAAGTGAATTGATTAAAAAAAAAAAGGAAAAAAGAAGCGAAGCATTGACCAAGTATAGTGGTAGTGGTTGCAAGGTACCAAGATCACAGTTAGGGATTGAGATTTTTGGATGTTAGTTTTTGTTTTTTTTTAATTCTACATTGAATTAAAAAATTTTTTTTGGTTGAAACATAAAAACAAAACTTTTGTTTTTACACTACCTTATAATGTAAATAAACTTTTTGTTCCCCCAAATCAATTATCAAAATAATTAAAAGTTTGAAAAAAAAAAAAAAAAGATTTTTTTCCTTCCTATTAGAGACTACTGCAAATGATGTTAAATAGTTTTGTAGGTTAAATTTTAATACTTGTAAGTAGAAAAAAATGACAAATTAAAGAGGATGAGGAACATGAGAGTTTTCAGAGAGTAATCATAGATTCTGCTAAATCTCTACGCACAAGAGCTACATTGTATCAAGTCTCATCAGATGATTTAAAAAGTAAATTTTTTGAAAGTTATGAATCTTTTAGGGAGTAGAGTGTTAAAAACTCAATTCCAGATTCAAATAAATTGGCTTATTATATATAACCTTTAACAATTTGTTTCAGGAATAGTTAGTTCTTTTGTACTTGGACCATTATCCTTCACAAAATTAATTGTGTTTATATTCTATAAAGAACTAATAATTACATTTTATTAATTTCCATCTTTCTGGGATGCAGTTATGATTATTTATGCTAATTGTATTCAAACTATTGTCCTCATCTTTGTTGTTGTTATCACAATGTTTCAGTCATTGTGCTGATGAAGGCTGGAGAGTACAATGACCAAAACGAGATAACAACAAATATAAAGACAATACTTTGAATGTAAATAATACCGTTTATTATGAAAATAATTTAGTTTGTTTATTTTTTCAATGTCAGTATTTAGGGTTCAGTTACTCTTAATTGATCTTAATTACTACTTGAACCAAACTTAAACCTGAATGATCAGTTGTTATATTCTTAATAGCAAAATGACCTTTTGAGTGGTAATAAATAAAGATAAATAAATAAAAAAATAATGTTTGGTTATTTATTCAGATTTTTGGTCAGGCTAACAATTTTCAGCATCTGCTTGAAAAAATGATCTTTTGTGTCATAATAAGCAAAATAACTGAATCTTTCTGCTATATTTTATGTTGGTTGGTTGTTTGGGGTTTTATGGCATATCAACCAATATGGGTTATTTAATGCCAGATCCAGTATTTACTAAATATATCAAAAACGTATAGCTGGCAACATCATTGTTTCAAAAACGTATAGCTGGCAACATCATTGTTTCAAAAACGTACAGTTGGCAACATCATCGTTTCAAAAAAAGTGTAGTTGGCAACATCATCGTTTCAAAAAAAGTGTAGTTGGCAACATCATTGTTTCAATGTGCTGGAAAAGACCTGGAAGTTCACTATTTTCCCATAGCTGGGACCCCAACAGGTGCTACCACCCCGGGTCAGGGTGGACCTGGGAACACCAGCAATTAAGAGGTGGTTCCATGCTTCCTCAAAACCTAGGACGTTTTATTTTATGTGTAGCACTGTTGGAATGTGCCTGAAAGCCATAGCACAGGTTAATTCCAGCCGTATAAGTGAAATTGGGCAGATGGAACTATTTGGAAGTCATTGGTGAGTATGCTAGCATAAAGTCTGAAGACATTGTGCCCAAGGGTTTCAGGTTACTGACCTTGTGATCATGCATTCTCACACCTAGAAACTCTCAGGCTCGTTCAGCATAGTTGCAGTATGAACCAAACGAGGGATCTGTGTTTGTGAGTGTTGAGGCATCTGCATCAGGAATTGGCTAGCCTCTCTAGCAGATGGGTGTGCTCAGAAAATGTGTAGCCAGCCATTAGAGAGTTTGCTATAAAGGCACACTAGAGAAACATAGCTCAATGCCTTATTAACTGGTAGAGCCTTAATATATTTTAATTAAATTTCCAGTGAACACTGAACAACTACAATTAATGGTTTTCATGCAATCATCAAGTGGTTGGCCTCTGATGATTGTGTGAAAACACAGGCAACTGTTAGTCATGGTCAGTTAGTGTTCACTGTAAATTTAATTAAAATACAATAAGGCTCTACCAGTTAATATGGCATTAAGCTCTCTTTCTCCAGTGTACCTTTATAGCAAATTCTCTTAGGAGCTACTTATGACTTTATTTTGAACTTGTATTGTCTCACAAGATCCAAATATAGTGCCAAGCTGATCCTTTTTTGAACAAAAAAAAAAAAATAATGATGAAATCTATCTATAAAATTATTATTAGTTTTCCTTTTTTTATTCTTACGTGCTTGTATATATTACACACTCATTATATTGCCCAATGTCTAATCTCCAAAGCAACAGGTGAGGTTATAATATTCAGAACATTATTTTACATTAAATCACAGTGGCTTCATGGTGGAGTTTCAAATACAGTTAATATGAAATTCAACATATTTCTTTTTAAGATCTTCAATTTAGAAGATGACATGGTCATAGATTTTTTTTACCAGTTCATTTATAAAAATAAGAGATATTGGTAAATGGAAATTTCAATTGATCATCTGAAATAGACAAAAATTCTAAGCCTCAATAATAAATTGAATATGAAATAAAATCTTACCCTGCATGCAAATCCATCTTACCATATGCTGTCATAGAGAGAAATACAATTTGCAGCTGCATTTTAGTTTAATATTGGGGTATGTCAAAAGTATTTTCTTTTTTTTGGTTACCAATTTCAAAAGTTTTTCAGCCAAAATCTGTTTTTCTACAATTGGGTAAGCATGTATAATTTGTGCCAACTTTTTACTTATAAGTCTACCTACATTATTTTTGTCAAAGAAAGCATGGTGATAATTAAAATTAATATTTCATTAATTCCCTGAACAATGAATGTCAAGGAAGGGAGAACTGGTGCATAAAAAATTTTAAATAAACTTTTTGGTTTTAAAAAGAAAAAAAAGTGCCTAAAAATATTTGAATCCCACCAGTGGGGCCAAAAGTGTTTAATTACATTATACAAGTGAATCTTAGATAAATCATTTCAACCAAATTAATGAAATAATTACAAAAATATATAAATCCTATATCTAATAATAATTATTAAATTTCAATGAGTGCTGCTCTTTGAGATAAATGGAAACATACAAATGAACAAAATAATCATGCAACAAAGAATATCATTGTTTTGAACTTGAAATGTATATAAATTATTATTCCTGAGTTTTAGAAATGGAAACAAAAAACAAAAGACAGCAAAGGGGACTACCTTTAAATTGTTTACCAAAGGTCTCAGACTTTGAATTTAATCAATAAGCATTTTAAAAATGAGTTATTTCTTTTCCCTTATAAACGGTGTTGTTTTGCTATATAACAGTGAATGCTGGACAATTTTCTCACAGATGAAGAGTAGACTTGAGGCAGCAAAGATGTTGTTCTACAGAAGGATGTTGAGGATACTATGAACGGAGTATACAATGAATGAAGATGTTTTAAGGAAAAGAAAAACAAAAAGGACATTTACGTTTACAATCAGAAAGAAAGATTTGAAATTTTTTGGGTACATAATAAGGAAAGAGGGCTTGGAGAATTTGACACTTGCAGGACATACTGAAAGCAGGAGGGACACTGGAAGTAACCTAACTAATGAGATTGTGTAAATTGATAGTATAACAAAGATTGAGAAGGATGGTGAAAAGACAAAAACTGTCAAGAGATACAAAGTGCCAAACAAAAACAACCCAATGCTTGATTTAAAAAGGGAAGAAGAAAACATTGAGTTACCTACCTAGCAAAGCTTGTGTAAATGGTTGGAAGAACAGAAAGTTGAAGGGATAGTAAGAGAACTAACATTGCTTGGAGCTACAAATGATAGGAAATAAGAACCATGAATGCCCATGTCCTGAAGGGACATGACACATGAAAGAAGAAATTATGAAGTGCTTCAGCCTCGATCTGAACCTTTGTCTTGAGCTTTAAATTTGCTAGATATTTACCAAAGACTCAGGGAAATATTTATCAATGATTCAGAAATAAATTCTGAATGACACTGTCTGCTAAAAAGTCAATGAGTGTGGGAGTGTAAGAAGATGGTACTGGTGGGTAATGTCAGGACTGAGGGGTTGCAAGTAATCACTCTCTAACTCTTCCATGCAAGAAAGAGCAGGGTGATAACCGTGTAAGGAAAATCAGCAATCTGTCCTTCAACATTACAGTGGAGGTAAATACCTTCTAATAAACATTCTAGCCTTGATGGTTGGGGAGAGCATTCACATGTGGTTGCACATGAGCAACAAGAGACGGTGGCATATTAATGGGTGTCTGTCTGCTCAAGAAAGCAGACATGTTGCTAATTTAATGCCAAGATATTCAAGACTAACATGGTTGTCGGTTTATTAATTCAATCTGATAGATTATAAAACCGTGAAACCACTTCACTTCACTTGATAATAACCAATTCCATTTTCAATTATTTATCAGATAAGGGCCAGGAGAGAGAACCCAAGAAATGTCATTCAGAATATCAGTCCAAGAAGGTAATATAGTAGTTATTAGCATGGAAAATATTTGAATAATAAATAAGTGTGACTGAAGAATCAGTTGTGTATTGATCTATAATATTAGAACAATCCTTCATTTTGTGGCAGTAGTAAATTCTATATATTTCTACTACTTACAGCAGGAATTCCCAAAGTACTGCTCAAAAACATATTCGAAAGGTTCAGGGAGTGGGAAGGAAAAGAGGTAGTAGGGGGTGGGTTTGAAAAATAGGAAGTGGTGGTTAGCAGAATGGCCTTAGAACCAAGCAATAATTTTTTTTCTTCAAATTATATTTAGCATTGTGGTTTCAGTGCAGTCACCCATCTTCTTTTCAAGCAAAGAAACTGAAAATTACTGACTGCAGAGATCTAAAACTTTTTCTCGGTATCTTCCAACCTCATGTTGAGAAGCTGATATACCTCCTCCAAGTACATCCATCCCATAATAGTAACACCTCATCCTAGAAACTTATATCCATCCCATTAAAACTGTAAATTCACCCTTTCATGTTTCTGAATCAACAGGTTTACTTGGTACAAAATCTCCTACAGAAGATAGCAATGGAGAGTGAGAAGAAAGGACTAAGCATAAACTACAAGAAAACAGAATACATGGTCATCAGTAAGAGGATGAGCCCAAAGTGTGATTTGCAGGTCAGGAACACTAGAATCAAGCAGACCTGGAAGTTTAAATATCTGGGAAGTATTTTGACAGAGTATGGTAAGTGCAACACTGAGATCCATAGATGTATTGGGATGGCCAAGGACACATTCCAAAAGTTGGGCAGAGTATTAAGAGACAGGAGGATTTCTTTGGTAACAAAGAAGAGAATACTGAGCTGTTATGTGACATCTGTCCTTCTTTACTGCAATAAATGTTGGATGATTTCCTCAAAGATGAAGAAGAGACTCAAGGCAAAAGAGATGTGGTTCTACAGAAGGATGCTAAGGATATCATGGACCAAGTGTGTGAGCAAAAATGAGGTCTTAGAGAGGTTGCAAATAAGGAGGAGGTTTATACTTAACATCAGGAAGAAGCAGCCAAAGTTTTTGGGACACATAATGAAGAAGGAGGGCCTGGAGAATCTGATACTCATGGGTTGAATAGAGAGAGAGAGAGAAAAGGAAAAACAATGTGTGACAAACATGGTGGGCTTAAGCAAGTGGATGACAGAACGTGGTCTGGGGTAGGAAGCAGAGGGAAGGAACTTGTTGAGAGCTGCAAGGGATAAAGGGAGGTGGAGAGCCATGATTGCCTACATCCTGAATGGACATGGCATATAAAAAGAAAGAAAGATGCACACTTGTGTTTACAGTGTTAGATTAGTTGTTTTGAATTTTCAGTCTACATAATTATACCAAGGAAAAAGTCTTTTCATGGTTCTTGGAGGATGAGTCACTAGGGTTGTGACTAGAAAAAGTTTGGGAACCACTGGTCTGGAGAGGAGATAAGTAATTTTGAAAAACATATCTGTAAGTAATCAATATTCAAAATATAAGCAATTTTATAAATATTTCAATATCCATTTCTACAATCTCCAGAACAAGATGAATGCAAGGGAATTTATTTACAAGAATACAAGTGAGGAGTTAGAAGAATTACTTTATGAATAGGATCAAATGAAATGAATACTGTAACACATGCATTTGCATTAAAAACAAATTTTGGAATTAGGGCGCACAGAGCATAGAAACCATAGTTTAATGTTTGAATGGATCAAAATAAATATCTATTTCCTAAACATTTTAAAGGTGCTTTTATTATGTTACTAACAACTGTAAATAATAAAAAAAAATTTAAAACAACTAAAAAAAAAAAAAACCCAAAGCAAAACCATTTTGGGTGAGTTTAAAATTACTGTGGGAAAATTGAAATCATTTTTTGGTATGAGGTGCTTAACATGGATTTTTGCAAGTTAGTTTCATCTTGTAAAAACAATTCAATTGTAAAGCATCTAGAGAGGATCAAACTGAATAAACAGTAGTAATAGCTTGCTTGACTAGCTTCATTAAATTATGGCAAGGCACCCTTCTGAATTTAGATTAGTCAGAATTTGCTGAGGCTAGTCAGTAAATAAAAGTAATTAAAAATAAATCAGAAGGAGTAAATAACATTATTTACATTATTCGGACTATTTTCCTCATCTTTGGCGCCATATTTATTACAACGTTTCGGCTGTTGTACGCTCATGCCTTCTTCAGGTGGTTGGAATGTCGAACTGAACCCTGAAGAAGACTGGAGTGTACAATGGCCGAAACGTTGTAATAAATATGGTGACAAAGATGAGGACAATAGTCCGAATAATGTAAATAATGTACATAATACCACATCTCAGAAATATAGACAGATATTGAGTAAATAACAATTTTAAAAAATTAGGGAAGCAAAAATAGTTTTTCTTCTTTTTCACAAGCTCTGTATCTTAAGTCTTTTTTTTTTAGCATTTACTAGTTTTTGGACTTGTAATTAACCTTTTTTTATCATGACACTTTCTGCTTATTTTTATTTTTTTTTGGTCTTCAAATAAATTGCTATGATTCTGTTGTAGTATATCTACAGACGACAATGGGTATGCTCCCGTTCCCATAAATACAGTAGTGAATACTGTATGTGGTCTAGTTGGAGATTCATCTCCAGCTGTGCTGGTCAAGCTCTCTGTTTCTGGGCAAATGAGGCTATGTCGAAGGACAGAGTCTCGTTTCAGGAAACAGCTACCCAACCCTGTTATATATGGTGTCTATGGGGAATTTCTGGCCGCGTCTACGGGCTCGAATACTCCACATTAAATTTGGCCTCATGTCACATCTGACCGTGTGGGGTGGTTGGTAGATATCCTAGAGTTGTAGATTCATTGTGGAATTCACTCGACTCACTTCTAGCAGTTGACTACTTCTATGCGTCACTGGCAAATCTTATGTGTTGTTCTTGTCCTAAGTATTATCATTCATTACAAACCTTCGTTTGATTATTCTATTCAGTAACCTTCTCTAGGTTACAACAGATTCATAACAAAGAAGCAGCTTTAAAAAAAACTTGGACTTGCATCCTTTATCATAGAAGCTAGCTATACCAAAAAGTAACACTATCTGAGCCATAGAGGCTGTAACATCCAAAAGGAGTTCTTAGCCGTTAGATTTGGCCAGAATTCCTTAACTTTAATAACAAAGACACTATCAGGCAATAGAAAATGAAAAACAATTTTTTTTGATGAGTCTAAACATCTGTGGAAGCAAGAAAAGTTTTCATATCAGAAAAGATATGAAAGCAAGAAAAGTTTTCATATCAGAACTGTAGATAACTAAAAGCATTGTATTAAATAAGAATTGATTGATTTGTTTTTTATGGCTTCTCAACCCATTGTGAGTCATTTAAAGCCAAAACATATTTTGGATTGTAAGAATAAGTCTTTTTTTTGCGAGTGAATATTGCATTAAAAATTTTAGGGGGATAATGATTTTTACAGATATAAGTCCTACTATTTAATCCATAGCTGATGGGGGAGAAGTAATGGATTCATACTTTTCCCAAGGGTATTTGTGTGTAAGTGAATGTAACAAAGTTAACTGGAATTTGAACTCTGCTTTCTGATTTTTTATTCCAAGCCTCTATCTATTTTATCATTGGCACATATGTGCTAAATAAAAAGGATGATGATATTAGTCAAGAAAATGTGTGGAATAATGAATATCCTTCATTTCAGAACCTCAGAAAACTGAAAGTATTGGGCTAAATAAGAATAAAAAGATGAAGATATTAGTAAGAGAAAATGTGTGGAATAATGAAAATTCTTCATTTCAGAACCTCAAACAAAAATTGCGCTAAGTAAGAAAAAGATATTAATCAAGTCTAAATGCAGAATGAAAATAGTTTATGGCAGAATCTAAGTCAATTCTAAAAAAAATCTATTTCTGATTTCAAAATTACTAAAAAAAAATGATCAAATATAAAATTAAATTTTTTTTCCTTTAATATATATTCTTTTTAACTCTGATGGCATAAGAGTTAATTTCAAAGTTTGTGAATTTGGTTTGCGTTGAATCCAATAACTTGATTTATAATTCACAAGAAAATTATTACTTCTTTTCTGCCTTGCTTTTCTGTTGCTCAGATGTCAGTTCTGGTTTTATTCTTCCTATCCATCGTGAAATTCTCAGACAGGCAATGGGTGAAGGTGTTTAGCAAAGCAAAGACAAATCGGCCTCATGGGGAGTGGGGAAAGAGGAAGAAGAAGAGGAGGAGGCATATCTCAGCATCATTAAGGAAGGCCCTTCATCTTGCATGACAGGTTGCCCACCTCCGACAATTCAATGAGTCACCAACAATTGGCAAAATGTCCATCTTGCAAGCAACAGAAATTGTCTGCATTCCTTTATGGCTAAAACTCCCTGATTCAAACCGAGACAAGATGATGGACTTTACAAGCAATTTAAAATTGCGATTGGCTAGGTGAAGTGCAGCTGTCAAGTGGTTGGGGAGGTTAAAGGAGTCACAATAGAGATGGATGATGGATTTTGGGCCATGACATGTTGTAAATCAATAAATTATGAAAGTCAGTCATGTAAGGTTTCATATCCCACAAGATGAGAGACAGGCTGTGAGCAAGAAACTTTACCTCAGGTAAAAGATAAAAAGATTATATAAAATAAATCTGAACAATAACTAGAATGTAAAATAACCTTTATATAATGGCTTTGTTAGCACAAGGTTGAATGAAGCCTGCAATTTTATTCTTATACAAACTAAAATAAATTGCAATGATATGGAAAAGCAAATACAAAAATTAAGCATGTGTCATCAACAGTAGGCATTTTTTTTATCAAATATTTCAAAAAGTTATTTTTTTTTACTAAGTAATTAACCCAATACATGGCCCAAGAGCCACCCAAGGTAGATGGTTACTGACTGAGAGTGTTGTGTGGACATAAAAGAAAGTGCAGATTATATAGAACAGGTAATGGATTTTAGAAGTCTCATTCAAATTGTCCATGGTTTGAGCTTCTTTTTTTTTTAAATACTATTGTTTAACCAATACAAGGCCCAAGAGACACTCAAGGTAGAGGGTTACAGAATGAGGTTGTTGTAAAGTTGTAAGAAGTGAAAATTATGAGGATATATAATAACATAGATAATGGTTGACTCATGACTTGAAGTGGTTAAAACTGTAGTGATCAGGAAAGTATCCTCTCAGGAAAAAGTTGTCTGAGTGGAACTTCTTTCTTACCAATGAAATACAAATGGAATGAACATGATTCAACCTTGAGGATGTAAGATGGTGGGTCTTACCTGTAAAGGCTTCAATGGGTGAAATGAAGAAATGTAGCATTTCTGAACATTTGCCATGGAAATAGTAGTATAGCAGCATTAAGCTTTTGGGACTTCACCTGTAGGGAAGGGGCTGTAGTATTGAAAATAAATGATAAACCTTACCGAAACAGAAGCAGTGATGCCACATATCCTGAATCCATCATAAAAATTCAGGACGTGGAATTAGTAAATACTAAACACTTCAGATACCTTAGTGTATGGATCAGTTATAACAAATTTAGTATAAGAGATAAGGAAACTGAATGTAGGATGGGCTGTAAAATATTTGTTGTATAAAATACATTTTTTTAGCATTAGGCATGATTGAATGAGGCATGAAATGGTTTGTAAATTTTCAACACCTCCAAAATGAAAGAACTGTCTTTTAGTAATCATAGAGAATTATAATTACAAGGCCAATACTAACCTTCAGGAGAGCAAGTCTTTGCGCCTTCTCATTAATTGGAATGATTATCATCACCACCATCCTTCAACCACCCTATGATTGGTCAGAACTCCATTGACATCACCTTCCACACTGTTTGGTTCCATATTGCTGTCCCCAGATCCCCAATGTCCAACCCTGAGTACCAAGCTATGGTGTCTAGGGAAAATCAATTTTCCTGAGAAGACACTTCCAGAAGGATGCCATAGGAGTAAGGATGAGACGATTTCTCTGTCCGCTCGGTGGCATTTGCTGGCAAACTCCAAAGAATTAAGAGGTGACTGGCTATCTGTTTCATGAGAAAAGAGGTTTGAATTGGGAAATGGGTAAGCATTGCCTTATTGATATATATTTTTTATAATTTATATGTACAGAGTGCACCAGGTAATAATAATAATAATAATAATAATAAGTAGCCGTTAATAATCAGTAAAGCTCAGAACAGGTGGGTCTTGTTCATATTGCTTATCATTTCCACAACAGCAGGTTTCAACATGACCATGCTGTTGTGGGGGACCTTATTTCCATAGCCAATGTTCACATGAGCTCCTTTCTTTAGTCCCACCAATTCAGACAGTTACAGCTAGGACTTGCCAGGCTAACTCCATGGAGTCGGATGATCATTCCCCACCCCCATGATCCAAATGTAAGGAGAACGTTCTGCTCAGAGAGCTTTTTCCTTCAAGAACTGCTACTTTGTGAAACAAACTACTGCGCTTCACTCTCAAGCTTTTTAAATCATGGGTCAATCATATTTTCTTACCCTTGTAGTCTTCATTTCTTATTGCCATCTCTTTCATTCTTATTCATCCTAATACTAGTCTTATGAATGGACATAATATATATATATATATATATATATATATATAAATATAAAAGTGAACATAGAAGTCAACACTTAGAGGCGACAGTCTGTTTCATGCTAGATGCAATCGTCAGGCCACAAGTGCTGTTATTTTTCTCGGCTATTTATATATACAGGTCAGTGGTGCATTGTGAGTAGTCTATTTTGGCGGTTATTTTACCGGAAGTCGTTTATTTGTTTATTTATTTATTTGGGTTAAATTATTTTGCTTGTTTTTATTTATTTTTATATTTTATTTTTATTCCTTATCTCATATATTTATTTATTTTTTTATTTTGATGGGTGTTTTTATTAATGTATTAAAAATTTGTTTATATAGCTTATTTAATAGTTTTGTTTTTGTTTGGGAAGATAAAGCTATTTGTTCAATTTTGTGGCTGATTGTTGTAGTTTGTTCTAACTATTATTTTGACAGGAACAGTTTTTAATTTGTTTATTACTTCATGTATTTATTTGGATTGATTATCTTCATTTATTTTTTCTAACGGCTAGTTTATCGGTATTGGTTGTTAGTTTATTTATATATTTGGATGTATTTAGATCAATTTATTTTACTTGTTATTATTTATTTGTTACACTGTATATTTTCTCTTTTTGGTTTTCGATTTTTTAAGTAACGTAGTATATTATTTTTATTTTTATTAATTTTTTTTTATCGTTATATAACAGTTATAGCTATTTTTGGTTTGATTTTTATAGTCTAACTAATATTTTGGTCATAATAGTTTGCTAATTTGTTTATTATTTACTTTATTTATTGATTTTGTTTCTCATTTTTTATTCTATTTCATCTATTCTAACAAGTGTGATTTGGTAATTTGCTTGGATTAATTTATTTTGCTTATGTTATTATCGTTTTGTTTATTTATTTATTTTTTCCGTTTTCGTTTTTTTACTACGTTACTTAAAAATCGAAAATGGAAAAAATAAATAAACAAATAAATGACTTCCGGTAAAATAACTGCCAAAATAGACTACCCACAATGTACCAGTGACCCGTATATATAAGTAGCCGAGAAAAATAACAGCACTTGTGGCCCGACGATTGCATCTAGCATGAAACAGACTGTCACCTCTAAGTGTTGACTTCTATGTTCACTTCTATGTTCACTTTTATATTTACACATGCCCTATCTCTGATATTGAGCACTTTATCCCATAAATATAGCACATCTTAAGACTATATTTCTTCATATATATATATATATATATATATATATATATACACGCGCGCGTGCACACCTCTGAAGATGACCTTGGAAAAGAACAAAAGTACTTGGGTTAACAAAAACTATGGTCCCTTCCTTGATGAATTTCATCTGAACATCAAGAAACTGATTAGACAAATTTAAAATGAATATAACAGAGCACGTTCACATATTTTTAAAAATCACCATCCTAACAGAAGGCAGATGTTATTGTAGTTACAATAAGTCTGTCATTGTAATTTTCCGCTGAAGATGATCTTGAAAGAGATTGAAAGTAATTGAGTTAACAAAAACTATGGTCCCTTCCTTGATGAATTTCATCTTAACATCAAGAAACTGATTAGACAACTGGAAAGGATCAGTATAAAAATAAGTAGATACAATATGACTATATTATTCAACGAAACATGTTTGAATTAAGATATGCTCTCTCTCACCATATATATATATATATATATATATATATATATATATGGCAAGTGGAGAAATACAAAAAATACTGGTTACAATTTTATAATGAGAAATACCTAAGATACAGGGACACTTATGTGTAAATTTATAAATTTTTACCATTCGATGTATCTATGCATAATCTAGCCAAGCTTGTTCAGCTTTTTTATTGCTTTTGTTTATTATTTTTATTGTACATGACAGACTATGCTAAATAAATAACTACAGCTACTTACTACATAGTACATAGATTAGTAAGTTTATCTCACAAGTCCAAGTTAATACATGATGAGTTTAATTCTCAGTGTGTACCCCAACTATCTTGTTATAATATTTACTCTGAGGCTGATTCCTAAAATAGAAAGACTTTGTTCAATCCATCACATAGCTTCAGCACTGGAACACTCAGTAAGGTTCAAACTGAGAAGCAGCGGCTTGAAATATGAGCTTGTTAATCATCACTCAACATTCAATACCTCTTCTCAGAAAAGCAAATATGGTAAATTAGAAAAAAAGCAGTCTGTAATTCTTTGTCTCCAGCTCAAAAATGCTGAAGCAGTATAAAAATTATTGGCACAAAGCCATTTAGGACATGTAGTGGAGACATCGTGGAGTAATGGATAGTGGCTTGGATTGAAGAATCGGAGAACCAAATTTGAATTCCAATCAGATCCATTACATTCACTTATGTGCTAATACCCTTGGGAAAGGGTATGAATTCTCTTCTTCAAAGCTATGGGTAAATAGCAGGACAGATCAGGTTTTATAGCCTTAGATGGCAACTGGTCTACTGCAGAAAGAAATGGCAACCTACTATGGGAAAAAATCTGCCTTGTCAGTAATGTATTGAAAGATACATGATTGCCTAAGTGTGTATCATGCATGATTGCATTGTACAGTAAATGATTTTATTTAAGTCGTGTTTTTATGACCAGCTGTAAAGTCTATAAAGTAGAATCTTCAAAGCAGCCACCCAACTTGACCCAAAGGGAATAAAATAATAAAAACTTTCAGGAATTAGTGCTACTTGACCAGAAGTTGGAAATTTCCACTCATAGGCATATATAAAGTCACAGTTACAGTTGAAAACATTTTTGATACAGTCTGTTGACAGAGTACAGGTTGCCTATCAGAGAGAATGGTTGCAAGAAATGGGAAGAGAGGTGGTTAGATAGAGTCAGAATTCTTGCTGGTTGAACAAAAAAGCTGTCATAAAAGAAGTAGCAAAAGTTTTCACATACATATACACTAAGACCATGTAAGTGAGTCATTGAACAATCAACCATTATATTATGTATTGGAAACAGAATTCTTAACTTTATCTCTCACCATGGTAAAAATTACTTTATGAAAATTAATTGCCTGATGAATTAATTTCCATAATGAACATACAACAGATCTTTCTCAGTTCTTGTGAACATCAAACAAGAAGAGAGATACAATGTAAGGTTATTTGCCCAGCCAGTGAGAGACCAAGAGAGAGAGGAAGACATTTTATGTTTACACATATTCCCTGTGCTCACTCAAATCACCACATAACTTAAGCTAAAATGTTTCATCACAAACATGCCACAAAGATGAGAGTTGGACAGTGAACAATTGGGTGAAACACTTTCCCATAAATACTTTACTTCCCAGGTCATAGTAACAGTATAAATCTGTTAAAACCATTGCAAACCTTGACAGGGGAAGAATTTTATTGACAAGCATGTGTTCAAACACAGACAGGTTCACTTTGTACTGATGCCCTTGAGAAGGAAAGTGATGAATCCCTGCCATACACCTGATATGTAAATAGTAGAACAGTTGAAACCCTTCAGACGTTAGACACTACTGTATGAGTTTAACAGATAATAAGATTAGTCTAGCTGAGCATTAATACTGAGTAGTGAGTTCAATCCTCATTGGGTGCTGCATACAAATGTTTGACATTAAATAAACCACCAAGGGTCAAAATGTCCTAAAATCAACCAAACTAACCTTGGGTCCTGTAAGGCAGTCAATCTTGGATAATTGACTCAAAAACTGGCTCTGTAAAAATTCACTTACAACTGAAACCATGGTAGAACCACTTGATACATTTGAGATATTATATTCACCAAAGAGTATACAGGAATAAAAGAGAAAATGTGTTTGTGTTTTTATGTGAACACAAAGAATATCTTCATCTGATTAAGGATAAGCTTGTTAATCAACTGTATATTGTAGCTGTCATGTTTGCCATGGTGAATATTTTTTCTGAAAATTGTGTTAAAAGGAATAACTTGAAAGAATAAAGTACATAAAAGGATGTTCTTGCTATTTTTTTCTCTTCTGGTGAGAGGAGTGTGGATAGTTGCGTAATTTCAGAATTGGTATTTGGTGAAGGGATAAAGAAATAAAGAGGGAGGAAATTAATATTTGACAAAGAACAGGGAGAAAAAAGGAGAAGAATAATGAAGGATTATGGAGAAAAGTGATAGAGCAAAGAAACAATTGAGAGAATGGATCAGAAAAATGGAAATCTTATTACAGGAAAAAATGGAAATGAAATCTGGAGGGATAGAAAACTTTTTCATAAGCAATTACAGCTATCTCCCTTTGGTAATGTGATAAGAAATTGAACAACTTATCAAACTTTTTTTTTTAATTTTTTATTGGGGTCTATCAAAAGTATATTCATTTTTTATTGACTTTACTCTAAAGCTTATTTCATTTAAACATATAAAGACTATCTATGACTCGACCATATTATTATTATTATTATTATTATTATAGTAGGATAAGGCTTTACATTACCTGTGCAAGTAGTGTAATGGTTAGAGGCTTGAAACAAGAAATCAGCAAACAAAGTTTGAGTTCTGGTTCAGTTCATTACATTTATTTCACACAAGTACTCTCAGTAAAGGTATACAGAAGATTTTTTTGCCAGAGCAAAGCAATTATGTAAAAACACAATTTTTCAAAACTAAAAGGTTCATTCTCACAATATGGCGTGATTGAAAGGAATAACCATGTCTTTATCATTGGTCAAATAAAGAAGACTGCAAGGTGTACAAAGATCTCATTTTAATGAAAAAAAAAACAAAAGAAAAATTTGTATCATCCAAAGGACTTAGAGAATACAACAGGAACGTTCTTTCTTCAGAATGCATAACAATTCACAAATAATGAGGAAAAATAAGAGTCATGATTGCTAACTTCCAGAATGGATATGGCATTAAAAACAGTCTGGTGCAAGACTATGGTAATAGGGTGGTACCCATTAGGGATTAAAATTGGTTGAGAGATGTGTATATTAACCATTTTGTTATACTTCTTCAATGTTCCGTGTCCCTTCAGGACATGGGTGATCATAGCTCACCACAATTTCCTTTGTATCTCTTAGTAAATGTTCTCATTTTGCTATCTCTTGTAAACCCTGTTTTGCCATCTATTTGCACAGGCTTGTTAAGTAGGTTATGTGCTGTTTTCCACTGTCCATCTTGCTTTCAGAATGTCCAGTCAGTGCCAACTTTCCTAAGCCTTCTTTCTGAACTATATGCTCTAGAAATTTCAATTGCCTTTTCCTGATTCTAAGTATAAGTGTCCTTTTTGTTTCCATTTTCTCTAAAACCTCATTGTTGCTCACATGTTCAGGCAATGGTATTCTCAGCATCCTTCTATAGGACCACATTTCTGTTGCTTCAAGTCATTTCTTCATCTGTGAGGAGATTGTCCAGCATTCACTACTACATAGAAAGACTGATATTATATAACAGTTCAGTACTCTTTTAGTGTTTCTTATACCTACGCAATAAAAGATAAATCACCAAGACAATATTCCAGCCTGTGAAACTAAACTTGCTGTCCTGATGAAAACCAAGGTAAATATTACATCATCTTCAAATTATTATTTTTTTAAGCTTTTCACCCCAAGCAAGTTAAGAGTGCCACTATCATGCAAGGGGTTACGGAGAGTGGGAGCAAGAGTAAAGAGGCATGAAAGAGGAAAGGATGAAGAGAAGGACAGGGAATAGATGAAGGCATCTGGAGATGTTGATTGACATTGCATTTGAATAGTTGGAGATTATAGCTATCAGGGAAGCAAGTAAGAGGAAGAGAGTTCCAGACAGGAAGTGTGGGACACAGAGCTATTGGAGTAGAAGAGACAGCTACATTTAACCGTTTCGACAGTGAAAGGGTGGAACTCAGATGCCAAGCTAGTGGCACATTTAAATTCATGTAGTTTGGGAACTAGCAAAAATAGCTGTTGTTGTCATTATCTTTTTTTGTTCATTTGCCTTTGATATTTAACTCTTCAAAATTTACAAATAATCTGTTTTCTCCTCACCCCACACCATTATGTTTTTTGAGGAAAATTTGATTAAGACTTTGAAACTTTGACTTTTGCTTGTTTTGAAACAGTTCGGATTAGAATTAAAATGGGATTTACAGCATTTTGTAGAGTTCTGTAGATTTTCCTGGATATGCAGGGCTGAATGCAATCAAAAAGAAAAAGTATTCATTCTTTCATTAAAATGATTAAAAATTAATGGAAACCATGTTTTCTTTTTGTTATCTGGAAATGGACTGAAAATTTAGTTAATTTTTATTTTTTACAGAAAGTGCAAAATCCACAGACAACAATCTTTTAAAGTATTTGAACTGATGAAAGGAATCATCAACAGGATTTCTTTTTTAGGATTTAATTATTAAGTGTGTACAAACGTTTTTAGAATTTTCTTTTTAATGAAAATCCAAAAAAGAAAAATCCATTCTTCTAATGGATGTCAGTTATCTCCTATTAATTCCCCTCTCCGAGTTCTCCACCGCCTTAACCAGGTACTGAACTTACACTCTTTGGGTCCTGTCACTGGATCTAACTAATGCCTTTATCCACTGTGCCATGTGTCCTAAATTAACAGGAGATAACTGACATCCATTAGACATGGCATGTGGAACTAGAACAGTCTACCCCAGCGAGTGAAAAAAAGGGTTCAGTTCGACATTCCAACCACCTGAAGAAGGTCAGATTGTACAATAGGTGAAACGTTGTGATAAATATGGCAACAAAGATGAGGATGATAGTCCGAACAATCTAAATAATGATGAGATAATATATGCTGTCGAGGAGATTTTGTAGGACGAAGATGACACCTTCTTTTGTGATGGGATTGCAATGCTTAAATATCATTGGATCAAGTGCATTGGTGCAAGGGGGACTATACTGAAAATAGTGAAAAACTCTCTTGTTTCTCTGACTCCTTACGGGTGAAGCTTAGAACATTTTGAATGATTCTTGTATTTTGTACTATTTCATAAAGTGGCCAAATATGGGGAAATAGTTATAAATGGAATAGAATGAATAAAATCAACATCTTCATTTGTGATTTGAAATTAATTCAAAAGTAAGCATCCTATACTTAGTTTTGAATTCACGAGCTGATTACCGATTCTACAATCATAGGAAAGTAAGTTGCTATAGAAGTTCTCTTAATTCTCTAAAATTTCTGTATAAAAAAACATTCCAGCAGGATATCCATTTTCTGAAGTTTCTTTTGTCATTATGGTAAGTTCATTTGAAAATCCTACTTAGGACATAGCTACATAAAGCTGACCATGAGAGAATTTCCTACTCTAAACAAAGCTGACCATGAGAGAATTTCCTACTCTAAACAAAGCTGACCATGAGAGAAACTTTTGAATAATTTTCTCATATTTGTATTTAATAAAAATTAATTAAGTAAGCTGAGTGTTTTTTACTTGTTTAAATAATATGGTAATTTTATGAAAATCTAATTAAACAGATGATTTTTAATTATTTAGATAAATAATAAAATAATGCTATCATGTTCTTATTACATTTTGCTCTGCTGAACTAATTTGTAATATGAAATTTCGGCTTATGACAATGGTAATTATGAACAATGAAGAAAATGAGATTGCAATAAAAGTTGCTGAGCCTAAAATTATAAAATTCTATAAAAATGTTAATATTTATAAAATTATTTATGTCTGCCCCTGAAAATAAAAATAAATTTATTTTTAGAAACCCAAATTATTTTGTTTCCTTTAAATGTAAACGTTGATATTTTTTCTAACTTATGATTAAAATTTGATAAAACATTTTTTTGATACAAACAAAAATTAAAAAAAAAAATTTATTGAAAGAAACATTGCTTATATATATATATATATATATATATATATATATATATATATATATATGAGGAAATATATTTTAAAATATTATTTTAGAAATTGTTATGCAAATTAAATGTTATTGCTTACATTTTTATTAAATACAATTTAAAAATTAAAATTAACACTGAGGAAATATATTTTAAAATATTATTTTAGAAATTGTTATGCTTACATTTTTAAAAAAATTTATAATATATATATATATATATATATATATATATATATATATATATATATATATATAGCTAGCATTATACTGTTTATGTTATTACTAAATGCAAAGGCCAGGGCCAGAATGGTCAGTGATTGGCCAGAGTGCCTCATGGGGGAGGTATTCTGACAGTGATGGATTGTCTAGTTTTTGAATATAAGTCCAAAATGGCACAAATTCAACAGAGGGTCTCAAGAATTCTGAAGCATCTATACAACTCCTATACTCAGGTTAGTGACTGGTGAAGACCACTTGCAGTGTGACACATGCTCCTGTGATGTCATTCCTCTTATTGCCTGTTAGAATCCAAACTGCCACCAATATCTCCTAATATAATGAATGAAAAAAGGAAATGGTCCTTTTCGTAGATAACATTTTATATAGTAGTGTGGGGAAGCAGAAATGGCACAGAATACAACAATGTGCTGGGCTCTTCGACATGGTGTAATGGTTAGCAAGCTTGTCTCACTAGATCAATTACAACTGATTAATGAATTCAATGCTCACTGGGTGACCCATACTTTCAAGCCTAGTCCCACAACTAAGCTACACTTAGAAAATCACCATACTGATGCAGGCTATTTTGTTTTACTGAAATCAGGTGGGAACACACAGTCAAAATCTGGTATCATGTGAATTACAACAGATTTCAAATCAAACTTGTAAATTGACACATTACAATATAAAAGAACAAGATTTGTGAACAAGACAAAATTAGGTCATGGCCATGATCAACAAGCTGAGAAGTTAACACTATTGAAGGTGTCTCAGATGATGCTGCATCTTAGATCTCAAATATACTATTATTTTATACATTATGTTCTTCATTAGCTAACAACTGCCTCTGTTCAGGTAGAGTAAAAGGTGACACCAGAATTGTGCACATTTTTTACCTTTTTTTCACATTACCCTAAATCAGTGATTTGCAACCAGCATGTTGCAGCACACTAGTATGCCGCAAAATATTGTCATGACACACACACACATATATATATATATATATATATATATATATATATATATATATATATATATATATGTGTGTGTGTGTGTGTGTATGTGTGTACGGAAGTAGTAATAATACAGTATTAGTATTTGAATAAATAAGTATTAAAATTTTGTTTTCAAATAATTATTTTCACTATTATACTATTGTGTTATTTTAAATATGTTTTAATATTCATTTAATATTCAAAATGAGATCATATTTGTGTGTGTATTTTTTAAAATCTATGATTTTAGTTCATAACATGTAAAGTATACCCTTTAAAAATTTTGCTAACTGTGCCGTGATATTTTCATTTGCTCCTAGATGTCAGTCAGTTATGTGCCATACGTGATACACGCTTAGGTGATCATGTATCTTTTGATACATGACTGACAAAGCAGATTTTTTCCTGCAGTAGGTCCCCATTTATTTCTGCAGTAGACCAGTTGCCATCCAAGGCTATAGAACCCAGTCTGTCCTGCTATTTACCAATAACTGAGGGGAGAAACAGCAGATTCATACCTTTCCCAAGGTTATTACCACGTAGGTGAATATAATGGATTCGATTGAAATTCCAACTTGGCTCTCCGATTCCTCAATCCAAGTCACTATCCATTACTCCACTGTATGTCCACTAATAACAAGCTCACACACTGAGAAAGACATTTTCTCTTCACTGAGAATAATAACACTTTTTGAACCTCTTCCTTCATCCCAACAAAAGCATACAGGCTAAGCGTTCACTAATTCTAAGAATCTGATTTTATTTCCTGAATAAATAAAAAGCAGAAAATTTACAGAGTTCTTAGTTTTCAAATAAGAATCTTTAAATCAACCACCAATAATCCCGAAATGTTGGAAACAGCCATTTCATGTTTGGAGTAAATGTTTCAATATTAATCAAAGCAGGTTTCCTAATGTTGGATTACAGAATTCTTAATCTACTGCTCAGCTGAAGGAAGTCTATTTATCTCACCCCATTATGAAACGTTTACGAAAGAGGAAACACTGCATAATGTATAAATTTTCTTTGTTTTTATTTATTTCCCAGAATGCCTCAAGTATTGTCAAATGGACTAAAGAAAGGCAGACACAAATCAGCTTTCACGGAATTAGCTGAGGTAAGAACAAATTTTAGGAATTCTTATTCATTGGATAAAAGTCAGATCCACTTTTAACAGAACATATTACGCTATCTGCTGGGTTGGGTGTATTTAACAATACTTATGGTATCTGCTCAGCTTTCAGATAAAAAGAGATTGAGTACAGGTAAACAGATGTAGGGATCAAAACGGAAAGTAAAATATTTGCATAATCATCAATACATAAAATCCCACTACTTCTTTTTAAATTCATGTTTAGACAGTCAGTTATGTGCCATGCGTAATACATGCTTAGGCGATCATGTATCTTTCGATACATGACTGATGAGTTAGATTTTTTCCCGCAATAGGTTGACATTTGTTTCTGCAGTAGACCAGTTGCCATCCAAGGCTATAAAACTCAATCTGTCCTGTTATTTACCCATAGCTGGGGAGGAAGAAGAGGATTCATACCTTTCCCAAGGATATTAGCACGTAAATGAATGTAATGGATTTGATTGGAATTTGAACTCAGTTCTCTGATTCCTCAATCTGAGATGTTATAAAGCAAGACATTTATTATTAGATTGGTTCATTTTTTCCAATTCAATGTTTGCAATTCTTACTACATTCTTAATCAACTATGTACCATGTGTGATGCATGCTTAGGTGATCATGTATTTTTCAATACATGAGTGACGAGTTAGATATTTTTCCCCGCAGTAGGTTGCCATTTCTTTCTCAAGTAGACCAGTCCCCATCCAAGGCTATAGAACCCGATCTGTCCTGCTATTTACCCATAGCTAGGGGAAAGAAGAGGATTCATACCTTTCCCAAGGATAATAGCATGTAAGTGAATGTAATGGATTTGATTGGAATTTGAACTCGGCTCTCTGATTTCTCAATCCATGCTGCTATCCATTACTCCACCGTGCTTCCATGTTTAGACACTGTTTTGATTAAATGATGTAGCAAATAATATCTATCTACCTCAGTCACTACCTCGCATCACAGTTAATCATGAATCTTTTTCCAGGGTTGTAAAGTATGTGCTTTACCATGGCTGTATACAGTTTTGAATCTAGAGTTGTTCCTTACCTAGACTGGTTGTCAAACATAGCAAGAGAGCTTAGTCTGTCCTGCTATTTGATCCACAGTTTCTGTGAGCAGCGATAGATACCTTTCCCAAGGGTATTTGCAAGAAAGCAAATGCAAATACTTCAACTGGAATTTAAACTCAGCTCTCAGATTTCTCATCCCCAGCTACTAACCATTACTAACTACTACACTATTTGAAAATAATAAAATCATTCATAGTAATACTTTGGAAATTATTTTACTATAAAAATACACTGAAAAAAAATCATTCATCAGAAATTAGCTAAGAATTACAGAATGATTAGGAATATTATATGTAGAATGTAAATACATTAGTAATTATTTTACTATATAAATGCATTAAAAATCAGGAAGAAAAAAACTGTTAGTGATGAGAAATGAATGAAAGCCTCACTGACAGAATAGAACTTATATATAATGTAAATGCATTGCTGATAATTTTATTACTGGAATATATTTTTATAATCAAGATGTTGATCTGCCACACTACTTTAAGCAAAAGGTTAGGAAGAAAATTCCCATCAATAGTGGAAATAGCAGTAACACTTAGTTGAGTTGAGAAGACTAATTTTCTGAAAAACTGTTTTAAGGAGAAAATATTACAAATTTCAACCAATGGTAATGTAAACTGTTCATTCAGTCAACGAATGCCAAATGTTTTCTGTATGGAAATAACTAATTTCACCATTACCATTTTAAATTTGATAAGAAAGGAGAGAAATTAACGCAAGCATTATTGGTAGAATAAAACTGTTATTTATATATCTCCTGTAAATGCATTGCTAATGATGGTACATGGAACAGGACTGCAAATCAGCAAGAAAAGGATTGTCCAGGGTCAGAATTTAATAAAAGCATGACCGAAAGAATAGGGATCTGGTAATAACTGACTGGATTCTGTCGTGATGGAAAATTGCTTCATTAGGAAAAGTAGCTATCAGAGAGTATTTTCCACATGGGGTCACTCATCCAACATTTTCTTCATTATGGCATCCCAATAACAAGATATTCTATCAACTTATCTAATAATTGGAAAGACTGTTTGGAAAGGTTTATTAATGCAAATATTTTTTTTTATATAATAATTATTGTCCTTTTTTTGTATTGGTCAATTTTTTTTTTATAATTTCTGGCTGAAAAGGGTAGATAACAGCCCTTGTGGAATGAAGTGAAAATACTGGATAAAGAAGAACATTGGCAAGTTAGATATCTCAAAGAATCAGCACATATCATTAGCAGGCTTAGCATAGAAATAAATATGATATGGGAGCCACTATTGAAGAAAGAAAGACAAATGACTGCAGGTCTTCAACAGCAGCTGCAACAAAAGATAAAAGCTTCTGTGAGTGCAGTTAAGTATAACAATCAGCAGCCAGGTTAGGTTTAAGGCTCCAAGTTGTCCACAGAGAATTGTCCCACACGACAACAGCCTAGTGGATTAAACTGTCGATTTGTGAATTTGTTCAATACTTGGGTCGTGCCGTGTGTACTTGGTCTCAGTAGAGACAGGGTTAGCAATATCAAAAGTAAGAAAAAAAAAGGAGGAAAATAAGACGTAGATGAGATATCCATAGATATGTGCAGTGGAATAAGACCAGTCTATCCCTGTAGATTAAATAAGGTGTTCAGTTCAGAATTACCTGTAGATTACCTGAATAAATAAGCACCCGATTAAGGCCAGAGGACACAACAGCCAAAACATTATAACAAGAAAGAAAGAGTGTTTGGAAAAAAAAAAAAGATAATAGTCTGAGGACAATAGTATGCCTGTAAATGGTGTAAAGAACTCTTGCTGATAGTTCCAGTGAGGCACAAATTTTATCCACAAAAATTTATTCCTCATCTTCAATTTTGTTTTTGCTTTAAAACTGTTCCCAAAATCTTGACATGTTTCTAAGTATATATGGTATCTTTTATTTTAAATATTTATGAGATTGAATAATGTAAATATTTGTCTTTATTTTCTTGGCATCACCAAAATAGACATTTTTGGACAAGAGGATCGATGGCGATGACAAATAATTTAAGAAAATGATAGTCAGTTCTGTTGGCTTGTTTGACTGTTGCAGTGTAATGTAAAAAAAAAAAAAAATATGTTTTCAACAAGAAAGCTGTCCAATGATTTTGCTGCATAAGGACACCTGTCCTCATATTACGAACTCGCATTATAACCCATCTTCAACCAGGTGTTTCATTACTGGGAATTTTTGCTGTTCATTTGGAGCAGTTTAAGTTTAAATCCAGTCCACCTGAAAATCAATATTAATAACAACAATTGTGTGCAACTGAGACACATCTCCAAATGGTGGTGGGTGCTTTAACAATTTGAATGGGGGGGCTGAAAAGGGCCGTTTTTGCGCTCTCAATCTTGCAAGGAAGGAACCTCTTCCATGGACCATCATAATAATAATATACAATAATTTTTATTTATAATATAATTTTTTTATAATTCTAATAATCTTTTGCATTAGATTTCAACTCTCTAAATTGATTGTATGCTGTTTTTCTACAAACATTAAATTTTGCCTCTGATTTTTGCACAAAGGGTAAAAAAAATCAGTTTTTTCGATATTTCACCTTCAAGGTTGAAATTTTTTCCAGCCAATTTGGACTCAAAACTGGCACTGAAGAATTATCTATCAAACAAAAAAAACATTCATCAAAATCAGATAAAAACTGTGGAAATGCATAAACAACATCCAATCACACACGCATACATACATACATACACACATTTTGAGAATTATAGATAAATGTGATGCAGCAAATGATCATGGATCTGAAATGTGAAGTTCTATTTGCAGTATATTCTCCAGATTCATCGCCTTAAAGTTACAGTTTCACATGATGTAATGTCTTTGGCCAGTAGTCCCACAAAGTTCAAGATATTAAAAAAAAAATCTCAAATAAAAACTGCAATAGAATACAGAATTTAGCAGAAAGCTGGTGTAAGATTATAGAAAGTCTAGGAAAATGGCGTGATTACTGAATAATAAAGCTATGAATTTATGAGAAGATTTTGTTTAAAAATACCTGGAAACATTTACATCAATCTTAAAGAAGATTTAAGATCATAGAAAGCCAAGAAAAAAACTGGTGACTGAATAATGACGCAATACATTTACATAAATAAAAGATTTGGTTACTTTTACTTTGGCCTCATATGATGGAATAGATAATTTAGTTGAAAAAGGAGGATATGGTCAGATAAATATTTTAACTGAATAATTATGCTATTTGTTTGAATAAATGATTTTGTTAAGAAAAATGCTGGAAATTTTTGCTTCAAACTTATATGATGGAAGAGACAGGTTAGCTCAGTGGTTATCAAACTTTTTGAAGATGGGGTACACTTTAAATCCTACCAATAACTGTAGGTGCACTATATTCAAATTTCGGAAAAATAAGTTATAATGAAGTCAAATATTGATGAAAAGAAATAATGCAATAAAAAAATATATAAAATGAAACACACCTTAAGTTTACTCATTCTTGTGTTTATGAGAAACAAGCGTCTGATGAATCTTAACAATTTCTTGAATATTTGGACGTATATTTGATACATAAACTCTCATTTCCCTGTTAATACATTGAAGAGTTCCTCTCTTTTAGCACTTAATTGTGGTGAGAGCAGAAAAGCCTAATTCACATAAAAATGAATGAGGTGGGTACCGCAATATAATAAAATAAATATATTTATTTCTTATATCTGGACATGCATTTTTTGGGAATGCCAGGGCACACCTAGACATCTTCCAGGGTGCACCAGTGTGCCCATGTGCACCATCTGAGAACCACTGGGTTAGCTAAATGAAATCACAAGATAATAGAAAGTCAGGAGAAATACTTTGCTGACTGAATAATAATGCTATAAATTAATATGCATAAAAGATTTGGTTATAAAAATGTAGAGATCTTTTGCATGGATATGATGGAATAAACAATTTAGCTGAAAGATGACATCAAGACAGAGAAAGCCTATGAAAACAGCTTGATGAAATCATGAGTCAGAATTTTTTTTAATCATTTGATCACAAGCAAGACAATAAAGTCATGAAGATGCAAAGGGGTTACTGAGTATGAAAGAATATGAGAAAAAGAAAAATGTTAAGGAGCAAGAACAATAAAAAAAAACAGGAATTCTAAGAATTAACATTGCATTTAATTTTTTGAATATCAAAGTTGACTATAAGGCAAGAAGCTGGAATCAAGTCCCTAAAGCAAGAAGCAAGAAAGAACTGTTAGCACAGAACATGATTATATCTAGCAATTTCAACCGTAAAATAATGAGACCTAGCTGCCAATCTAGTACTGCATTTAAATTTGTATAAATGAGATACTAAAAAGGAATTTATATAAATAAAAGATTTTGTTATCTGATGCTGGAAACTTTAACATCAATTGTGTGTTTCTTGAAATTGCATTTTCAGCAAAAGCTTTACAATATCCCAGGGCAGAATCCAGCTTTTCAAAATGGCAAATCATTCCAGTAGAGTTTGGCAACATTCTCTTTGATACTCTGACTGCTGGGCAGAGATCCAATATTCAGGATGAATCCCTAGTCAGAAGCAACTTGAGATGTTTCCTCTGCTGGCAGAGACAATTTTCAATAACCCAGTCCACTTTCATCATCTCAATTTGGAATTCTTGTTATTTGGCTCAACTTCATGTTCAGATAATGAGATCAGAGACCTTGAAACCTTCTTTGTAATTCATGTAGCTTATCAACCTACTTGAAACATGACTTTGAAATATGAAGGTCAGTTTTTACCATGTCTCATACCACAATGAAACTTTGTGTAAAGTCATGATTAAAGTTAAGAGGAGTAATGTCAGTTACAGTAATGTGTGTGTGTGTGTGTGTGTGTGTGTGTGTGTATATATATATATATATATATATATATATACACACACACACACACACTACTGTAACTGACATTCATCCTCTTAATTTTAATCATGATTTATATATATATATATTTAATCAATTCCTCCCAAGCAAGACGATAATGCCACCAAGATTCAAGGAACTACCAGGATTGAAAGAAAATGAAAAGAATTTAGAAGGAACCAGATCCAATCCTAAACTGGAAACAAAGGATAAATCTCTACTCCTATTCAAAAAACCAGGGATGAGTTTTAAACCGGATGACAGGAGAACTGATTTACTCCTACTGAGGGGGGAAAAAGTAAATAAATAGTAAATAAAATTTCAGAGCTTAGGCGAGTATGTTAATCAGGAAACAAGGGATAAATCTCTACCCCTGTTCAAAAGATCGGGGAAGAGTGTGAACCCTATATATATATATATATATATATATATATATATATATATATATATATATATATACACACACACACACAATGAAATGGACTAAGTCTGATAATTATTTCATATATTTTCTATTTATACATTATCTTAATAGAAATGTCATAGAAAATATGGGTTCTCCAACAGGAATTGAACCTGTGTCCTTATGCAGAACTGTCATTTGATCTGATGTGCTATACCATTTAGCTATAGAGAAGCATCTTGTTAGCAAAGTTCAAATTAATGTTTTTAAACACAATCTTCAATGATTTTTCTTGATTGATCATACCTGCTCATGAAACGCATCTTAATGTAAACAATCTGATCCTCATGACCTTCTTTCAACCATCATCTTCTTGACTTTCATTATCTTCACTTCCTTCGACCTCATCTACCTGAGTGGCTCTTGAGCATTCTATTTAATGAACACACACTGACATATACTGTATATGGTTTAAAGCCAATCTCTAAATCTAATGAAAAACAAAGAAAGAAACCAACATACTTTGAAACAAAAATTTTACTTATGCAAAAAATCAACTTTTCTTGCCAATGTGGAATAAGAAAGCGCCTTTTTAAATCCATTTCTCCCCAATCTCCTTGCATCTGTCAGTTCACTCCTCTAACCACTGACATTCTTAAGTGCCATTACTGAATGGGAAAAAAAGAAATACATGTACATTTTATTATGTGCTTCGTAAGCATTATTTAAACCTTAAAAAAAAATTCATCAATCTGTGCGTGTCTTGGAATAGGGTAGATTCCCTATAAAAAGGTTATTCTTGAACACTGGCCCTTTTGAAGTTTCCCACCAACACCCAACTATTTCCTGATATGAATGTTTCTAAATCTCTTGAGTGCAATTGGAAAACTGTTCACCTGTATGTGTGTGTATATATATATATATATATATATATATATATATATATATATATATATATATATATATATATATATATATAATGTCTGTGTTTATATATATATATATATATATATATATATATATATATAAATAATGTCTGTGTTTATATATATATATATATATATATATATATATATATAAATAATGTCTGTGTTTATATATATATATATATATATAATGTCTGTGTTTATATATATATATATATATATATATATATATATAAAAATAATGTCTGTTTATATATATATATATATATATATATATATATATAAAAATAATGTCTGTTTATATATATATATATATATATATATATATATATCTCCAAATGTGAGAATGTACAAATGGAGTAAAAATCCACAGCCTTTAGAAAAAAAGGGCTCAATACAAAGTAGAGCGATGTATTATTATTATAAGAGATTATATTAAAAACACACAGACATTATATATATAATTTCGGTTGAGCTCTCTGGTTTGAGGTGTGAATTTGTAAACAGTGACTATTTAAGCTAATATTGCACGACTCTTCGGCAGAATTGAGTCACTGTCAGTCACTGTGTGTTTATCTAAATCTAAAAATAAACACGCTAAAATTCACCTTCATCCCTGCCGTGTGCGGATGGCTTAGTGGGAGAAGTTCCGACTGACGCAAATTCAATCGGGTTTCCATCCTAGCTAGAGGCAACCGGACATCTAGCCACACTGATGAGCTGTGAAACAGCGAAACAGTCTGTCTGTGGATGACAAATATATATATATATATACACATACACACACCCACACACAGGTGCACAAGTCTTGTCTGCCTCTGTGTCTAGGTTAGATTATATTTTTTTTTTTTTAAATAATACGTTGTATAGTCAGAGGAAACATCATGCCTACTATGCATACATCTTGAATAAACACAAGTAGTGAAGCCCAACATTGTGTGGTTCAAGTTTTTTTGTTTTGCTGCACAATGCAATTGTTTCTTTGATATATTTGCATATGCCATTACATGGAATTAGCAAATTGTTACAATTAAAGCAATTTGATAGGTTTAAAGTTTTTTGTCATCCTTTCTTTAATTTATGGTATGTCAGCATTATGGTAAAATGCTGAGCCTGATAGCATAGTAGTTGAATGGGTACAGATTGAGGTTTAATAAGAAAATATTCATTTATTCATTAATTAAAGATAAATAAATCTATTATTAAATCATATCCTCCTGGCATCATTTTCAACTGATGCTGTCTTTTTTTCAATATATACTTATCATTTTGTGTAAAATTAGTATTTTTTTGATTTTAGATGAAAACTTGGAAATTTTTCAACATATTTAAGTGAAATTTTCCCTTTCTAAAATTATAGTTTAGATAAGAAATTAAAACTGATGAGAGGATATAGATTTTAAAAGAAAACAAAAAAAATGAAAATTTGTTAGATTTTCTAAGAATATTATAAAAATTAAGTATTCTTAAATCCCTTTGCTCCCAACTATGATCTAAAAGGTAAGAGATGGACAAATGTGAAATCAAATGGACAGAGGCATGGACAGATGAAAAAAACAGATGGATAGAGATATGATGAGATCCAAAAAGACATAGAGACATGGACATAGGCAACAACAGATGGACAGTGACATGGATAAGCACAAAAACAGACTATGACACATACAAACCCAAAAACGGATGAATGGAGACACGGACAGGCACAGACAGACAGATGAAGACACGGACAGGTACGGACAGACAGATGAAGACACGCACAGGCACAAACAGACAGATTGATGCACAGACAGGCACAGACAGACAGATTGATGCACAGACAAGCACAAACATACAGACTGATGTACTGACAGGCACAAACATACAGACTGATGCACTGACAGGCACAAACATACAGACTGATGCACTGACAGGCACAAACATACAGACTAATGCACTGACAGGCACAAACAGACAGATTGAGACACAGACAGACAGATGGAGACATGGATAGATACAAAGACAGACATATGATGGAGACATGGACAGATGCAAAAAACAGAGACACAAGCAGATGCAAAAACATATGGATGGTGACATAGATAGGTGCAAAAATGAATAGCCAGCAACATGGACAGATACAAATAGATGGATGTGGAGATATGGACAAATGCAAACAGATGGATAGGGACACAAGCAAACAGATGGATAGAAATGGACAAATGCAAAAAGACACAAACAGAGGAAAGGAGACAGAGAGGGGGTATGAACAGATGAACAAAAATGACTCGGATAGGAACAGATTCAGATAGCAAAGGTGAGGTGGTGTGTCTATTAAAGCTCTTCATGTTTCCTTCGTTCTTGAGAAGCTAATGTTGATTTGAACAGTGAAAGGCAGGAGAAATCCGTTTTGAAAACACTTAAAGAAATTATTTTGGGAAGGAAAGAGCAATTTAGGAAACTGACTTCTAAGTGCATTTTTGATAGAAGATTGGAAGGCACTGGTGCCAGGAATCAAAGAAAAATAACAATCCTGTCCTACACACACACTAAAAGGTGTACAGGGCTAGAGTTAGATGGAAAACTCAGTGGCATCTAATATACAAACAGCATTTTATGTTTATTTGTAGTATTTTTCAATATAAATTTCATATGTAGAATAACTGAGATATTTTTAAAAATTTATTTTTGATTTAAATATTCATGGGTATGGGAATAAACACTGATGTTATTTGGTTGATTTTATGACATGTCAAACCATGTTGGGTTATTTAATGTTGAATTTTTTATAGAGCATACAGTGAATATTGAACTCACTACACAGTAGTAATGGTGAATCAAACTAGATTTGCAAAACATTACTCTAAAATACTGAAGACTAACCAAAATTGTAATAGGGTTATTCAAATATGTTTCTTTCCTCCATTCAGATTACTGAGATAACAGATAATACACTTTGATCAGGAAAAATATTTTCTAAGCTCAAGGCAGCATAAGTAGGAACCAAAGTGAAAATCATACTTGTAAGATTAGAGATTGTTTATTGATGTGTTTGGGTCACAAAAGCAAGATCAATACCACAATTAATGGCTTGCAAGATCAGTGTTCTGCAATAGGCACCAAAATATTGGTAGAAAAAAAAAATGTGATCATTACCATTTTGAAAGTAGTTCGAACAAAGGTTACCAGATTGAGCTACAAGTACCACTCTTATTTCTGAAATAATTTTCTTCACATAGTATAACCAGAATTAGTTCATCTTATTTTAAATGGCAGACCAGAAAGTAATCTAATTTAAAATTTAGGAGTGCTATGCTTGAAGCAATAAAGGTGTAATTCTGTTGATGAATGTTAACAATACCATGGACAGAATATGTCATCAACAAGGGAGAACGAAAGAAAATTCATTCTTATAATAAAAATATGTTCCTATGAATTCTAATAAAATAATTTGCAATTACAGTACAATCCCTCATATCCGGAATCCCTCATATCCAGAATCCTGAATATCTAGAATCCTGAATATCCAGACATGATTTTGATGTGTATATTTGAACTACTTGGGTGATATATAACTGATTTGAAATTTCTGTTTTTCAGGAAATTTACTTTTAGATAATTGCTTGTGCTTATTTCACCCTAATGGCTTGTATTGGTGCAAAAGATGATGGGAATAAGAGGAAAAGAACAACTTGGGAGTTATTGCAAAAAGCGGAAATTTTAAACAGACTAGACACTGGTAAAAGTTCATTGTAACTAATGGCAGAATTCAACATACGAAAGTTAAAAAGTGTCTTTTGTTTAAAAAATTTCAAGAACAAAAGCAAAACGAAATGTGGAAAAAGTTGAGAATGACATTAGAAGAGAAAGAATCATCATGCAACAGCAATTAAAAAATCTTTGTTACATTATTTGTTTTGCATACGTGGCTGACTTAATTTAATGAATTTTCATTAACATTACATAAATTAATTTCTTTTTTCTTAAAATCAATTCAGTTATATTTCATGCAACATTAGCTTATTTTGCTTACTATAAAACATTGAAAATAAATGTTAAACCTGATTTCAGTTCTTTTATTTAAATATAACCCCTCATGTCTGGACTTTGTAACCAATTCCTCATATCCGGAAGGCATTCTTAGTCCAGTTGTCAGGGATTCTACTCTACTTGATATAAAATCCTTAGAAGGAATGAAAGTTTTTTCTACATTTGTTTAATAAATCCTACTTGTGATATAGCAGTACTAGATTGGCAACTAGGTCTCATTATTTTACCGTTGAAATGGTTAAATGTAACAATTTATTAAGCATAACTAAAATGTGGCACAAGGCCGAAATTATGGAGCACCTAGTGAGGATTTAATTCACTAGTCAGATGTAACTGATCTAGCCAGACAAGCTGGTTAACCATTAGACCATGTCAAAGTGTGAAATGGCTAGATGTAACTGTAAGTTCTATGTTGACAGTTTCTTCCTAAATTATGTTCAGACCATATATATGCATATACACATGTATATTTGCTTTTGTTGAATTTATTGTTATTTATTAAGCTTAGTTTTTGCAAATGGCCAAGGTATATCGCCTAATGAAGATCAAATTCATAATGAATTATATGCAAGCCCAGCATACTAAGACAGGAATTAGAACCTGTTGAATGCAACAGATTTATATCAAAATTCCAAGATTGGGATGGAATCAACCATTTTCTGCAGAGACCAAAATAGTTCCAATCAAAATCTGAATGGTGTTAATAGATTAATGGACAGATGTCTGTAAGAAAATTTCAAATCAGTGAGAATCGATTAAAAATGGAAAGAGAAAACCAAATTCTTTATTCACTGAAGAATCATTGCAACAAATTATACAAAACTCCCTCCCCACAACACATTCCTGCCATTATTCCTTACACTACTGGAGAAACAATGCATCAAGCAATTGAAAATTCTGATTTGCTTAGAATAAAAATTACATAAGTCAGAAAATATCGTTATCAACTTCTTCCGATGTTGAAAATGAAATTTATTTTTATTCAACTTATCTGTACTTCTACACATGTTGGGATATTCGTGAAAAAATAATTTCTCCTGAGGCAGAATTGGTAATTATATTCCAGTAAATCTTATGATTATGTCAAACAACTAAAAGAGTAAGGAATCTACTGAACAAGAAGTTATTTTTACCAAATTAAATAAAGTTATTTTATAGCCAATATTTGGTGGCCTAATAGATAAGACTAATTATTTATGTGAAAGATGAGAGTAACTAAGCATGTCATTGGTGAGATTAAAAATACTGCATTTATAGTTAAATGCACACACACATTATATAAACAAAACATGCTCATAGTAGGTAAAATACAAATAAGATAAGCAGTTAAAAGTACTTAATACAAGGTAGTACCTATAAAACATAACGTAAATAAAAATTTTGAAGACCTAACTATATTTTTACTACTGTCTATAAATACATGTTTCAAAATAAAATCCTTACATTTGCCTTCAGTGTTATGCAAGAGCTTCAGAGAAGCTAGGTGCATCAGAGGTTACCATCAAAGATACCCCCATAACCACCAGGTGCATCAATGGATTGACATGAAAGATGACCTCATAGCCACAAAGTACAAACCTGTGCCTAACCAGAAGTCAAGGGTGCAACTGACATGTGAACAAATGGTCAGCCCAACTACACTTAAGATATGCGCATAACCACCCACCAGAGGCGAAAAACAGGAGCATCTCTTACATCTTTGTAAGAACGTAGAATCCATGTTTGGAGAAAACCTCAAAGCTTCACACCTACTTGTTAATAGTAACTGACAAAGTTTCAAGTTGAATCAACAATGTTATGTATGAAAGATTTTTTTTTTTAAAGTGTTTCACCCCAAGCAAGGCAGGAGTGCCTCTAGCACGCAAGGGGTTACAGAGAGTGAGAGCAAAAATAAAGAAGAGTGTTTTAGGAAAAGATATAGAGAAGGATAGGGATCAGAATCAAGGATTCAGAAGATGTTGATTGATATTACATTTGAATATTTGAAGATCATAGCTATCAGGGAAGCAAGTAGGAGGAAGGGAGTTCCACTGGCAGGAAGTGTGAATTAAGAAGCTGTTGGAGTAGAAGATGCGGTTATATTTAACTGTTTTGACAGTGAAAGGGTGGGACCAAGATTCCAGCCCAGTAGCACACTTAAATTCATGCAGTTGGGGTACCAGTGAAAGTAGCTTGTCAGTAGCTGCCATGAAAATATTTGTAGAAAAGACAGAAGGAAGCCACATCATGTCTGTGAGAAAGTGACTGTAGACAACATGTCTGATCAGGATCTATCACACTGATTTAGTTTTGTTTTCTCATTCATTGACAAAGACAATAATGTTACACATGTAACCTAATGCAATTTCTGTTATTCTAAAAATATAGTCATTATCAAGTAACTCTCATTATTCCAAGAAATATTTGACTGAATCATAAGTAATTTCCATTTTTGAGCACCAATTATAATGACAAATATACCATTCTAGTTAATTGTCCTTTAAATATATCATAACAAATGACAATGTTCAATGCAAAAAGTAGGGGAGTCTATTTTTTTTTTTTTAGAATGATGTTCAACCTTTACAAGGCCTGGAGGCCACTCAAAGTAGAGACTTACAGAATAAGAGGTATATTTTATGCAGATATGTGAGGAAGATAACATTTAACCCAAGACTTAAACAGGTTAAGATTGTAGTGACCAGGAAAGCATCCTCTTGGTTATTGGTTCTACAAAATAGTAGTTCATGGGAAGAAGCTGATTGGTGGGACTTACATCAAGCCAATGGAATACAAAGAGAATGAGGGTGGTTCACTACAAAGAGCATAACATAGCAGATCTTAGCCATGAAGCTTAGAACTGGTGGAATAATAATATTCATCTGAGCACTTTCCATGGAAATAGCAATAAAGCAGGGAAAGGTTTGTGATGTTTCATCTGTAAGAAAGTTGTTGGGAGGAAAATAATTTGTCACCCACAAGGACATGAAGACGCTTTTGGACTATTGTGACTGGAAAATGAAGACTGGGCAGGTCCTGCCCATATATTAGGCAACAGAACTCCATTTTAAGACTAATCTGGCTCTTGTAAAGAGCACAAGGAATCTGGCATTTATGGGAATGGCGCAGAGAACCAATGATTTTCTGAACATCTTTAGCAATGGATCACATCTACAAGCTCCACTTTAGGTTTGCATTGACAAGGGTAAATCTCCACAACTGATCCCAAAGAAATGTAATATTGTGCATGTGATGGGATCATTGGATATTAGTCATTTAAAGTTCTCAAAATACAGTGAAACACTAAATGCACATTTATATGTTTAGCAGTTGCAACATGTCCATAGAATTTTGGCCAAAAAGTGCCCTGTACTCATCAACATGACAAATTCTCTCTTTCATGATAACACAAGGCCATACACAGTAAGAATAACACGGGAAAAGTTTTTATAACTCAGTAGGTCTGTTCTCCCTCATCCACCATATTCACTTGACCTTATGGCCTATGCTGAAACACTCGTTTACATACGATCACTAAAGTTAAGCAACATCAAGCCTGGTCAGTAACTAGATGGGTGATCACTTGGGAATACCAGGTGCTATAAGCTTGTATGTGTGGGTGGTGTAATAGATAATGGCTCAGAATTGTTAATCAGAGTGTTAAATTCCAATGTGAGTTTATAATATTCACTTATGTACCAATACACTTGGAAAAGGTCCACCAATTCTCCCTCCCAGCTAGGGGTTAATTAGTAAGATTTCTATCACTAAGACTATTATTACCTCAAAAAAAAAAAAAAATAATTACTTATAAAATATTTAAATTTCAGTATTAAATAACCCATAGAGTTTGGTATGCCACTAAACAAAAACAACCAACCAATTTGACCTTGCACCAACTGATTATTACCTTTCTTGATCACTGCAAAATACTTTGATGAGGAAAACTTTCTCTTGTGTAAAACCAGATTCAAGAAAACTTTTCATATCAAAACCTGTAGAATTTTATTCAAAAGATATCAAAGAGCTGCCTGATTAGTGGCAACAAATCATTGCAAATAATGGTGAATATATAAGTGATTAAAATGTAATTGTACTTTATCTTTTGAAAAATGAAGTCGATAAACAAAAACAGAAATTATTTAAGATTCAATATAATGAAAGACACATCATGGTAACTAGATGTTTAACTGACAGCATGATTTAATTTGATGACTTCTAAAAGTTTCCTCAACAAAATAATAAAAGCTTTCAGATGGATGTTATTTATTTATTTTTTTTTTTTTAAGCATTTCACCCCAAGCAAGGTGGGAAGCCACTAGCACACAAGGGGTTACAGAGGATTTGGAGCAAGAGCAGATAGGAGTGATAGAGAGAAGGATGAGGAAAAGGATAGTGGATAGGTCAAGGCAACTGGAGATGTCGATTGACATTACATTTGAATAGTTGGAGATTATAGCTATCAGGGAAACAGGAATAGGGAAGGGAGTTCCACAGGTGAGGGGTGTGAGATATGAAGCTATTGGAGTAGAAGAGACGGCTACATTTAACAGTTTCAACAGTGAAAGGATGAGAGCGGGTTTCCAGCCTCGTAGGATGCTTGAATTTATGAAGTCTGGGAACCAGAGCAAGCAGCTCATCAGAGCAATTACCATGAAAGTATTTGTAAAAAAAAATAGAGAGGCGACGGCACGTCTGTAAGAGAGCGACTGCAGACGAGATGCCAGATCAGGGCCAATTACATTGCATATCCGTCACTGGATCCTATCAAGAACCCCGAGGCAAACATAAGGGGCTCCAGACCATATATGGCAGCAATACTCCATGCAAGGGTGAATGGTTGATTTATAGATTTGAAGGATCGATTTAGGGGAGAAAAATTTCCTGGCCCGGCACAGGGAGTCAACTTTCCTTGCGGTAGATGAAGCAATTGACTCAATGTATTTGAATACATTGGCCTGTTGATGTGGAAGTAATAATTATAATGAAAAATCCTATGCAACCACCACCACCACCAAAATATTTCCATGTAATGAAGGAAGCAGGCTTACAGACAAATAAACAATAAAAAAAAAAAATACTTATTTATGTTCAGATGAATGTCCTCATCTTTGTAGTTATCACAATCTTTCAGCTGTTTTGATCTCCGACCTTCTTCAGGTGTGTGTTGTTCCAGGTAGCCTTTAGGGAATTTTGAACTGGATACTTAATCTATGGGGTAGATCGTTCTTGTTCCACTGACCATGTCTAAGGATATCTCATTTCATTTAAAACTGCTCAGTTATTGTTCATCCTGTCCTCACAGCAATTATGGGTTCAATTCCTGGGCAGAGTAGTACAGATTTGGTCAAAACAGGATAAGCATTACAAAATTGACCAGTACTAAATAAGAACTAAATAAGTAGACATGGACAGTGGAACTAGAACAATCTATCACCAAACATTTAATAAAGGTTTCAATTCAAAATTCCCTAAAAGAAGCCAGAAAGTACAATGGCTGAAACATTGTGATAATAACAACAAAGATAAGGATATTAGCCGAAATGTAAGTAATGTAAATAATGATAACTCCTCATCCTAGAAATTCAGAGAGAAATAATGACTTTTTTCTTTTTTAGAGAAGAGTAACAGAAACAGATCTCATAATAATAATAAAAAAAAAAAAATCAGGTTTGTCAAGTCTTAACCTTTTCATGAATAGGTCAAAGTTCAGTTGCAAGCAGCTTGACTGGGGTGTGCCAAAATAAGCATTTGTCATTTTCAACTGACCACCAGACCAATATGTGGTCAAATCTTGATTGAATTCTGTTGACCACTCCTGCATTCTTAGAAATTACTTAGATCCCAATTTCGAGAAATGGTTAGAAGATCAAAGACAAGATTTTTAAAGGACCCAATCCAAGAATGCAATGCCAAAATATGGGGAAAGATATGAAGGAAGCTCAGAAGTAACCTACCAGTAGATAATATCCAAATAAGGAACTTGAGGATGACTGTTTAGAGACTCTGTCACACACAGTGCACTCTTCTTCAACACTGGAGTCAGCCATAAACATTCAAGCATACAGGAGTGTCATTCACCTTCTGAGTCCAGGAATCTCAAGTCTTCGTGTCAGCCACAAGCATTAAAGTTAGAGTTTATAAAATCTGTGTGAAATTTTAATTACTAATAGTTTTATAGCTATACATGATATAATTAATCTTCAAAAAAATGTTTACAAGATTCATGTGCATCTGTCTATATTTCTGAGATGAGGTATTATGTACACTATTTACATTATTCGGACTATTGTCCTCATCTTTGTTGCCATATTTATTACAACGTTTTGGCCGTTGTACGCTCCAGCCTTCTTCAGGTGGTTGGAATGTCGAACTGAACCCTTTATTTCACTCACTGGGATAGACTGTTCTAGTTTCATGTGCCATGTCTAATGGATGTCAGTTATCAGTTATCTCCTGTTAATTCCCCTCTCCAAGTTCTCCACTGCCTTAATCGGGTATTGAACTCACACTCAACTCAAGATTCATGTGTCTAGTTCTCCTTGTGATTTGAAAATTTGATTATTGCTCATTTTACCTATTATTCTTTATCCTTTACTTGAAACTTCAAAATGACGGCTTTTCCCAGTATTTTTATTGACCCACAACTTTACTAGGAGAAAATAAATTTTTATTGGCTGTTCTAAATTCTGTCACCGTTGTCCAAAGGTTTATAACAAAGAAGCAACATACAGGAATTCCATATCCAAGTGAATGAAAAAGGTTCAAGTAATAAGTTCTGTTAATGATAAGCCATAGTCTGATAGACTAAGTGTAAATGAAGAAACTTTTATCAGTTCTGAAAAATGTGGCTGGTTCTACACAAGGCTTCATCACTGTGTGTAATCAAATCATCTGTGTGAGTAGACTAGTGGTTCAATTCTTAACTGAATTGTTGGGCCTTACATCAAAATCAACAAGATATATATATATATATATATATATATATATATATATTCTATGTGATGTATATGGAAAATAACATATTCTGTATTAGTTTCAAAATCTGTAATCGCAAGCTGAGGTCATGCAATATTTTCAAATTTTATTTAATGCAATAAAAGCAGATATAATTAAAAAGAACAAGTGGAAAATTTCAACTACAGTAGCTGGCAATACAAAGAGAAAAAAATAAATTACTATAAAATGGGGTAACTGGTTATCACTCCTCAAAACTTAATCAAGGAAATTAGAATATTGTCCACACTAACATGAAAAAGAAAATACATCTGTTCCAATAACAGAATACTCTTCTATTGTTTTTGCTCCTTAGTAATGTTTCTGTTTTCTAATTCTTTCACACCCCGTAACCCCCTTGTGTCTAAGCAGCTTTACTGCCTTGCTTGGAGTAAATCTGCTAAGAATAAAAAAAAGAAAAGATACTCCTATGAAGACCTAATAATAATACTGACTTAATAAAATATCAATTTCATAAATTCTATTATTTTTGGTGGCATAGGTAAACTCATATTTTCCTCAACTGGGCATAAAGTTGAATAATTTCTCCTTTTTAATTAATAAACTGATCCCAGCCAGAATTACTACATATTAATATAATAACTGTAAAAATATATTAACAGACTCATATGAAAACCTAATAATAATAATTCATAAAATATCAGTTTCATAAATACCATTATTTTTAGTGGCATGGATAAATAATATTTTTCCTCTACTGGACATACAGTGGGGCATATATTTTCTATTGCTATCTTCTTCTAAATAAATAAACAGTAAATTCTGCCTGTCTGTCTGTCTAACTGAAACCCCTCTATCTCCAGGCCACACTTGCTCTATATAGACATATACCTTTTCAGAATCAGGATGATCTCAGGATTGAAAATCTGCCCTTCATCGGGTCATTTGTGTCCATATGAAGCAGGAATTAAAAATTCAAATTTTAAAATAACTGAAAAAAAGATTAGTAATTTTATAAGTTTTTAAATTTATATTGAGTTTAAAGTAACACAGAAACTTTGTGAATTTAAAAATCAGAGTTAAAGTGAGGTTTTGAAGTTCCATGGGGTGAACTGAGGAATTCAAAGTTATTTCTTCAGAATTATCATTGCTCTTTTCTAAGCTGGACCAAAGCTCCTTTCAGATTTGGACTGGAGGCCCAATTAACCCACTGTAGGAGCTGGTTTAAAAGTCTGCATCGAGTGCAGCTTTTAAGCTAGCTATATAATAAATTGATCCTCCTCAGAATTACAACATATTAACATAATCATTGGGAAATACAGTGTAACCCGGATATAAGAGAGTTGTCGGGACCAGAGAAGAAGTCTCTTATATCCGGGTTTCTCTTATATCCGGGTTTGGTCTATTTTGTTTTATTAACACAGGCTCTAATTTGGGACCAGAGAAAATCTCTTATATCCGGGTTACACTGTATATTGAAAACTCACATATGAAAATCTAATAATAAAATACCAATTTCATAAATGTTGTTATTTTTGACAGCATTAATAATGTTTTTTAACAGCATTTTTAACTACTATTAATACAAGAGTCTACTGGGCATAAAAATGGAGATCAGTATTTTTATGGTTATTAAGTAATATAACCTGATGTCTACCATCCAATATTGTTATATAGCAATATAACTGGAATAATTGGAAAAAACATATCTACAGACTCATATAGGAAAACTAATAATAGTAGGAACTTAATATCAATTTCTTATTTGCAGTCATGAGTAAAATTGTAATGATAATGATGTTCTGTCATTTATTTTTTCCTTTCCTTCTTTGAAAGATTCGCTTTCCTTCTGATAGCCAATTCCTATCCATCGGAACCATTTAGTCATTACCATTTGTCTGCCAGCAAATATTTAACGCCATCTTCTACAAATCATTCACCTCCTGCCAAATAATTCAAGCATAGATCCTTAATGGCAACAAGTCTGGGAAATGGTTTTACTTGTTTGTTTCTATCTTAGTCAGCATCTGGTCATCCAGGGAGTGAACAGGACTCACAGCTATGGAACCAATAACGGCCTCACCCCCACCTTCTGATACAATTCTGGAAAAGTGGAGTCTTGTAATACATACCTCACTAAATAGTATTTTAAACTCTGAATGGTGATCATGGTTTTTGTAAGCACCATCTCAATTTATCTCTTTGCTTCTAAGGTTTAGCTTCAGTGAAGTACCTGCATGGGAATGGGAAAACAACGATTATGTGGAACTAATACCTTTGTATCTGTGGTTGATTTCAAATATGTTGATCTCAAGTGGATAACCCAGCATTTGAGCATTTTTTTCTTTCTTCAGAAAACATGAGCTGGGCAGTGCCCACAAGCTGATAGGGTTCTTTCAAATTTTATGGGTTACAGATCAAAAGTAGATACTCCAAAGTAAATGGCAGCTGATATGCAAGAGATGGCAATAATTAGAACTCTCCACAATTTTAAAAAAGATTTGTCTGTAGATTTCTTCTTATTACTGACTTTGTTCATTCTCATGAGTTTCTCATTTTTCCAGTCGATGTCTAATCTACTAAGTGATACTATAAGCAACATTATATATATATATATATATATATATATATATATATATATATATATATATATATATATATATATATAAAATAATCATGTGGCCAAGTGGTTAGAAATTTGCATTTTGACCATGAGACTTGGATTCGACTCTCACCACGGTTGATTTGTCAGGAAGGAGACTTCCTGATGTTATCAAACTGGAGGGGTTGATCTCAGCATGCAACACCTTTGGAAAGTGCCTTGTGAGTAAAATCAGTTAAATGGAACCCTTGGGGGTCATCGATAGCTGTGCTAGCACAAAGTCACAAGTCATCATGCCCGAGGACTTGAGCTGCTGGCCTTGTCCAAATTGTTGATCACACTAGATAGCACACTCTTTTCATGAAATTGTAACTGAGGTCTGCTCAGCATAGTTGCAGTATAAACCACAGATGGGCTCTGTGGGTCTTCAATAAACACAAATGTGCCTGAGAAAGTGTGTGCAGTAGGGATTGGCTAGCCATACTAGTAGATGGGTATCTGTGATTATGAGTGGCCAGCTATATATATATATATATATATATATATATATATATATATATATTCAGAAAATTGTTATATATTTATGTTTGTTTATATTCTTGTTTTTTTTTAATTAATTCCTGCATACATTCTGATTATATATTCCAAATCCTCAAGAGCAAAATGATAAAATATAATATTCAGAACATTATACATATATATATATATATATATATATATATATATATATATATATATAGATAGATAGATAGATAGATAGATAGATAGATAGATAGATAATATTAGTGGTAAATATACACATACATATGCAATCATATATCAAAAATATAAATATATATACACATACATACACATGGCTTTCATTCACTCTAGCATTCGCCCCACACTCTCATACATACACTCTCACTAAATTTTATTTTTTATTCCCGGAGATGTTTTTTCTGTTTTCATTTTGAATTTGTAGGTCTGATGAATTGGATCGTATTTACGATTCCAATGGAATAAATTATGACCATGGAATATTAGTGTTTAAGTCTTTTTATTATATATATATATATATATATATATATATATATATATATAGAGAGAGAGAGAGAGAGAGAGATAGATAGATAGATAGAACATTATATTAGATATGAATAATAATAAACCATAATATTTTTCTTCTTTTTTCTTCCTATGGTCATTTCTGTATATATGCATTATGCTTTCAGTCTATCATGCAATATCTAATCCAGTATTTCTCAACTAGTGTTCCCTGGAACTCTAGGGTCCTGCAAGAGGTCACTAGAGGTTCCACAAGAAACAATGATAAATAAGCTAATGCATTTTTAGTTATTTTTGTTTAATTTTATATTCGTAATTTTACTATACACCTATGGCATGTTGTTAAGAATTCCTTGGTTATTATAGCAAACATTTCAACCTTTTAAATTATTTAAAATTATAATAATCATAGGGAATATATTTAGTGATCTCTGTTTGTGTCAGTATAAAACTGATTTCACTGGTTATTGGACAGGACCTGTACGCGGTGGATTTCTGTATCAAGTGACTCACTTGAGTACAGGATGCCTGCAGGGTGTCCATATATTATTCTTAACATGTAAACTATGATAAAAATATAAAAGAGATTGATATTAATAATGGTATATAATAATTTTTTATGTAGGGGTTCCCTGATACATGAAAACTATTTCAAGGTTTCCACGAGGATAAAAAGGTTGAAAAATGCTGGTCTTATCTGACAATGGATAGACAGAATAATACACAGTGCATTTAAATAATGATAAACTATGCCTTTTCTTTGTCTATTCCTTTCTTCATTCATTTCTGTATATGAACATTAAGCTTTCATTGTATTTGTCAATATCTCTTCTATTTAAATGATTGACAAGACAGTATTCAGAACATTAGTTCACACTCGAATTATGATAATCTATCATTTTCTTTCTTCATGTTCCTTAATTTGTTTATTTCTTCATTATGTTTTCAATATATCTTATATCAGTGGAGTTCTACAATATGTAGTGTGGCCAGAAATTAAGAAATTGTTTTATTCAATATTTTTTTCATATGACTATAGATTAAGTACTCTAGATCACAAGTATCAAAATCATCTTTATTTTATCTAATTATATAAATATAAATTTGGAATTTCAATTTGTTATGTAAATTCATTGTAAATTGATCCCTTTATGGAAGCCTAAACAAAATACAACATGATTTCTTAAAATTAAAAAAAATATAATTTTTTTTTTTAAGTTCATAACCTGGAATATATTTTCCATGTATTGCTATCAATTAATCATGCCAAATTATGAATTTCAATTTTTTTTTTTTTTATATTTTATGAAATCACGTATGAGCATATTTTGTTTTGGCTTCTATAAGGGGATCAATTTACAATTAAATTATATAACAAATTAAAATTCCATATTAGCATTTATAAAAACTTAATGTTTTTGTTTTTTTTTATATCTGTGACCTGGAATGTTTAGTCTATAATAAAATAAAAAAACAATTGAATAAAGTTATTTCTGGCCACACTGCCTGTTATACAACTCCTTTCATGTAGTGTAACACTATGCTTTCAGCCTATCTTGCAATATCTAATCAGATAAGTGAGAGACAAAATACTATAATATTCAGAGCATTATTTTAGATTTAAATAATAATATCTTTCTTCTTGTTCTTTGCTTTGTTAAATATTGCATAATGGTTACATTTTCATCCTTTTTTTGCAATGTCTCATCTGATAAGTGACAGACACAATACGATAATATGCAGAGCATTATTTTTTATTGGAATTATAATAATCTATACTTTTTGTTCCTTGCTCTGTTCATTTATACATATGAAGAGTTAGCTGTCTCATCTATTTTAGTGATAGATAAGACAAGTATAAGATTTTAAACATGATTTTTATGGCAGGCACATAATAAGCCTGATGCATAGATAATAGTGGAATTTCAATCTGAGTTTTTTAGCTGTATAATGTTTGATTTATATCATTAATCTTCACGATTGAATGAAGTGCATTGAACATGTAGGATGTTGTTTTAAAAAACCATATGGCATAAAATAAGTACTTTTTCATTTTGCCCAGGTTAGGGGTTAATCTTAGGCCTGCTACTAGTAACATGTAACCCAGTATAACCTGACATATGGATGGGTGGTTAGTGTCTAAACCAACTTCCCCACTCGCTTTCTGCTAGTGAGGACAGTGGCATCCCAGCCCACAGCACGAAAAACAAGACCTATCAAAGGGCAGCTGAGCTTCTTATAGGAGCCAACAGTCAACGTGTGTGTGTGTGTGTGTATATATATATATATATATATATATATATATATATATATATATATACACACATATACATACACACACACATACATACACACGCACGCACGCACACACACACAGGTGTATCAAACTTTTTTTTTTACAAGCATTGGGGGTGGATTCCTAACACCAAAACAAGGACAAAAGTCTATATAAACATAGGTTTGCAATTTCTTCATTTTTGAGTTATTAAGTTTAAAGAATGTTTACAGTAGATGGTGCTGTGTTGCCATGCAGACTAAGTTACATTTGTCATTTGTGTACATTTGTGACTAGTCTGTCTTCAACATTTAATCATTGCAGTGCTGAGACAGGATCCGTGGCACCATAAACTAAGGATAAAGGAAGACCAAGATCAGCTTGTACACTTGACCACAAAGAATACATTCTACATGTTGTCAAAGACAATCCAGATATCAACACACATCAAGTGGCTGTAGCATGTCGTACATCTCATAGTAATACATGGAGGATCCTTCAAGAGTAGCTCCTGTATCCGTATCATTTGCAAGGTGTGCCAGGTCTTTTGCGCTCTGATCACTCATCATGAGAGTGGTTATGCCGATGGTTTATTGCACAAACTGCCGATCCATTGTTTGTCTCTTCAGTCTTGTTTACACAACCAACATTTGTGGGTGGATTGAAATATCCATGGTACAATACAGGCTAGATACCAGCATTAGTTTACAATTAATGTATGGTCTGGAATTGTAGGTGACTGTCTGGTAGGTCCATTTGTTTTCTGAGCATGTCTTACAGGGGCTTTATTTTGAACACACTTCCAGATCTGCTAGAAGATGTACCCCTACTAAAACAAAGATGCAGGTGCTTCATGCATGATGGGGCTCCAGAACATTTTAGTCAGCTTGTTCACGATGCATTGCCTGACATGAAAGCTAGATAAGTAGGCGAGGACCGGTTCCATGGCCTGCATGTTCTGCCCGACTTCAATCCTTTGGATTTTTATCTGCAGGGCCACCTAAAACAATTGGTTTATGCAGCAAACATTAATAATGCAGAGACTCTTCATCAACATGTCATGGGGGCCTGCAAAAAGGGTCCCCAGTCAATGATCCAACAGGTGCATGTATGTGTAGAAGCAAACGGAAGATATTTTGAACATTTGCTATAAGTTGGTGTGTATATTATTTAATGAAACCTGCTTGAATGAAGATATGCTGCCTAAATTTTAATATATATATATATATATATATTAGGAGGATTTGAAATAATCGTAATCAAGTAATTCATCGAGTCTAGAAGAAATCTCAAGAGAATGCAGAAAGCACTGGACGGCCATTTTGTCCTATATTTGGGACTCATCAGTATATATATATATATATATATATATATATATATATATATATATATATATATATATAATGTGTGTGTGCATATATAATTTATTCAAAAATTATAACATAAATATGTTATAAAATCACTACAAAAATAGCTGAATCAACACAATCACTTGATAAGACACCAGTAGTGTTGAAACAAAATGGCTATTTTTGTAGTGATTTTATAATATATTTATGTTATAATTTTCGAATAACTTATATTTGCTCTACTGTGTATTGAGCATTCTTTTAAGAATAGTATTTTTTGGTTATTGGAATTTATTCCGTATACATCAATCTTATAATTGGGTATATATATATATATATATATGTATGTGTGTGTGTGTATGTGTGTGTGTGTGTATATATATAAATGTATGTATACATATGTGTGTGTCTATGTATGTTTATATATATATGTATGTGTATATATATATATATATATATTAGGAGAAAGAAATTTTAAAATTTAAAATTTAAAAATTATTTTTTTAACGTGTGTTTTGTGTATATAATCTAGCTGATTTCATTTAGATTCTTTTCCTTCTTTTTATGTTTCCATTACTTTTATTGAGATAATAGAAGATTGGCCAAGAATGGTGAAATGTTAAAAACCTGGACACAAATTTACTGTGGATGATCTAGTAATTAAAGCACTTTGTAAACTTTTTGGGCTCAGTAAATTCTTTTATCTTTTAATTAGAGTAGTATTTTTTAAATCAAAATTGTGGTCATTTCATTATAGTGAGCATCTAATGCATTTAATGTACTGTTTTGTAAAAGACCCCTTTTTTGTTCATATAATCTTTCATTTAAATTCCTTGAGTTTTCTCCAATGTATTGCTTGTGCCAATTATTACCGGTAATAAAGTAAATTCCTCCTTCAAGTTTTAGCTTATTATTTTCTTTTGCATTAATTAAGTCTTTTATTGTTTTTATATGTCGGCGTGACAAATTTTATGTTCAGTTCAGATAAATTCTTTTCATTTGTAGTTGAGATAGAGTTGGTGGGTAGAACGCTATATTTTGATTTGTTAAGTTTGTCAGGAAGGACTGCTTTTCTACCTTGATTTTTTTTATAAGAATTTTGTTTTGCAGTGAATATTAAATAGTTAGGGTATTGGAGGAGCCTGAAAGTATTTTGATATATTTGGGGAAAGTGAATAAAATATATGAGGTGGGTCAATAATCAAAATGTAAGGAGAGACAAAGAATCAAATGGAAGAGGGAAGAAAGTTGGGTCAGCTGGCCAACCAACTGTTGTATTCTGGCACACTTCCATGTCATTTAGTCTAACAACTGGTGTGTCTACTTACATTTATATCTTGGTCAGCCTTTGAACTTTTCAGCTGACCCTCGTTTATACCCCCACCCCTTCCATTTAAATCATTAAAATCTTCTAAATATTAAAACCATTATGCAGTAGGGAAGGAAATGTCTGGCTTAAACAATATGTCAAACTTGAGGAAATAAAATTTGACTTTGCATGCAATTCTGTCTCATCACCTAAATCCCTGGAGGAACTTTCCAAGAGTCTTGTCAAGTTGATTGATTGATATGGATCAAAATACAGGCCATTGGCATCGCCTGCTGAAGTCAGGTTTACAGAATTATGTTGGTATTTGGTAAAACCAATTCAAGCAGAGTACTTGTTCTTGAAATCAAAGAAGATTAGACAACTGTCCTGAATCCCAGACTTACTCATGTTCTTCAGACTTCCAAGAGGGTGCTCATAATACAAAGATGACCATTCCCATTCACACACACACACACACACACACACACACACACACACACACACACACACACACAGAGAAAAAAAATTACCCACTTATGTCTGGTCATTTGGTCAGATTTTACAAAGTGTGTTAAGCAAGAACTTTTCAACCTTGAAACATTTTCCAAACAAAATTATAAAAGAATTTGTATTAAAAAAAATATGATATTAGTCATCCTTGCAATAAACTGATAGTTTTAGTTGATCAAATATCCAAATATTTTTTTCCATGAAAAGTGGGATACGGTCAAGATTATTTTTATTTATGTCTACATGGTCATTTCAATAGAATAACATGGGGAAAAAAAACATCTTGAAAATACTAAATATTGTTCTGCTTTATGTGCCTATATTTCTGAGATGAAGTATTGTAACTATTTATACTATTTGCATTGTTATCATCATGTTTATTGTCACATTCACAACATTTTGGCCGTTGTACACTCTGGCATTCTTCAGGTTGAAATTTCAAACTGAATCCTTTCTTTCATCCACTGGGGTAGATTGTTCAATACCTAACCACAGCAGAGGTGGACAAAAACTTGGAGAGCTACTAAAGAGAAATAACTGAAACTGAAATATCCCAAAAAGGCATGGTACATGGAACAAGAAAAATCTACCCTGGCGGACAAAAAAAAATGTTTTGGTTCAAAATTCCAACATATATCACCTGAAGAAGACCAGAGCATACAATGGCCGAAATGTTGTGAATATGACAAAGACGAAAACAACAGCTTGAACAATGTAAATAGTATAAAGTTTTGCTTTTTTTTTAAATCTTTATAAAATCACATTTCAGTTACATAAAGTTGCTTAATATTTCTTTTTGATACGAGAATTAACCCATACTTGGCTTGAGAGCCACTTAAGTTAGATTACTGTTAAAATGGTTATGATGAATGAGGTGCACGATATGAATGTAAAAGAAGGTTGGTTAGTTGATTTTGTTTAGTGGCATAACACCTCTGTGGGATATTGTTATGGTAATTTACCCATGCACGAATGGACTCTCCCAGATATAAATAGGAGCAGGTACTGCCTTTTGGAGAGGGAAGTTTCCAGCAGTCAGATCTGACAGTCGAACCAAACATTCTTGCTGTAACACTCATTTGTATATGTTTGTATTACTGTTTCTGTTAATATATTTGTTCAACTCAATTCCTCTCTTTGTGTCTTTATTTCTGGCCCTAACAAAGGTTACAACAAATATTTAATGCCAAAATCTAAATATTTTGAACACAATTTTATGGCTTCAACTAAATGTTTTAAACACAATTGTATGCCTTTAACTACAGATAAAATATATTGTTGGTAATTCTACAATAAAATGGTATTGCTGGTAATTTTACTATAAATATGTATTATTGGTAATTTTTTATGTAAAAATATATTGCTGGTATTTTTACTATAAAAATGTAATTTTATACTTTCATAGTGTTTTCTTTTTGTTGTGGGGGGGTATTTACCTATAGCTGGGACCCTAACTCGTGCTACCACCTTGGGTCAGCATGGGCCTGGGAACAGTAACAATTAAGAGGTGGTTCCACACTCCTCAAAACTTCCAATCTCCCAATCAGAGGATTAGAAAAAGGTGATGGTAGTTAAGATTATGAGGATAATGAGGATGTATAACAATTAATCCTTGACTTGAAAAGGTTAAGATTGTAGTATTCATGCAGGAGTCTGTTCCACAAAGTGACTGCTCTTGGGCAAAATCTAAGTGGAACATCCTTCTTATATTTGGAACATGGTAGAAATGAAGATGATAAGGTCAAAATTAATAAGTGGAAAGGATTTATTATTTCATTCTTTGGTGATAGGGTTTCTGGACTGAAAAAAACAAAACAAAATAAAACAAAACATTTGACTGAAGTTTTTTTTTTTTTTTTAAGCGTATCACCCCAAGCAAGGCTGGAGGCCACTATCACGCAAGGGGTTATAGAAGGGTTGGAGGAAGAGCAGATAGGAGTGGTAAAGGAGAGGATGTGGAGAAGGAGAAAGAGAAAGACAGTGGATCGATCAAGGCAAGGGGTTTACAGAAGATTTGGAGCGAGAGCAGATAGGAATGCAAGGTGAAAGGATGTGGAGAAGGGAAGTGGATAGATCAAGGCAACTGGAGATGTCGATTGACGTTACACTTAAATAGTTGGAGATTGTATTTGTCAGGGAAACAGGAATAGGGAAGGGAGTTCCACAGGCTAGATGTGCGAGACATGAAGCTATTGGAGTAGAAGAGACGTCTACATCTAACAGTTTCAACGGTGAAGGGGTGGGAACGGGATGCCAGCCTCATAGGACGTTTAAATTCACGAGGCCTAAGGACAAGCGAAAGCATCTCCTCGGAGCAATTACCGTGAAAGTATTTGTAAAAAAGACAGAGCGAGGCAACATCGCGTCTGTGAGAGAGCGACTGCAGACGAGATGACAGATCAGGGCCAATCACATTGCATATCTGTCTCTGGATCTTATCAAGAACCTTGAGGCAAACAGTAGGGGCTCCAGACCATATATGGCAGCAATACTCCATGCAAGGGCGAATGGTCGATTTATAGACTTGGAGGATCGATTCCGGGGAGAAAAATTTCCTGGCTCGGCACAGAGAACCAACTTTCCTTACGGTGGATGATGCAACTGACTTGATGTATTTGTTCCATCTCAGATCAGCGGACAGCATGAGACCGAGCAGCCGCAGAGAGGAGCTCTCGAGAAGTTGGTCTTCAGACCTTCTAATGGGATGCAGGGATGGATCCTTGTGGTGGTTAATAGAGAGCAGTTTTGTTTTAGAGGCGTTAAAGTTAACCATCCATTTCTTGCCCCAGTTCACAACCGATTGGAGGTCCTTTTCTATTTGAACTGCCAGGTTAACTTTGTCAGCATCACTAGATTTGTGTTTGAGGCAGGAGTAAATTGTGGTGTCGTCAGCATAGATGCCGACTTGGGAGTCTATGGCATCAGAAAGGTCATTTATAAATATGAGGAACAGAGTAGGGCCTAGGATGGAGCCTTGAGGAACACCTGCGTAAGTGGGATAGGAGCTGGAGATGAATCCATTGAGAACAACCTTCAATTCCCGGTTTGACAGGAATTATTGTATTAGGTCAAACAATCGACCTGTG
>OZ038518.1:46764959-46794959 GCA_964036315.1 Acanthosepion esculentum
ATCTGCATTTAGACAAAATTACCTTCCAAGCAAAATGAGCTGCTTTCTCTGGTTCCCAGACTTCATGAATTTAAGCGTTCTACTAGGCTGGCATCTCGCTCTCACCCTTTCACTGTTAAATGTAGCCATCTCTTCTACTCCAATATCTTCATGTCTCGCACCTCTCGCCTGTGGAACTCCCTCCCCTTTTCCTGTTTCCCTGATAGCTATAATCTCTAACTATTCAAATATAATGTCAATCGACGTCTCCAGATGCCTTGATCTATCCCCTATCCTTCTCTTCATCCTTTCCGCTATCACTCCTATTTGCTCTGACTCCAACTCTCTGTAACCCCTTGTGTGCTAGTGGCTTCCCGCCTTGCTTGGGGAGAAACGCTTAAAAAAAAAAATTAATCAGATCCTTTACTCCTACATTTCTTAGATAGCAATCTTATTTGTTCAAGCCATTCAAGTGAGGCACCCAATACCTTTGTCTATGAAGTGATTGGCTTTCATCAACTTGGTCTTGAAATAGGCTGTGTCGTCGTTGCAGTCTTTGTTGTTCTGTTGCTAATCTTTTTCTTCCAAGAGATATTTTACATTTTACTGTTAAAAGATATTGAGCAAAAAGTGAATTGTATAGTACCAGAAGTAATCAATGAATTATAGATACTATTGAATGGCTAAAAAATATAAAGGGAACAGATTAATTAAATGGGTCATTGGCCTCTATTTTAGTTGTGAATTCTTTATCTTGGCATTATTGAATCTCAATACAATGTTTCAGGACTTTTGTTTCATTGTAACTCATTATTAAAACTTTCTAACAATTGCTGTCATTTTCAACAGTATTGGTACACTAGTTTTTATATAAAAAAAGTACTTCTGTCATTTTCTTGGAAAAATGTGTGTCCATGAAGTAAACAAATATGGTGAATAAAATACATATTTATTTTTAATAACGAGAAGCTTTCCTTCGTTATAGCAGTGAATGCTGGGCAATCTCCACACAAGAGACTTGAAGCAATAGAAATATGGTTCTACAAAAGGATGGATAAGAATACCTTTTGAGCAACAATAAAGTTTTAGGGAAAATGGAAACAAAAAAAGATACTTATACTTAACATAAGGAAAAGAGAGTTGAAATTTCTAGGGTACATAATTTTTGTAATGTCAGTGAACACTTAACACTTTTGTAATGCTCGTTGTAGTAGAGACTTTGTAATCAAAGATACAACTATAGTACGATGTTGAACAATGCTGGTGTCAGGCACTAATAGCACTTGCTTGATAATACTCGCTCAAAAAGTAATCTGTATAGTGATCTGAATAGAGAAATATAGTGAATAGAGCAAAGAATAGTGGTCTACATAGTAATAGAGTAGAAATAACGATCTGAATAGTAATAGAGGATAGACTACAAATGCGATTGTTAGTCATCAACTACTTCCTACATATATGCGTTTGCTCTATGTTCATGTGGTCTACTTAATTTAATAATGGGATTGCCTGTGTTTGCTCACTGGCGATCTATGTTCAAACTAAAGTGTTGGCAGTGACACTTTATTCCTATATAACAATAATGAAGAAAGAGAGTTTGGAAAATTTGATACTCATAGGACAGATTAAAGGAAAGAAGGACAGAGGATAACATAACCTACCTAATGAGCTTGTGTAAATGGATGGCAGACCAAGGTTTAGGAGAGATAACAAAAAAAGATAAAGTTTATTAAGAGCGACAAAGGACTGGAAATTGTGGAGAGCAATGATCACCAACATAACGGCACATAAAAGAAACATTCATCAAAAAAAGGAAAGAAAAAGAAATGAAGGATGGAATTGAGTAAATAAAGTCAAATTTCAATTTACTAATTTTTAAATGATTGGGTGCACATGTGTGAAAATAATTATCTCGCATCTTCAACCACTATACATCACATGTAAGACAGCAGCATTTTCTATCAAACAAGTGTGCATCTAAAAAGGTGAGAGAGTGGCAGCAGACGCCATGAATCTGAAACAACTCAGTATTATGTCTGGGACAGGTGAAGATTTTTAAAATGCTAAGTCAATCGTCATTTACTCTTCCATTAGCGATCCGACACTTTTAAGAATCTGCGCATGAACAAAGAGATTTTTCCATCCAAGATATTTCTTTCTATTTTCGCTGGCTTCCATTTTGCCAACTTCCTGCAAGCAATCTCGTATTCTCTATGTCTGACTCAAAGACACAATCATCTTCAGGGTAATATGAAAACTCGGCGACAGGAAAATAAAAGAAAAAAAACAGATTCTTATTAGCTAAAAGAAGAAGCACTTTTGGCTTCTTTGTTATGCTAAAGTATATTTTACAAAATACAGATCAGCAAATGTAAATAGGTCATATATAATATTTAACAAAAATTAAAAAATATAGACATTGTGTGATGTATACCTATACACATGAAATATTAACTATATATTAAATAGATATGTTTAAATTTTCAGATTACAAACACACACACATTGTGTGTGCATATCCCCTGATGAGTGAATGGAGTGATTGATGGAGGGCCCGACAATTTATTTAAAGACATTTATGATATGTTTAACGTTCTTTTTATAGATACAAGTATTTAAGCAAATGCTCTGTTTTATAATAAACAGTATTAAATAATATTTACTGGCCTGAATACAGGTTCGATTCCTGTTGGAGAACGAAAATTTTCTATGAAAATTTCTCGGACATTCAGGCCGGTAAATGTTATTTAATACTGTTTATTATAAAACAGAGCATTTGCTTAAATACTTGTATCTATAAAAAGAACGTTAAACATATCATAAATGTCTTTAAATATATACAGTGTAACCCTGATATAAGAGACCCGGATATAAGAGAGATTTTCTCTGGTCCCAATTTAGAGCCTGTGTTAATAAAACAAAATAGACCAAACCCGGATATAAGAGAAACCAGGATATAAGAGACTTCTTCTCCGGTCCCGACAACTCTCTTATATCCAGGTTACACTGTGTGTGTGTATATATATATATATACACACACACACACACAAGAATATTCATTTTGTTAAGATAGCAAATGTACTGTTGTTACACAGGCACTCTCTAATTAGTGTTGTTCAGCTTATGAAATATCATATCTATATGAAGAAGGCTAATTTCTTTCATTATATTTTAGTCATTACCCCTCGCCTTACATACTGAGTAAGCAGTAGCAATGTAAACTGTTCAAACTGAGTGGCAAAAACTTCAAAAAGAGTAAAGGATTGGTTTAAGTTAGGAATAAATAAAGCATAAAGGCATTTGATTTTTACTGAGTACTCCAAGAGAATATAACCTTGTGCTAGAATAAGGTAAAAAAAAAAACCATCAAACTCTTACCTCTTATAAATATCATCCCTATTTTTTATTTCTGTTTTATTTATTTTTGATTTTCTTTGCACATTTAGAGAAGGAAAAAGAATGTGTTTTTTAAGATAAGGAACACTACCTGTACAATTTTATTCTCCTTTCTTTGTACAAGTGTGTAGATGGAAGTAGGAGCATCTACTGTTATCTCAGAATTTGAACCCCACAGGTACATGCTGATATAGGGGTCTTAATTTACCTCCCTGTGTGAGCAGACTACAGCAGTCTTCCACACACCAGGAGGGACCTTTTTTCTACTTTGTTATTTTTCACCATCTTAACTGAATAAACTTTCCTTCACACACAAACGCTGCAGACATTAGAGACATCAAACTTTTTTCCTTACGGCCGACATTATATTCAGTTACAGTGGGTTCTTTTTTAAAACAAAAAATAACTGGTACAGAGACTGACAAATTAATATGCAAACATTTTTTGTCTCTAATATCTGTAACTTTTTGCTGTAAAAACTTATCTCTTTTGCACTAGTGATTTCCTGATATATTTCAAGGTTCACATGGAAAAAAAATATAACAAAATATATTGGTATTTTTTTGTGGCACTGGCAAAGAAAGTGATAATTCATTCAGGATAATAAAATTGTGTAATAAGATTATTTAAAAAAATACTTCAAGTACATTAAAATAAAGAAAAAGAAAGATTCCACCAAAGTGGATGTTAATATAGGCAAAAAAAAAGCATCTGTTTTTACTCACAAAATATAAGCAACATTTTTACAACTCGTTTAATTCCTTTTTCTTTTTGTTTTTAGGCAAATATTTAGTATAAATTTTTAGTCAATCTGGACTATAAGCAACTCATCTAGTGACGTTAGATGTGGCTAGAAAGTAACCCAAAAAATAAATAAATAAATGAAAATCCTAACATTAAACAAAAATAGTTACTTAATAACTGCATTCAAAAATTGTCACACTGAATAATAGAAATTAAGTTATAGTACTAAGTACTATGTAACCAAACTAACAATTTAGAAACGAAATTGACATTTCAAACTTTCCAGCTAGTGAAAATTTTAAAGGTGAATGTTTAAATAGTTGTTGTTTTTTTTTACTTTTACTTTGTTTTATTAAAAAAAAAACATAAAAATGTTTTATGATGTATATTCTAGTCTACTTACACAGAAAATCTTTTCTATTTTTAGGTAAAACTCCACAAAAACACGATACCTAACGTTTAAAATTAATTTTTAATGAAAACATTTTTGAAGCTTTTATTTTAGTTTTAATTTCAAGCTGTGATATTAAATTTAATTTAATGTTTCTAATAAACAAAATACTATATGTATTTCAAAACTAATTTAAATTGATTGGAAGGCGTTTTGGTTTTGAAATTTTTCATTTTTTTTTTTAAATTAGCATCATTTTTAGCACAGTGAAATCTCTATTAAATAATCTTCCAAAAATAACATACTTTTCTCTGAAACTTTATTTAAGGAATATTAGCTGATTTAAAGCATAATTCATCAAATTTGAAACAAATATCTTCTTTTTTTTTTTTTTAAATATCACAGAAATGCATTTTTCAACGCGACGGTAGCTTGTTTATTTAGATTTTGGATTGACAATTTCTTTTTAACATCTCGTGACAGCTCGATGACAGACTTTTTATCAAATGTTCTATAAAGGCTTTAAAAAATAATTGAAGAATAACGCAAAATGCCTTTTAAGTACTCCGTAATAAATAATTTATTTGAGACCCAAGCATAAAAAAATGTAAGCAACCATAGGCTACGAATTCTTAATTGATTACTGGTCAACATCCTTTGTTCTAAAAAGTAAAAAGAAGGAAAAAAAATCGGGTATTTTTCTCTTTAACAACTTTTTACAGTAAAAATCTGCTATGAAAATAGCGAGAAGTTAGAAACGTTTTTTTTTTGTCTGTGGGGAAAAGAGTTGAAGGCTGGAAAAAAATTCATCGCCTACAAGACCGCGCAAACACTTTTGTATATTTTTTTTAACAAAATAATACAGAACGAAAGTACTGTAGTGGATCTAAGAAGGTTGCGTGAATGTTTTAAATGTTTCGCGTCTTTTTCATCATGCTATGCTCTGTTTTTAGCGATCTGATGACGATACCTATGTAAATGAAACATGTAACATCCACAAACATAAATTTAAATAAAAAATCAAATGATAACGGTATTCAATTACGACAAAAAGGATATGTTTGGAACAACAGATATATTTTTTATATGCAGAATATTACAATTTTGTTTTGTAAAGTATGTATGCAATCTTGATCCTAGAGTATTTTAAAGAGAAAAGTTCTTGTTGCTGGTTTGGAAAGGTTTCGTATGTTTGTAATGTAGCTTGGAAAAGTTCATTTCATATGTATGTGCATGTGTGAATATGTTTTCAGCATTCAACCGCGATGGGTCACAACGCAGTTTAAGGTTACATTTTCGTAGGCGAATGAAATGAAGAAAGAGAGAGAGAGAACGAACTCTTGTCTGATATTTATAATTAATTTAATCAGGTGGTAGGCTCCTGGAAAAAGTGCGGGAAAACTTGCCTTGGTCACGCGCTGGAAAAAGACTTGTACATGGGTGGATTGCAACATCCACTTGTGTGTTTATTGACCAATTAGAAGTTGATATTTCCTGAAAATATGTATGAAGCTGGGTAAGCTCTTTGATCCACTTTTCGCACAGATTTGTACAAAATTCAACATTGATAAGAAAGTGGTATCAGGATGCTAAAGTACAATGCAAGACAGGCTGAAATTTTATAAAACATTTTTTATTCTATCGGAATAAAATAACCAGTTTGACCGTGGAATAGAATGTCTTTCATTAACCAAAGAGTCAAAATGTCCACATTTGAGACAACTAAAAGTATTATTTACACTGCTCAGCAGCAAGTGTTCTATGTGAAGGAAAAGAAAGAGGACGCTTTGTTGACAACATTCATTTATAGACGATGATTGGCCAGTACTGTTATTGGCTACCATATCTTTTCTACAGTCAATGGATATTTTGTCATGGAGATAACTGACTAAAATTAGATTTTTTTTCAATATTTTTTTTTATTCAATAATTCTGTACTTTTTTTTCAGACTAGTATTGACTGGAGTTCTGAGATGATTTCCAAGTTTTTGGGACAAATCTGCATCTGACAAGTGAAGCTCCAAACGTTTTACAGAATGAACTCTTGTCTGAATTATACATCCGAGGAAAGTTGAAAAACGTATTACAAACAAAAATTCGAAGATACACATTTTCAAAGGAAATTTTTGGAATGACTGTTTTTACTGCAAGTCGAACATTGATCTTCTTGAGCCTTCAATAATCAGTTTCTATTGATAATATCAGTGCTTTGGACAATGATATTTTTCAGGTGATAAAAAAGTGCATCTTATACAATGGAAAACATTTTCGTGAAGAAAAGGAAACGAAAGTGCATATAAATATGCTGGCAAAACAATGTTTACACTTCAAGGCATCATTATTTTTTTAACGTAGATGAGATTGGGAAAATGCCTCTTCTGCATTGGAAAAAACAATTACACTTGTGGCCACACTGTCTTTTCTTTTCTGAGAGTTTGAAAAGTGCATCCTACACACCTCTCTTTTGTGAGAGTGGGAAAGTGAGTCTTGCAGTAGGATATTAATTTATGGTATGGGAGAGGTCGAAAAAGGGGCGTCTGTTGCACTTGGAAAATCGTTTTGCGCTTGTGGTTAGTTTTTTTTTTTTTTTTTTAATATATACACTCAGTGGAGTCGATATCGTGCGTTTTATATAGTGGATTAAAAACCAGTGACGGTAGGTGTAACACTGAGATCCGAAGACAGATTGGGATGACCAAGGACACATTCCAAAAGCTGGGCAGAGTACTGCGAGACAGGAGGATTTCGTTGGTGACAAAGAAAAGAGTACTGAGCTGCTACGTGACATCTGTCTTCCAATACGGCAGCGAATGTTGGATGGTCTCCTCAAAGACGAGTCAGCGGAAATGTGGTTCTACAGAAGGATGCTAAGGATATCATGGACCGAGCGTGTGAGAAACGATGAGGTCTTGGAAAGGATGCAAACAAGGAGGAAGCTTATACTTAACATAAGGAAGAGGCAGATGAAATTTCTGGGACACATAATGAAAAAGGAGGGCCTGGAGAATCTGATACTCACAGGTCGAATAGAGGGAAAAGAGACAAGGGAAAGCAATGCATGACATGGCAGGCTTAAGCAAGTGGATGGCAGAACGTGGTCTGGGGGAGTTGGCAGAGGCACCAAACTTATTGAGAGCCACAAGGGATAGGGGGAAGTGGAGAGCCATGATCACCTACGTCCTGAAAGAACACGGCACATAAAAAGAAAAAGTTTATGTATGTGGCCGTTATATTTTTTATAGGTGCGAATATGCAGATCGGGAAGCGTATTAATGTGTGCGATACACAAACACTTGAGGCCGTTGGATTTTTAGCACTCAGAAATTATAAATTCCTTTTTTTTCTGTTCTTAAAAAGAAATTTAAATGCATGCTGTTGTTTCTCTCTCTTTTTCTCCATTTTAAACTATCACGTAATTACGTAAGATGCTGAAAAGTTCTCAGCCCGATTAATTTCCCCAAATCTGACCAAATGACAAAGCAAATATTTTAGGAGAAGTGCTTCATGGTAGGTTGAGAAATTTTCAGCACCTCTTCGTAAAAACACGTCATCATTAAAATTGAAAGGAGGGGGGGGAGAAGCCGCTCCTTTTCTTCGGATACAAAGTACAGGTGACATTCCAAATGTTATGACGCCTGTCACCACCCCTTTGAAAGAGAATCAAGCGATCAGTTGATTTCCTCGCCCTCTAAAATGCACTCCTGACTCAATCTCCCACCCTCATTACTTTGTTTATATGACAAGCAGACATCCGTTAACGGGATGTGGGTGAGGAACAGCGATGGAAGAAAATGATATGGAGATTTGGGAACCCCAATGGTTTGCAGGGTGGGGTGGCAATCAATCAGCCCCTGTCCTTAGATGCTCTCATCCCGAAAGAATTTCCAAAATGTCTTTTAGCAGCAGTTGTCATTTCTGCGTTCCTGATGGTAAAAAGAAGAAAAAGACAGACATTTTTTTATTCGTTGGAATTCTACCCAATGATCCATTTTTTAATTAAATATTTATCTTCATGTATACGCCAGGTGTCTGGATAGTTTGAGGAGACAATTGATTGAGTCACGGCAAGTCTCTTCCTCAACAAATCTCTAACACCTTTCTTAGTGTTATCGCAGACCCAAGCACTGCCGTAATTTGGAAGGACTAAATTCTCCCTTGCATCTTCAATTCTGATCGACAATAAATAACAACGGTTTATATTACTTCATAACAGAAAACAGATCTAGCCCAGATATGGTTGCAACAGTTCAGTTTTGGTCTACTCTGACTCTTCTTGTAAGACCAATGTGTATATGGTCGGCAGTTGAGTGCTAGTTTTGTTGAGTCAAGTACAAGTTATTTGGCAGGGACTGTATTGAACTGTTCTTAGCAAACACTAGGCACAACTTATTTCCTCGTTAACCTTTTTTTTAAAAAAACAATGTTTACCTAATATAAAGCTCAATTGTCATTCTAGGTAGAGGTTTACTAAATGATGTGTAAATGAAGGAAGTAAGAATTTTGTGGATATGGAGGATAGATAATTATTGACTTGAAGAGGTTAAAATTGTAGTGATCAAGAAAGCACCCTCTTGGGTGTCTGTGCCATAAATTAGCATCTCTTGGAAAGATGCTGTCCAAATCGAACTTCTTCCTTACCAATGGAATATGAAGGAAATTAGGATGGTTTGTCACGATATGGAAGCAATACACGATGTTTGGGTTAATTTTAGTTCCGAAAAGATAAAGTATGATAGGTAAAGTCAGGTAATTAAAGAAAGCAAAAGACACTTGAACCATAGTACAGTTCTGATTCTGTCTTTTAACGACCTGAACTTGTTTCACCTAATACTGCCAACCATTTACACTCTCTGGCCTTCAGCTGAACATTAGTGGCAAGAAATACTTGTGTAAGTCGATTATTTGACAGCACTAAACTCTAGAATTTTTTTCTCATCAGAGATGTTTGAAAGGTCAAAAGAAAAACAAACTACAGTAAACCTGAACCCCTTTTCTTGCACTCTACCATACCACCCTACAGGAAAGAGAAAAAACACTAACAAGGAGAGGCGTACCTTTTTACTTTCTAATCATGTTGGTAGGTCGGTAAAGTGAACCCATATCTGAGGAAAGCAGTAAAAGTAATAAAAAAAAAAGACAAAAAATAAAAAGCAGAGTTAACGAGTGAATACTAACAAAAAACAACTATAGAGCCTCAATAGGGGGTCCATATTTTTTCTTCATCAAATTGCGAAAAAAGCATTCTTTACAAATTTTGTAGCACCAGAGAGAAGATAGAAATCAACAAAACAAAATAAAAATGTAGACTCTCTGAATATATAAGATTTTTTTTAAATAAGCCACTCATTTTAAACCAACAACACTCAAATTTGCAACTCCACAACTGATGTCAGCGTCGTATAAGCAACTAAAATAAACATTAAAAAAAATGATTAAGTCAACCATAGTTGTCTTTCCCTTGATTATTCAACAGCGTTGAACCTTACAAATGGGCAGTGGTCAAATACAAAATGCACTGAATAAAACTTCATTGCAAGTTTAAAGATTCGTCTTTTCCTTTACATGAACAAAAAAAGTTAAATATATTATTTTGTACTGTATTCAAAATTCTACAAGTTTAGTTACATTGAAATGTCCTTCTTTTTAGAGACCCAAAGTGCCAAAGTAACATCAAAATTATTTAAAAGTAAAACACTTATTTAATTAATTATTGCCCAAAAAATTAATTAAGCAACCAGAGCACTGGTCAAACAAAAAACCTTTAAGAAATTAAGATACTTATAAATCAGAATCACGTAAGTAAATTACATGATGAAATTTAATTTTTGAATGCTAAAAAAAAAAAAAGAAGAAAATTAATTAATTATTATTAACGTTATATTTTCAGTTTTCGATTTTAAAGTAATACTGTTTCAACAAATTCAGTTGTGAGATAGAATACGAAAAATGTACTTTATATCTCGTAATCCATCATGGCAGGCATCCACACACACTATCTACAAGGCACACTTGCAATCTGATACACAGCATCAGGAAAATTCTCCGAGTTGATGGACTGAGTATGTGGGGCATACGGAGTCCCATATGTTTGACGACTCTGGAAACTATTTTGTTTCAAAGACGACAACCAGAAATTTGATATTGTTGCTGTTTAGAAAGTGAAAACGATGAAAATGAAATGAAAAAGAATGTTTTACTCTTCACATCTCGACCATAACATTTTTACTTTTTTTAAAAAAAAAGAAAAGAAAAAAGGACGTTTCCATTGAAAATAAACTGAGAAGGTCAACCGTGTTAGGGAGGATCTGTGATATGATCGTTAAGGCAGCTGCTTGAAATGTACGATCCCTTAGATATGCTTAGAGTGCCGAGATTGAGAACTCCAATCCAAAGGTTGGAAAGTAGGGCTATTAAAAAAAAAAAACACGCGAAAGGCGAGTAGATATCAGAAGTGAGGAAAAAACTCATTCAGTGTTGAATTTCTTCCTTCAGTCACATTTGTTAGTGACTTATTTTGATGATTCCATCGTTAACCTGTTCAGTTCACTTACATGAACAAAGAAGTGCTTTGATAATGTTCATTTTTTTCGTGGGGGGGGGGGGGTATAAAAAAACAGAATAACAACCCACAACACATACAAAATGCAAGATGAAAATGGGATGGGTGCATTTCAATATTTTTCTTTTAAAATGGGTATATTTTCTTGATTATTTTAATAATTTTAAATTGACCGCAAAACCATCGATAAATTCTTTTTCCAATATTCACAAATATACTCCTATTTATGACGAGTTCCATATGTACCTTTTACAGGTAAAAAACTTTTTAGATGGAGCCAGGAGTTCTCAAAAACAAAAAAAAATTCTTTATGGATAATGACTTTATGATTACATCTCTAATTTTATTTAAATCGTTATGCATTTCAGCCATTGCTTATAAAAATTATTGTACCGTGACCAAATGTATTTGTTTCTGTATTTGCAGAGTTTCTTTGGTAGCAAATAGCAAAATAACTCAGCATTTCTTTAAATTCCTCTGAAAAGCTACTGTTGACTCACTTTGACTTTTATCAATTCCTTAAATTTATCAGTTTTCATTTTGTATGAATTTTTCTCTCTTGATATAATGGCAGCAAAAATCTCAATTCTCAATGTGAGCAGGAAGCTGTTATTCAGCGTTCCAATTTTTTTTCTTGCAAGTTTTTATTTTAGCATATTTATGTATTTTTTATTGGAATTTCTAAGATCAGGAATTATTATTATATGCTTTGCTATTTGGTCCAGCAGACTTATTTTGGTCATTGTACCCTGTGGCCTTCTTTAATTGTCTGAGTATTCATAGTTGGGATAAGTCAGTCAGTTATGTGCCATGCATAATACACGTTTAGGCGACCATGTATTTTTCGATACATAACTGACGAGGCAGATATTTTTTCCTGCAGTAAGTTGCCATTTCTTTCTGTGGTAGACCAGTTGCCATCCAAGGCTATAGAACCTGTCCTGCTATTTATCCATAGCATGGGGGAGAAGAAGAGGATTCATACCTTTCCCAAGGGTATTAGCACATAAGTGAATGTAATGGATTTGACTGGAATTCGAACTCAGCTCTCCAATTCCAGTCAAATCCATTATATTCACTTACGTGCTAATACCCTTCTTGAATGGAAAGTCACATCCTCTACCAAGTATTCCAAGAAATAAAACTCAAGATAAACCTTTCCAAAATAGAATCTATGATCTGGAATTGGAATGAAAGCAGTGATGGTGCATAACCTAAATCCATCATAAAAATTCAGGATGTGGAATTAGTAAATACTAAACAATTCAAATGCCTTGGTGTATGGATCAGTTATAACAAATTTAGTATAGAAGATAAGGACATTGAACATAGAATAGGCTGCACTAAAGGTAGTTTGAACTGTAAAATGATGAGACCTTGGCTTGGTGTATGGATCAGTTATAACAAATTTAGTCTAGAAGATAAGGAAATTGAAAATAGAATAGGCTGCACTAGGGGTAGTTTCACCAAATACTGCAAATTGCTACAAAACCAAAACATTAAGCTGAAAACTTGAGTCATGTTCTTCAATAGCCTCATCAGATCGAGACTTTTATATGAATGTCATGCATGGTGCCAAAACTCAACTGTCAGCTGTATACAACCTCTTCCTAAGATCAATGGTGAAAAAAGGCTTTGCATGAGTAAAGCCTGAGGGTCTTGGTAAAGATCATCCTTTTTTGAAGATTGTGAATTGGTGCTACAGAATCACAAAGAACTGTACCAAGTAACAGAAACCACATCACTTGAGGACTTTCAACAGCAGCAACAACTAAAATGGATAGCACATGTAACTTGAAATGAAAATAATAACATAATCAAGATGTTGACATTCCACACTTATTCAAATAAAAAGTTAAGAAAACCCCCATCAATGCTGGAAAGAGTGATAACAGCTACTGGATTTGAGAAACCTATTTTCCTGAAAAATTGATTTAAGAGAAAGATTTTATAAATTTCAACCAAAAGCAGGACTGGCTGCTTGGTCAATGAATACCAACGTTTCCTTGTAGGGAAATGGCCAATGTTAACATTCTCATAATTTTTAAATGAGGAATTATCATTATACTTTGCTATTCAGATCAGTATCCTATTCCATATCAGTTTGTATTCTGTATGAATAGCATGTGTGGGTAGTGTAATGGTTATCAGCACAAAAAGTAGAAGTTTAAATTCCAGCCTTGTTTGTGGTTTTTACTTTTGCACTAATGCTTTTAGGAAAGGCATAAATTAATTTCTTCTACCCATCCCTTCGGATTAAATAGCATAGTAGACTAGGCTCTCTAGCAGTTCAAAATCTCAAATAGGTTATGGAATACAGAGACAGACACCTGAAGAAGGTGTAATAATAAAACAACCAAAATATTACACATAAAAACAAAAAGAAAAGAGAACTGTTACTGATTAAATTAGGGGTTCTGGGCCCTTTTTATGTCCTACACCCTAGAAAATGTTTGATCAATATTTGCACTACCTAAAAAAATATCAATTTTTGAAGATAAAGAAGTCTAATTTATCATTTTTGAACCACATATCTAACTCTGGAAAAACAAATTGAACTTAACAGATAACTCAGCACAAATGCAACTATAAATTGAGCTATTAGATTAAAAAATATTGTAATCAATAAAACTGAATCATAAATGTGTACATAAAATTCAATGACTTCTTTGCAGTTGCATCATGTACATAATTTTGTCAAAATTCTTGCTGACAACAATTCACATATCAGCCTGTGGATTCAGGTGATTCCTAAATTTTGTCTTGATTGATAAAAGAGTGCTGAATCCAAATTTGCACAACAGAATGAGGACAAGGCATATCTTTCTACCAAGTCTTGGGAACATATCCAGTGCTGTATGCCCATACTCTTCCAGAGTGTTGCTTTAAATTGCATTTCAAGATCTCTGTTTATCCGCAAATCACAAATTCTTCTTCATTTGATATGTTCAATTTGTGTAGACATTGCATTGATAAATTCAATGAGTATTATCAGCAACAATGAACTGGTGATGACAAGCTATTCCTAACCCTCTCAAGGCACACTGATAGCTGGTTCAGTGATGACACATCACTTAAGGACAAAATTCACTCTGTGGCACCCAATGTAATTCCATCCCACACCTCCTGGGAATTCAGGCTATTTAGGCTGGAATCACAGCACTAAATTCAGATTAAAACAGATTTTTAAAATCCATGTAACCTTCTCTGGTATTAGAAAGAAAAAAGTTCAGTAAAGAAGAGTCACATTGGTACTATGTATTTTAGAACTGGGATCCTTAAATGGACAGCATGTAAAGATACAAGGAGTAGAACAAAAAAGGGGCAATTATAAAAAAAGGGTGGTAGGTAGTGGCAAAATGCCATTAGAACCTAATTATTTATTTATTTTTTAACAAAATCTTAGTCACTTACACTTAAGGAACATGTGTTTTATAAAGAATAAAAGAACAAATTATACATAAATGCATTATTTTTATTATTTTGTTGTCTTTATGTTTGTTTCTATTTTGTTGATGTTATCTGTACATGACATGCCAGATGTCAACCAGATCAAACAGCCAATGTCTGCAGCGGTCACTGCACTAGGTATGGTGGTGTAGCAATATAGCCACAGTTTGGATTAGTTATTTGGAATTTACTGTGTACCTAATATCAAGAAAGAAGTGTCTTCATATGGGTGTGTGGGGTGATAGGGTTGTGGTCTGGGAGCCAAAGGAGCAACAATTAGAAAAAGTTTGTGAACCATTGGTCGAAAAAGATTTCAGAGCATTGCTCGAGGATTTATTGGGAGATGTCTTCTGGGAGAGATGCGTTGTTTTTGTCAACAATCCTCAGTGATTAAGTGTTGATATTTGTGAAGAAAGAAAAGAAAAATTATTGGGCTGGACAAAAAGTTTGTTTAGTTCATTAATTAAAAAATATACATAATAAACCGAACAAACCTTTTGGACCACCCAATACTTTGGAAGCATTATGAAGCGTGGTTATGATTTTTCATTATTTCTGCAGGAATAAAAATGTGACTATGACATGAGTATTTATCATAAATTTCAATAGATGGTTTGTGAATTTTGTGACATAGTTTTTGTTAGAGGTTAGGCAGTGTATACTTTGACTCACTGGAACAAAGTGAGAATTAACTGATCAGTATTAAAGATGAACACAACAAATTATTCCTAGACACAGTGGAACAATAACAATCTACCTTTGTAGATTTAATAAAGAGTTAAATTTCAAAATTCCCTAAAGGTCATCTGGGTTGACAAGAATCTGATGAAGGATGGAAGGTAAAACAGGCAAAACATGATAATAGCAACAAAAATGAGAACAATCGTCTACTTATAAATAATGATAACTCCTCATTCAAAAAATTCAGACAGAAATATCAATACTCTATTGGGTGCTCAAAAAATCTCACCTTGTGCCAGACTTGTAATTAAAAGTCAATTGTAATGTGTATGGACAGAGATCACACTGCAGCTAATTAGCCATCAAAACAAAAGAAGAAGAGTGTGAGCGAGAGAGAGACACAGAGAGAGACTGCTCTTGCCTCATCATCACCAAACAATGACAGAAAGAAAATAAAGACATACAGATTTTTTATGCTTGGGCAGTGGTAAGAGAAGGATTAACTTATGTAAACATTCTCCTGGTTCAAGTAGTTCTTTTCCTTTTGTATGATAATTACCTCACATCAGGGATGAACAGAAGCAGGAAGTGAGAGATCTAAATGTGTTGAGCAGGTTGGGTCTCTATTCAGGTTTACAAATATCAGACTCCCTCAAGAAAATGCACACAGCTACCCTCAACACTCTTTCTTACACTTTACATACATACCCTACCACACACACACATTTAAAACTTGCTATATTTCAAACATAAAAGTACTTGATATTAAAAATTAAATCTATGTAGATAGTGTAAACATAGGAATCAATACTGCATGATGACTGGCAGTTTTACATCTTCAGTGCTCATCAAACCACAAATAACTCCTTTTGGCAGAGTCTTATATATATATATATGCATATGCATGGTGGAGTAATAGATATTAGCTCAAATTGAGGAATCAGAGAGACAAGTTTGTTTCATTCACTTACATGAAAATACTCCTGGGAAAGCTATAAATCCATCTCTTCTCTCCCCCACTAGTTAGGGTCCTATAGACTTGGGTGACAATGGGCTTGGAGAAAGGCAACTCAGAATTCAAAACCTGATGAGGGTTGTCTGGAGATCTTGTGGCACATGCACACAATGTGCACCATTTCACTATATTTGGCTCTTCTAAAATGTGTTGTTGGTTCTGCTCAAACTTTCACTACTATAATCATATCAAATTTGTGACTAGCCAGGCTGTTTGGTTCTCAGGACTGAGTTGCTGTACTCCCATACTACACTGAAAATCACGGGAGAGTCCAGCATATATATATATATATATATATATATATATATATATATATACACACACACAAGCCTGTTTCACTGTATAACAGCTCGTCAGTGTAGCTAGACATCCGATTGCTTCAAGCCAGGATCAAAACTTGATCAATTTGGTGTCAGTCAGAGACTCTACCCCTAAGCTAGAGTAGAGAAAGGGAATCTTTTAACATATTACATATGTGATGTATATAAACGCCAGATCATCAGCCAGAGCATTCAATATATATAGACAAACCACTCATCAACAGATTAAAAAGGAGGAGGAGTAGTCCATTAAAACCTGATTGTCTGTAGATGGGAAGGGATTATTTTTTAGTTATAAAACTACTATAGTAACTGCCAGTAGTAGGCAAAAATTGACTTGAAAAACATAGGATGCCCAGCACAGACATAATACAAAATCTGTCCAACCTGATATAGATAAAACAAACAAACAAACGATCAGACACTCTCTTGAGTTCTGGACATTGAAGGTGATGAGATATTTAATTTAATTTGATCTATAATTACTACTTATACTCAGAGATCGCAAGGCAATTTCACTCACACAACATTTGTCTTTCTTTTATTTTAACCTGAGGAAGCCAAAGAGAGTAGACACTCTGGCAAAACATGTTATTAATAAAGTTTACACTTTTTAGGGAATGTGTGTTAAGCATTTTGGAGAGTTTCTCCTTATCCATTCTACTTAAAAAAAAAAAAAATGCTTAAATGAAGCATTGCTCCCTAAATATACTGTTAGCATTATAACACACACATGTGTGTGTATATATATATATCTGAAAACTCAGTTAATGACTACATGTAAGGCTACAAATTCACACTCTCTTACTTATATATATATATATATATATATATATATATATATATATAAGAGAGTGTGAAATTCACACTCTCTTACTTATATATATATATATAAGAGAGTGTGAATTTGTAGCCTTACATGTAGTCATTAACTGAGTTTTCAGCTGAAAATTTCATTCTATTATGTTCATTCTAGGTTATTAATATTCCTTGCTGGATTAAGTCGTCTGACAAAAGGATTATTTTTTAAAATAAATTTATTGTGTAAAATATAACTTATCTTCAGGCTGCAGATTTTGTTTTCTGTGTTTTCTATACAGACTGTCAGTGTAGATATGCGTTCTCCTCTCGGTCCCATGTTATCCAATAAACAAAGTTTTTGCACTGACCAAGAAGGCTTTAAAAAAATAATTATGATGTTTGTTCATCTGGTCAGATTTTGGGGAATGGGGTCAACTGGAAAACTTTTCAGCACCCCTCATCCACATATAACAGAAGCAATAGTCATCATTTATGTAACAAAAAAAAAACTATCAAAGATTTAACAAACAAGAAAGATTTAAACAAAACCAATGTTTAACAATATATATAAATAATAGATCTCAAAATGTTCACTATTCAGACAAAATTGATAAATAAAAATCTGGATAAATATCGGTCCGAAAACAGTTTTTTTTTCACTCCAAAGACAATATCAATCATTTTCAGGTTTTAAATTCATCTCCAGATGAAAGGACAAAGAAACAGGTGTAGGGCCATTTATTTCAAGATCCTAATACAGATAACAAAAGAAGAATAATGTCAATTAGTTAAGATGAGAGGGACAGAGAGAGGAAGATGCCAAGGATATGAACAAGGGTGGGGTAAATTTCATAATTATCGAGGAACACCTGGAACAGAGAAAAAAAAAGTCTACCAGAATTAGGTTTTCTATCAGTACAAACCATCACCCATGTTAGAATCCTTTCCCACTCAAGCATCACTTCTAAGTGTGTTGGCAGTAATCAGTTGTGGCTTTGCCTCAAGGCAGCCAGAGCTGGCTTGCTTCATGTTGCTTAGCAACTGACACAGGCAGGCAGAGTAGTAGTGTCTTGATGTAAGATACTTATTGATTCTCTCAAGGATTTCTTGCTGTAAAGAGTTGAGGAAGTGTGCAAATATTCTGGTGGCAACCACCCTGATATTGCAAGACTAGAAAAAAAAAAAAGTTTCTCTGTAAATTATCAGCAGGCAGAGGGGTCTTCACCTTTTCCAAATGTGTCAGCGTCAAAACAAAGCGGCAACTGATCATTCAAAAATAAGAAATGAAACAAAAACTTTTGTTTTCCTTCCTGGATTTTCTTTCTTTTATTTATATTGTTGCTTTTACTTACAGCCAAAAAAAGAAAAGTGAAAGCAGATTTGTGGGTGGTTATCTATTGTCTTGGGGACTAAAGAACAGTTTCATATGACTTGATAAATTTGAGTGAGTTCATTAAGAGTGTGACAAAGTTAAACATACTTAATAATTTTTGTCTGTGGAACTCAAGAATTTGAACTGTTTTGATAAATTTTACAGAGAGGTTCATTGAAACCTAAACTTAATTAAACTTAGTCAATAATTTTAGCTTGTGTGAATGGAACTCAAGAGTTTGATCTTATTTACATTATTTAAAGTTAAACTAATGTCTTCATCTTTGTTGTTGCTATTGCAACATTCTGCAATCTGGCTTTCATCAGGTGTTTGTCAGTTTGAGTAACCTTCATGGAATTTTTAACTGTACCCTTTATTTAATCTACAGGGGTAGATTGTTCTTGTTCCATTATCCATATCTCAGGAAATGGCATCTAGTTAAAGTTATCTGAAATTAACATACACTTGAAGAAAGTGGAAAGGTACAACAACCAAAACATTGTGATAACAACAACAATAATGAGGATATTGGTTCAACTACAAATAATGTAAGTAATGATAACAGAAATCCATCAATTAGATCTGTCTTGATAGATTTCACACATCTTTATTTTCTTATATGCATCCCGATTGGTATTAGAGAACCTGATCTCTCTGATAATGCTTAATGAGGTTTCTCCGATCACTGGTCACACAATATTGGGGTTCTTGCAATGACATGACATACTTGGATATGTATCCTCACAAGCACTTTTGGTAGTCAACACCAGGGTTGGTGTGTACTACCACCAAACCTTCTGACCGGGTAGAAGTAGCTTGATTGGGAGCACCAGGCAGTGCTTTATGGCAATCACTATCTTATCAACATTTTTCTTTTTTTTTTTACCTACATTTATATACATTACAAATTAAACTAAGCACAAATGACTATTAAAGGATGAAAAATTTTTTGGAGATTTCAATGTCATTCTGGGATTTGTTTTTGTTTTGTTTAAATCCATGAATTTGTTTAGCTCATGCTAAGTCTCAAAAAACACTTGTGACACTGAGGCCATGAAGTGGTCAAATGTTAATTATGAGCTGGAGGAACCAGGAAAGGGTTAAGCCTAAAATGAAATATAAACTGGAAGAGAGAAACAAAGGGTGGAGACAATGTTCTTGGTGATATGAAAGAAGCCATTTGGCTCTCTTCTCCCCTATGGTGCACTCAAAAGTTTTTCTATCGAGAATTGGGCAATCAGGTAAAACAAACTGAGAAATAAATTTATCTCCTCCTTGAGAATTTAAGCAAACAAATATTATTGGCAGGAGGGAGATAAATCTGGGTTATATTTTTGCAGATAAAAACAAATTGGAAAATAATTGTCTCTTGCCCAGAAGGTTAAATAAGAACAAACTTCTCTTAACAGGTCGGATGTATAATTAAGGCAGGAGTTGTGAAAACAAATCCTGTCATCAGTGGTTTGGTTTATATTTTCACTGGACAAAGGTAATTCCAGTAAAGTAGAAAAGAATCAGAAAATTAAAATTAATGACTAGAATAAAACTACAACCTTTTGCCCCCATGCTTTACAAATTAGATTTGTCACAAAGACAGTTATACCTGCACTGGGAAGTACACTGAGGTTGAATGCTGAGAGAGAAAGAGGGATAATTTAGCACCACCTGTATGGAGTGTTAGTATGAGATGTAAAGTGAAGCAAGTTAGAGTTGAAGGGAGGAGCAATCCCTGTAACTACACCCAAAAAAGGTGGATAATTCTCCAAATTTGTAAAATTGATTAAGGAACTAGAAATAGGGAACACAAACCCTTGTTGGGATTAATGTGAAAATTGGGTATCTCTGAATTCCCAGAATCCTTTGGCCCATGCCAGTTTTGAGCCAAAATGCATATAAGCAGATAACTTTGAGAGCTTGAGGACTTGAGCATCAAATTCCCATATCAGTGCCTCCGGAACCTACATCAGCTGCCACCAGATCTCCTGACCTTGAAGAACTTTGAACCCAGAATTTTAGATGTGACCCAGTGCCACTATAGAATTTGATGAAGGAAGGGTTAATTTTTGCTGCACCAAGAACTATATAAACCAATTGAAGATTAATCCAACAAATCTTTTGTCTTTATTTTTTGTTATGAAGATATTTCTTCCCTTGATATAGTGCCCACCATGGTTTGAACCAGCAGTTCGATTGCTATGACATTTGATCTTCCACTGCTCTGAAATCAAGAACACAACATGGGCAGAGTTGGTGTGGATTGAAGTGACCAGTGACCAACAGCCAGCACTGAGCAGTGTAGAGTTAGCCCAGTGGTTAAAACATTGTCCCAAGACCCTGAGGATCTGACCACTAAACATGGTTACACCACCAGGTGTAGGCAATGGTAAAAGGGTTATAACTATATAAAATTCACTATTTTTTTTATCCATAATGTTGAAGGTGTTAAAATTCTTCAACTTTTTAATGAGAAAAATCTCAAGTCGATATTAAAAATTGCTGCAAAACATTGATTTATTTAAGATGGAATGAACTATTTTAACATATCTCTAATTTGTATTTAGATACATTGTATTTATTTTCAATTTTTATAGTTAAATTATTCACCTATATTGCATATGATCGATTAGTATACATAATTAAGTTGCAATAAAATTTGTAATTTATATGAATACTACTTTATGAAAATTAAGATGTAGTAGAGTGGGGGCCTCATATCATAGATTCACAGTTTGGCACCAGACCAATGCACCTGCCCTGGGCAAAACTATGCTATAGTGTGCATCACCTTCCAGTTACTTTTCATTGCCTTAGATGGTGTGCAGCAACTATTATCCTGATCTCTTCCACCTTAAAGCATAATGACCAATATGACAAAACAAAATAAAACTAAATCAATTTCAACTTAAAAACCGACAAAGCAGAAAGAAAAATCATAACGTGAAATAATCTCTCTGTGCACTTGTAGAAGTTGTAATCTTTCTTATGAAAGCTAGACAAGGAAGCTTTTTTTTTCTTTGCCAATTTCTCTTAAGCATAAATTTCGAAACTGACTTTTTTGTCATGTTTGTTTGTAAAGTTCACTCATGCTGAATGTTGTAATGCCGTTTGTCAGCGAAATAAGTGAAAAGAACCAGTCAGAGGGAAAAGAGACTTTTCTTTTTTTAAATCGTGTCTAGCTACATCACTCCACGCTTTTGCTTCATGTAACTCATTTGTTTAACTTGTGGCAGCATTGTTCCACTCAAAAACTCTGGCAAACTTTGAATATATTGTTGTTATTATAAACAAGAGCTAGAGACACTATATCTAGTTTTGATTTGCATTCAAAAATATTTGCTGAAAAGGTTCTTATGATGGACTCAGACAAGATGGTGTTATATATAAAAAGATTAGAAACAATAGCGTATTAGGAATAGATTAGGCTAGAGATCATTTCTTGTTGCTGGTACTTTACAACCCAGCATTTCTCAACCTTTTTACCCTTGCGTAACCCTTAAAATAAATTACATATCTCAAGGAACCCCAGTGCAAAAACAAAATTATATACCATATCTTTCTCATTTTCATTGTAGTTCACATGGTAACTATCATAGTATATATTTTTGAATAACTGGTTTAAGGAAAAATTAATACTTCTTTGTCAAATTTTTCGGTAATGCTAAATAAAATTCATACTGTTCGTTTATAATACTTCATCAGGGAGTTTTCATTCACACAAAAAAATTCTAAACTCAGACATAAAAATTAAACATAAGTAACCAATATTATATACCTATAATATAAATGTAAACAAAATGAACACAAATAACTGCTGCATCAGTTTTTAATTTTTTTATCCTTTACTGGCAATGTTCAAAAAGACATAAATCAAGGCAAAATGTCCTATTACAATATTACAATAACCAAGAATATATTGTGTGTGTTGAGTATTATTATGTATATAAAATTAAATAAAAAGAGTAAAGTGCATTAACTTATCACACATGTTCCCGCGGAACCCTTGGGGACCTTTTGTGGAACCTTAGGGTTCCAGGGGACCCCAGTTGAGAAATACTGCTATAACCTAATACAAACTGTTGCATGTCACTAGAGGAGAAAAGGATCAGCAACTGAGTTGACTAGTCTACTTAAGTAGTAACAATATGTCATTAACAGTTGTTTGCTTCCAATGTTTCATGAAATTTTGAGAATTCTGTTAACAAAAAAATTATCTTGTTTTACAAGCATACACAACAATTCCCGAGGAAATGTTTAAACTATTAAATAAATAAAAGACTACAATTACCTTAAATGAACAAATGGAAAGAATTTTGATGATTCATGGTATCCATTAAGATTAATACAGTTTAAAGCCAGAGTAACAGTTGTGCTATTTTGCTCAGCCAAAGTCTTGGTTGTCTTCTATATAGTGTGTTCCTTAAGGACATTGGTGATCATGGCTCTCCACAATTTCCTTTTTAAGTATAAGTGTCCTTTTTGTTTCAATTTGCTCTGAAACTGTCGTTGATCACATGTTTGATCCATAGTATTCTCAGCATCCTTCTGCAGAACAACATTCCTGCTGACTCAAGTCTCTTCATCCATGAGGAGATTGTTCAGCTTTCATGTAGGAGGAATGAAATTACACAACAGTTTAGTACTTTTTTCTTTTTTTCTAATGAAATTTCTTGTTTCTTAATACTTTGCTTAGTTTTTGGAAGGTACATTTCACTATCCCAATGCACTTTTGGATTCTGGTATTATATTTTTCATCCTCTATTAAAACAACTGTTTGATATTTAAATTTTTATATTTGCTTGATTTTGATAATTTTGTAAAATGAATCTTAAGAAACAATAATGAAGGGAAAAGTATTTCTAACCTTAAATAAAAAAAATAATGATTGATATTTTTTGTACGTGCATTGGGGTCAATAAGCAATCAAAGATTCCCTAAAGAGGCTGATGGTCTAAAAAGATCTTGGGCTTAATATAAAATCAGAAAGAAACAGTTGAAAATTCTAGGGTACATAAGGAAAAATGGCTTAGAAAATTTGACACTCACAGGACAGGTTGAAGGCAAAAGGGACAGAGGAAAGCAGCACATAACCTACCTAAAGAACTTGTGTACATCGTTAGCAGAACAGATATTAGAAGATGATAGAAAAAAGGCAAACTTTAAAAAGAGTTAAAAGGACAGGAAATTGTGGAGGGTCATGATTGCCCACATACTGAAGAGGCATGGCATATAATAGAAGAAGAATTACTTTTCCAATTTCTCTTCATATACTAGACATGTTTGCTTAAGTAATAATATTTTAGTCTTTTTCCCCCAATTAAAAAGAGACAAACTATTTGTCTCAAGAAAATATAGTTAATAATTTTCTAATTTATTAAGACTCTTCATATTTAAAGTTAATATATTATTATAGACCCACTTTTGACTCCAGCTATGTCATAATCTCACTGACCCCTACTGATCAGGATCAATACTGACCCCCCTTTGGGAACTCCTAATCAAGAGACAAAACTAAAATGTAGCTCTATGTTTCTATGCAACAGTTTTGCTTGATTGTAGTCTGGAATATTCAAGTGTAACAAGTCTTCATGATGTAAACTTGGTCTTTATGGTGTCTCCAGAAAAAGAAACTAAGTTATTTGATAAACCTAATTAGGATCCAATACTACCTTTTTATTCAATCTATCTTCATTGAAAAGGTGCAATTTTTCAGCTTGATGAAAATGAAACTCCCACTCTTCATCAAATAACTGAAGTGGTCTCACATTTTCCACTTACATGAAGCAGGGTGATTATATTGAATTAACTGCTAGGTCTGCTGCTAGGAACGGTTCTCTCTGTTGTAACAGACAATTTTTCTCATCAGAATCCAACTTGCACATTTATAAATCTTCCATTTGCCCATTCTTCGAATATTGCTACCATATCTGGTCTAGTGCTCCTGCTATACATCTTGCGATTCTCAACAAAATATAAAATCCAAAAGAAGGGTCTACAATGTCATCGATCCTGACCTAGAATCTCGACTTCAGCCACTGTTGTGATGTGGCTTCCCTCTGTCTTTTATATAAATATTTTCATGGCAATGAAGAATTTCAGGCTTTCTTCTTCTTGGTACCTTGACCACATGAATTTAAGTGTACGATGAGATTGGTAATTAGGTCTCATCATTTTAATGTTGAAATAGCTAGATGTAATCAAATTCTATTCTAATAGTTTCTTTTCTTACACTTCTTGCCTGTGGAACTCTCTTCCAGTTTCTTGCTTCTCTGCTACCTACATTCTTCAAAAACTTATATGCAACATCATTCACCATCTGTTATCTTTCTGAATCCTGTTCTTTTATTGTCCTTTCTCTTCACTAAAGTCTTCTCATTCTCTTTCACTCTCAGTAACCCCTTACGTCTTAGTAGCATTATCATCAAAATTAGTTTGTATTACATTCAATCGTTTTTGAGTAGGGGTTAGCTTTCCTTAATATGAGTTGCCAAATTTATTTCTTCTAAAATTAAAAAAACTGAGACATTGCCATAAATTTGTACTTTCTCATCAGTTAGGTGATGAAGAATACATGGTAATGGTGGAGAGGTTGATTTTTCTTCCCTTCCTTGGAGAGTAATTAGAGCAGACCCTTCTGACCTGAAAATTGATCGACTGTTTGCATTTGCTAGTTCAATACAGCTACTACAAAAGTATGGAAGGCGTGAAGGACAAGTTTATTAAACTTATTAAATTTGGAGAAAAATATTGGTCGTGAAAATTATTCTACATGGACCATAAAAAGATGGATTGTGATCGAGCTCCCAGTCATAAATGAAAGTTTAGTGCCTCCAGCTAAAAAATGGACAGCAAAACTCTAAGACAAACTTTTGATCTGTTGGGTGTGATAGAGGTGTTGGAAGTGTATTCAATTGTTGTTGAAAAGTGAAAAGAAGAAAAAAAAAAGATGTTATTTTAATTCATATCTGATGAATGAATAGCTATTAGTTGGCATAATAATATCAGAGTTAACTGCTCTTACTTTTCAATGGGGGTGTACAGATAATTTAAATAGAACAAAGATAATGAATCAATTTTTAATCATTTTTCTGCAAATTGTTTTCATGAAAAATCCTATTCCCCAGGATATTTTATTTGTAATTAAACACCTGTTTCCACCAAAAGGTAAATTGCCAAGATATCAAAAATCCTGTTAACCCAAACTATCGTCTGCCAAATGAAAGGTAAGATCACATGACCATAGAAAAGGATCAGATGAAGGGCTTCATGGAAGTTCCATAAATCGATTGAAGAGAATTATCTCATAGAAGCAAAAGAACCTATCTGTGGTGCTTTTTCCTAACTCTTGACATGTTTTTCTTTTCAAAGGAGCTTTTGTTAATCAACCTCAGGCAATTCAACAGCTTCCAAATACATCTCTACAGAATTCAAACATTGTAATCAGAGACATTGATAACAATTATGAAAAATACCATTAGAAGAGCTAATCATAAAAAAGATCTTACCAAAAATGGTGGCTGTAAAGGTTTATATTATTATTTTTTAACAAGAAATATATATCTCCATTTTGTAAGTTTTATTTTAATACATGACAAGGCTGCATTTTATGTGGCTTTTCCACATTGAAACAGAAAATCAACAAAATATTACTATTACTCACCAAAATAATACAAGTTGCCCCATTTTTTTCAATGCTGATATACAAATAATGTAACTTTTAAGTGATGGGTGAAAAGTTGCCTGAACATGCAAGCCAAACTAGCAAAACACATGAAAAATCCTGTTTTTAAATGGTAGTTTTTATGCTTATTTTCACTATAATTATATACACAAACAATAAAAATGATATTTGAAATCTTACATTATAAAAATAAAGAAAAAATGAAAATAATACAAATGTGAGATTGATTTTTTTTTTTTACAGGCTATCAACCCTTTACAGGTTATTTAAAGCCATAAAGATATTTTTAGATTGTAAGAACTTTTTGGAGATAATAGTGCTTTACTGATACATGTCCTACTACTAATTAACTCATTGCTGGGGTAGAAGAGGTGGATTCATACTTTCCCCAAGAGTATTTGCATATATATATGTGTATATAATGAACCTGACTGGAATTGGAAGTTGGTTCTCCAATTTCCAATTCTGAGTTTTTATCTATTACACCACCCACACTTCCAAGCTTAGAGCACCTGGTATTCCCAAGTGGTCACTCATCTAGGTAGTGACCAGGCTCTATGTTACTTAACTTCGGTGATTGTATAAGAATTGTTGTTTCAACATGATATGGTTGTAAGCTACAATATAAAAGTGAGGTTCTTAAGATAAAATTTACTAAGCGCTATAAAAGACAGGAAGTTGTGGACAGCCATGATTGCCAATGTCCTGAAGAGACATAGTATCCAGAAGATGATACTCCTTGAAGCATTCTATGCACAATCAAGTTGTCACCATTTGGTACTTATGTTTTCTCTTTAAGAAATATGCATGCAAGCAGCACTGTCTTTGGCTCGTGCTTTATTTGCAGGCAAATACTCCACAAATTTACATAACCTCATGAATCTTAGAGTTCCTAATTAGTCATTTAGACTTTAATCATTAATAAACGGTGCTTGTATTTTTGGAACAAATTTAAATCATAAATTGATGATATCCACTAATCCCAACGAAATATTAATTGATGATGTCTCCCATGTAAGGGTTAAATAAAATATCAGTTTTTAATAATTATTGTACAATGCTAAATTGTAGAGAACTTACATGTATATGCATTTGATACCTTAATTTTAAATGCTTCTCTTTTTTATGAAATACAAGCTAGGTATATATTTGCTAGTAGATGTGAAAAGACAAAGATACTAGTTGATAATAAATGAAATGCTCATACTGAAATAGCATCAGTTAAACCTTTAATACTATTCATTATTCATTAGTATTACTTTCCTTTTCATTGCATATGGCTAACCATCAACTGTAGTAGCTAAGTTCTTGATTACTGTCAATATCGTTTTCACTGTTGCCATAGCAGGATATAACACAACTGTAAAATTCGAACAGACCCACTGTCCAGCAATTGGAGTTATCTGTGGTAGCATTTTGTTTAATGAACTGTTACATCTAGTATGTTTTTGGTTAAGTGATATGAAATAAAATATAAATAAATGCCCCCGCCTTTAGAGACATACAGGTGTTTTGTAAAGTGAGTATCGAGGGGAAAAAATAACCCTTTTTAAAAATGAAGAGAGTGAGAATGGAGATTGTCAACAAATTTGTTGAACAGGATATGATAATGAAAAGGATAAATTATGCATGCAATGATCTTACCAAAAGAGGAGGAGTCCAATTTGTAACTTACCTGGAAAAGACAGAAAGAAAAATTATTACTAGCATTAACAAAATAATAGTAGCTAATGGCTGAAAATAAATCTGAAACGCATGTTTTTGAGACAAAAATGTATATATATTCAAATATTGGTGCCAGTGATCAGCATTGGAACTAAAAAAAAGGCCTTGACTTAAAATGCCAGTCTTCAGGGAAAATAGGCTCTTTCCAATTTGGAAGTTGAACACAATACAATCTACTTGTCTTACATTCTACAAGTTAAACTTTGTAAAATAGTAAATAAATCATCAAAAATATAGTTAACTTTAAATCTGAATAATATTTTTTTTAAATTGCTACAAAGTAAGCAATGCCAGATTTTATTCATATTTTCACAATAAAATTGGTATTAACCAATCAACTGGAAAAATTTTCATGAGATACTTAAATTTATATGATAAAACACCTTGTAAATTTCAGCTTATAATATCTTTTTTTATTAGACATATTTACAGTAACTTATTTAGTGGCATGCCTTTTTATTATGATGTTTTTCTTGTTGTAAATAAATATTAACAATAGTATAATTATTAATATTTATTTATTAATTTCAGATATATAAAGAATGTAATGAGTTGCAAGAAAGATAAAACCTTAAAGGAGAAACAAGATGTAAAATTGATTTTTCTTAATATTAGAATTATGCAAAAATGTTAAATGGAAATTAAAGAATAAATTTAATAAGAAAATCAAAGCAAAAAAGGAAAAAGATTTTATTTTTTTTAAAAGAGATTTGATGAAAATTAACCTCAGTTAATACATATTTTGAGGTACTATATGTGGAATATTAGTACTTTGGGGTTTTCAAATACTAGATTTAAAATATTATAAATATATCATTTCTTAACTTTCTTGTTATATACTGTCTTTTGTGTTCTTTCTGGATTTTCTAGAATAAATAAAAATGAGAAAAAAGGTTTTATTTTGAGAAACAAAATTAAAAAGTCAATATTAAAAATGTATTTGTAAGTTTCAAAAATTCAGTTTGACTGTTTCTTCACATTTCAAGCAATGAACAAGATTACTGTGATCTTTGCAGATGTTACTACTACAATTACAGATAATTTTACTGTCACATACTTGTACTTTACACAAATACTATCTACTCCAATAGCTTCATGTCTCGCACATCTCACCTATGGAACTCCCTTCCCTATTACTGTTTCCCTGACAAATACAATCTCCAACAGTTTAAGTGTAGCATCAATCGACATCTCCAGTTGCCTTGATCTATCCACTTCTCTTCTCCACATCCTTTCACCTTTCATTCCTATCTGTTCTCGCTCCAAATCTTCTGTAACCCCCTTGCCTTGATCGACCCACTGTCTTTCTCTTTCTCCACATCCTCTCCTTTACCACTCCTATCTGCTCTTCCTCCAACCCTTCTATAACCCCTTGCGTGACAGTGGCCTCCAGCCTTGCTTGGGGTGATAAGCTTAAAAAAAAAAAAAAAAAAAAAAAACTAAAATTCCTTCTAGTTACTTGACAGATGTATTCAGAAAGCTAACTGACTAATCATGAAAATTTGACTTGCAAAAGTCTTTACTTTAGGGTCATGTTTGTAATTCACACAAATATTATGACTAAAACCTGAAATTCTTTATGGTTACTTGACATAGGTATTCAGAAAGCTACTTGACTAATAATCCAAATTTGACTTGTCACTTGCTAAATATGAAAGGAAAACATTTTGTGGCATGTTTAAAACACTCCATGGTATTAGTGGAGGGTTAAAAGGATAATAAACAAGAATATTGGGTTGTCCAGCAAGAAAATATTCGAAGAAGCTGGTGTTGTGAATGTAAACAGAGAGAAAGATAAATATTAAGAACATTGCCTAAAGAGTGGAAAGCAACCAAATCCCTATCTTCAAATAAACATCACAAAGAGAAATGTTCAAGTTGGATGAGGA
>OZ038518.1:46799959-46852459 GCA_964036315.1 Acanthosepion esculentum
TTAGAACACATCCATTAAGTTGATGAATGGGTGTCTAATATCTTCATAAATTTGTAAGCCAAGGATGGTGAGTTCAATTCTTGGTAGGACAACAAAAGTCAACATAGTTAACACTCCTGATCCAAATCCTCCACTTCACAATTTAAAGCACTTTATTTTGCTTTACCTGTAAATGATAAAGTTACTTCCAGTGCTTGTTTTTTTTCTTATCCTGCTTTGTCATGAGTTGTCATATACTCAATTCATTTTCCAAGGAGTCATATTGCTCCTCTTCAAATTTTGGTGAATTCTTATAATTTCATGCCATTCATATTTTTTCAACTATACTCTGCTAACCAATGAAAAGCTACAAATGTAGCAACCAATATAGATCACTTTGACAATTCCCCAAAAAGCCTCCCAGACAGCAAAAGCTAGTTTATTTATAAAACACTCCTAAATTAGAAAATTCCATTTGTAGAGGTGAAGTTGACAAGTTCTATAAGTCAGCCAATAGAAAGTTGGTTATTATTTTGCCATATATATTTCAAAGGAGTAAAATATAACAAAACAAAGAGAAATACATCAATCTTTGATAATAATGATAGTATTTTGAAAATATTAAAAAAAAAAAATAATAATCTATTGAAATGCAATCAAATTTTTGAGATACTGAAGAGAAAAGTTCAAATTTAGAGAAATATATTCATTTAGTTGAGAGAGTTGTCCCTCCTCAGTCATCAAGTGGGTATATTGTGTAAACTTTATTGCTGAATAAACATCGACTTTATGATAGTCGAAGCTGTGAAATAATTAATGAAGGTTTTTTTTTTAACTATTTTTTTCTTCCTAGCAAAAAAATAATACGTTTTAAAAATTTTAATTTCATTTTTAGAGTAGTGTATTGATTTCCTTTGAGAAAATTTTGAGAATGATAACAGTTACCGACAGATTTTACCATCCATGCATAACATTGGACCTTATCAGCTGTAGATAATGAGATCCTACTGTGCGAGTTACACGTTTTCAGAGAGTGCACAGAAACTATAATCTTGGTGCTGGGGGAGAGACAACTTTGATCCAAGGTGAAAGTGCTACTTCATACAAAAATACCACCATCATTTTAAACAAGTATGATGCTAGTATATATTATATCTTAAACAAATATAGATAAAAATGTTTTATAGACGCTTAACCAAATAGTTCTTTGAACAGTGTCTTGAGCAATTAATATCACCCAAGTTCAGAAATATTGGCTTTCATATGTTCTTTTATTTAAATTTTTTATTTTTTGTGCTGATTATGGCTAATTGAAAATGACTTTCGCAATGTTTTATGACAGTTTTTTTACTGCATGAAAGAAAAAGTAGCTCAACAGATATCATTAAGAAAGATATCGGTTTTTACAGCATAAAAGACAAAGTAGCCCAACAGATATCCTTCATTTATTTAATAGATACTACTTGTGAAATAACAACTTACAAAAACAGCTTGTGTTTAAAATCAAATGCAATGCATTTTTATGATGAAAACATGTTCAGATCAATAGTCATAATAAAATAATTTTCAATCACTTGACATGCAAACCTTATAAAGAATGAAAGTTTTTCTGTATTTGTTTAATAAATCCTACTTGTGATATAACTGGTTACAGAGACATCATTTTAAAAAATTAATTGCAATGCATTTCTGTCATAAAATAATTTCCTTTAAAAATCCATAAAAACTTATAGTATTGGCTATGTTGCTACATGTGTAATCATGGTACTAAAAAAAAAATATTTATTCAATAAGTCCTACTTGTGATATAAAAGGATACCTAAATAGAGAACATTAAAAATAAGTTGTGTAGTAACACACTGCTAGTCAAAATGTTAAGGCCAATGAAAATAAAGAAAAAAAAAAGCCTTTTGCATTGTTAGCCTCAAGCACTTATTTCAGTAAGGCTTAAAAAAATGAAAATAAAAAAATGAAAATAAGAAAAGGAAAAAAAAATGAGAAACTTTTTTAGCATTTAATAGGGAAAATTTGAATACTGGGAAATTAGGCAAAATGTTATCTGGTTAAAAGTTTAAAACTATACTTAAATGAAGTTCCAAAGAAAGCAAGAAATGCACAACAAGATATCTCAGTAGTGAGTTGCATGGCCATCATTGTAAATAACTTCAAAAATTCACTTTGGCATGGTTGACATAAGCGTCTGCAGAAAGCTGTCTGGAATGTTACTCCAAGTGGTGAAGATGGCTTCATGAAGATCAACCATTAACATTAATTTTTGACCAGAATTTACTTTCATCTTTATTTTTTTTAATTAGATGAATTATTGTCAGTCATTATTAATTTCTAAGTAGAATTTATTTTCCTTTTAATATTTTAGTTACCTTTTATCACAGATTTTATTTCAGTCATCAGTATTCAGCAGTGAATATGACAGAACACAATTAGAAAGTAAATCAGGCAAAAATTAATAATAGTGGTTAAAAATGAGCCTACTTTTATTTAAAAAGCTCAGACATTGAAGATGCAACACTTTAAATGTTTTCAAATAATCAAAAACAAATATCTGTGTAACAATTTTAGACATTACTGTTTTATTTATTCTCTGAAAGCAGGAGATTAAATTTAAAGTGGCATGTTTTGAATAAATTGAAAGTATTGATGGCAATTAATAAAACTTGTTTCCAACTTTAAATTCATTATATGTTTATTCCTGGTGCCAATGGTTCCAGAGATTAGTCTTCAATGCCAGAGGGAGCATGTGAATAATTTTCTGACAAATTTTTAAGTGTGGGCAGGATTCTTGTCAATTTGCAAATCTGACAATTCTTTCCTTAACAGCAAACTATTTAACAAATTAAAATGTTTATTAAGGTGAAATAGCCACAAGTAGAAAAGAAAAAGAACAAATAATAATAATAATATAAATAAAAAATGAAATTTTAAAAGAAATAATTGCTAGATATTAATTTTTTTTAGTGAAATATTTTAGGGTGAACTTCTTTGAAAGTGGGGTTGTGTGCATGTGTGTTTGGCCCTGAAGTAAGAAGCTAATTCTGAAGAATTTGTTAATATTTTTAGCATTTTAGAGTCAAGCAATTTAAACAAGATGGATGTTCAGTTATTTTCTCTTCTTTCAAATTGAGAATTAATGTTTTCATCTGTGAGAAAGACTTGCAAATTTTTATTTTTTTTAACAATGTTAAGCTTCTAAAAATTGTCTGCATAGATAAACTGAATATTTCACTTTTCTCTTGTTTTATTGTAATATATGAAAAATGGCCCAGTTTATTTGTCTTTTAATGGAAATCCAAAAACCTTAAATGTATTTCTGCAGTAAATAAAATTCATATTAAGACTTATATATCTATTTGTAGTAGTATGCTCAACTTCTATGTCAGGTCACTCTACAAATGCTACTGGTATTAGGCAACCTAGGACTACCTGTTGCATGGTTGAGTTATCAATGACTGAACCGGTTTCCCTACCAGGTTTTACTGAGGAGGAGGCATGGCTAGACACTCAGTTGGTTAGAGACATAACCTGTAAAAGGGTGGATAAGCCTTCTTGTAAGGTCAATGGCCATCTAGTACAATAGGGCAGATTCCATGCCATAGACCAGTGTTTCTCAATTGGGGTTCCCCGGAACCCTAAGGTTCCACAAAAGGTCCCCAAGGGTTCTGCAAGAACAGTTGAGATAAGCTAATGCACTTTTGACTTTTTATTTAATTCTGGATTTCTGTGAAAGAAGAGTTTCCTACTATTCATAGGAAAGCAATTAATATATTGTTGCAGTTTTCAATGTCTTATAAGTATGAGCAAGCCATTTCTTATTTAACAAGTATCAAGGGCAAAGACAGAAATCGTCTCCTCTCCGTGTGTGTTTATCTAAAGTTCGACCTCGAATTAAGTATTAGTATAGCAAAAGATAGGCACAGGCTTCACATTAGAGAAGCATGTTTCACTTTGTCAAATGGCTCTGAAAGTAACATTTTCTTAGCCCATTTATTGGTTCACAAGACATTTTGCCTTGATTTAGCTTATGTCTTTTCAACATTGCCAGTAAAGGATAAAAAATGAAAAATGATGCAGCAATTACCTGCTTTCATTCTGTTTACATTTATATTATAAGTATATGATATTGGTTACTTATGCTTATTTTTTAGGTTTGAGTTTAGATTTTTTTTGTGTGAATGAAAACTCCCTGATGAAGTATTATAAACGAACAGTATGAATTTTATTTAGCATTACCGAAAAATTTGACAAAGAAGTATTAATTTTTCCTTAAACCAGTTATTCAAAAATATATACTATGATATTTACCACATGAACTATGATGAAAATAAAATGAGAAAGATATGGTATATAATTTTGTTTTTGCACAGGGGATACTTGAGACATGTAATTTATTTTAAGGGTTATGCAAGTGTGAAAAGGTTGATAAACACTGCCATAGACAGTATACAGTGTGGTGATACAGCATCACTGAGTGGATGGCTCCCTAGATTGGTCTACAGCCAAGGTGGAAGGTTTCCCTGATGAAATCAAGTCACATATCCATGACCAAGGTGAGCCTTCAAGTTGGAGGGTATTTAGCTGTAGTTTATCTATAGACAGTAATGAACTTTACAAGGTCTACTTGCCCAAAACACACGAAGCATGAATGAATACTTCTCATGCTGTCAACCTAGATATGTGAAGGGAATTGATCAGGTGCTTAGCTGGGTAGTGTCCCTATGACCACATCTGATGATGATGATGATCATTATCATCTTGATTGTTATATTCACATTGTTTCAGACATTGTACCCTTTGGCCTTCTTCAGGTTTCCATCATAAACTTATATCCTAGTGTATTAAAGCATTGGTTAAAGTATAAGTGATATCGTGGCAGACATAAGTTCAATCCTGATGTTGGGCAGTATTGAAAAGGCACATATTCTTATTTATCATATGCATACTAGCATGGGCACATGGCTGAGTGGTTAGAATTTTCACATTCTGACTATGAGACCTGGGTTTGAATCTCACCATAGTCTCCTTCCTAATGTTATCAGACTGGAAAGTGCCTGAAAACCATACCACGGATTGACCCAAGCCTTGTGGTAGATGGAACCCTTGGGTGTCATTCATAGTTGTGCTAGCATGAAGTCACAAGTCATCATGGCTGAGGGCTTGAGCGTGCTGGCCTTGTTCAAATTGTTGATCATGCTAAATAACATGCTCTTTCCCAGAAATTGTTACTAAGGTCTGCTCAGCATAGTTGCAGCATAAACCACAGGTGGGCTTTGTGGGTGCTGAATAAACACAAATGTGCCTGAGCAAGCGTCTGCAATAGGGATTGGCTAGTCGCCATAGTAGACAAGTATTCTTGAATATGAGTGGCCAGCTATACAATGCATACTAGCAAAGTAGCCAACAAAAATAACAGGATTAAGTACGGATTGGTAATTCTAGATCAGGGGATTTCTATACTCAACTGAAAATCAGTGCCTCATCTGTACACTATGGGAGAATTGTGTGTGCATATAATTTAAATCCCAGCATTCCCCGAAAATTCCAGGATGTAGCCAACAAAATCACACTAACTACCAGTTCTTGATAAAAAATATGGTTAAAAGTACTTAAATTTGTTTATGAAGTCCCAGATGTACTCTTCTGACAAGGAAAACAGTTGTCAGTAGTTGTGGCACTTCGTAGATGACACAGCAGGATTTGCCAGCAGCCAGGCTACTTGGCAGTGACATGTTCACAAAGAATGCCAGCACATTTGGAATCACAACAAACTGCTGTCAAGGAAGGAGTTTCCTTCTCAGAAACCAGGGATCATTATAAGGCTAACTTCCTGGTGAAAACAGACAGTTCCTTCCTGTCTCACTTGAAAAAACTTTTTATAGCTGAAGATTATAAACAATTGGCTCCATGGACTTCATGAAATCATCAAATTGATCTCAGCTTACCAAACTCATCTGGTTGACCAACTCAAACTACTGACCAACACTAATCAAGCCACTATCTAGTATGACATGATCCATTATGTATAAACAACTATCTGTTGCTTTTTACAAAAAAGCTTGTCACTTTATGAAAATCAAAAAACTCATCAAGAAAGGTATCTAATTAATTTATAGCTACCTTTCTTATGAAATTTTATCAGAAGTGAACATAAAATACTATAATTTTATGTACATTTATTACATTTTACTGTGTTATTTGTATTTCCATTCATTTCATTATTAATTTTGATATTTCATTTATGGAAAAATGTCATAACTGAGATTAATATGAAAATAAGATCATATAAATTTCATAAAATGATACTTGTAGGTACACTTCTCAGTTGAAATTGAAAAATCAAATAAACTTCTCCACACGTGTTTCACAAAAATAAAGGCCTTAACAGCGGAGAACAATGCTTAACTCAAATAACGCAACTTAATTGTATTCTGGTTGGTCTTCCGTACTTTATAATTAGAGCCCGATTATAAACACAAAATTACATTTTTTAATTACTCCGGATATTCTGATTAGTCAAAATGATACAATTTACAATGCACTAAAAAAAGATCTATCTCATAAGGACACTTAGGAAACCCGATGTGGCTTTTAACTAATTTTATAATATTTTAACAACTTAAATGTAAAAATCTATTATAATTAAAGAAATAACAAATAATTGTATTAAAAATTCATTTTTTCATTGAAAAAATCTTTTGCTTTCAGAAAATATTGTTCATATTCATAAAAACAACTAAAAGCAAATAAAAGCATTTGAAATTAAATAATATCTTTGTTTTATTGAGTTTTATGTTACAATTCAGAGCTGATTTTCAGGTACGTCGGGTCCAATTAAAAAAAAAACAAAAAAAAACATGATTTGCATTCCTCAAAGCCTTGTGCTTTTAACTATTGTAATCACTAAACCCAATGCGATCGAATTTCTAGAGTTTTCATAAAATTAGTTGGAGGGGGGGGGTAATAAATATAAAAAAAAATTTCTGCCATGACTTTAAAAAAAAAAACAACATATTTATAATAATTTCCATCATCTATGAATAGTTTCTGAAAGTTTCATTAACTTCCGACAATTATTTTTATTTTTGCAAGATTTTCCAAATTAATGTCTGTCATACAAAAAAAAAAAAAACGTGCTAAAAATTGTATGTTTAGTTCCGGTGATACAAAGAGAAACAAGGTGTTTTTAATCAAAATTTAGAATGTTCTAAAAAGAAGTAAAAATTTAAAAAAATAATTAAAAAAAACTTTGGTCTTTCGTCTTCATAATAACATAAGCATTTAGACGATGAAATTTTGTTTTAGTCAAGTTTGGCGTCTTTTTTATCATGCTATGCCATTTTTTTAGCGATCTCATGGAGGTACCTATCTTAATAATAACAAACATTTAGACGATAAAAAAATTGTTTCTCAAGTTTGATCAGGATATGCTCTTTTTTAGCGTAGTGTTGAATATACCTACCTGTAGGTTATCCAAATCGATATACACCTGATGAAGGCCGGAGGGTACAACGCCCGATATGTGATAACAATCATCAACAAAGATGAGAACAATAGTCCGAGTGTAGTGTGTAAAAATAAATGAAACTTTGCTGAGATTTGAGAAGGAAGAGGTGGCACTAGACCCAAGCAAGTGGTAAAGTTTGAAATTCCTTTAAAAATTGCTGTAAGCTGTATATAAAGAAAAAAAAAGAACAGAAGCAAGTTTTTTAAACGCTAGCATTGGGATTTAAATTGAAATAAAAAACCCAAATGGTTATGACAACTTCCTCCTATCAGCAACAGGCGTACAACAACAAATTCTTCGTAATTTAAAACATTTTAAAACAACAATTCTTCAACTGATTCTCGCGCTGACTTTTAGCTGGATTTGACATCAAAACAAAAAGGTTACAAAAAAAAAAAAAAAGACGCATGCGCACATCAACAGGCACAAAGTGACTGCGACGACCGGATGCTGTAGGTGTTGTCCAGGTGTTTCTTAATCAGCCCAAACTGATGTCCGATTAAAGCAGGGAAACTAAAAACATTCGACTCAAAAAATGTGTCAGGGGATGTTTGGGGTATGCGGATGAGATTTTAGGGCGGGCCTTCGGTAAGAAACCGATTAGGCTTCACAGACTTTCAAAGATTACCTTTTTAGTTATTTGAGCAAATAAACCCGACAAACATTGATTCAGAGCCGCGTTCACATTCCTGTGGTAACCCCCGGGCTAAGAATTGCTTTATTACAGGGCCTGCTTGGAGAGCGAGAGAGTTGTATTAGCCATAATCAGAAGTAATACGCAATCATTGCACCCCACCAATCAGAAAACAAGGCTATTTTTTAAATGTTGATTTTCAAACAGTTTCTCCGCAATAGACGCAACACATTATTCTTACTATGACAATGACATTGTCTTATTTGGTTTTACTTTTTTGTTTGACTAATTTCTTTGTCATTTCGTTTTTTTTTCTTCTCCCTCACAGTGTTTTTTTTCTTTAAAATTTGAAATGAAACAATTTAAAAAATAAATCCATGTAAGAAAATTAAATAAAATTCTTTTTAGGCAATGTTTCTTCACTGTTTTCACTTTTCAGACTATCGTTTTCATTCCCTGAAAAATTCGTTACCATGGCAACACTTTATTTTTTGATGCAACTTTCTTCTGTGGACAATAGAAATATAGAATCGACTATGGACACAAATTGGGTGTTCATTATAATAGTAAAAAAAAATACAGAATAGATCCACTACACTACATTTTCTGATTACAAAACTGGCTTATTTCTTAATTGGATAATAATTACCTATAAATACGTTTTTGGAGGTTACTTACTTCTATAGGCTATCAAAGGAAAGAAGACTTGATTGGTTATCATTTCTCACTTCTTTTTTTCCCAATTTACTGCATTATGGTAATTATACATATATTTTCTTTTTCCTCCATCTTTAATTCCCTCTAACATTGTATTTATGTCCAATTTTACTGCAATGTTAAAAATTATTCACTGATTCAGTTATGATTTGAGGATTTATTTATTTTTCATTCCAATAAAAAATTGACTATAGACTTGCTCTATTTGCCAATCAATAATTTACCACACTCTTAGTAGAAAAAAAAAACCTAATGTGCGTCCTATGTACTATTATGGATGTGAAACTGAACATCATTACAGTGTAAGGAGCCAAGCTGAGTTTCAGTGTGAAGGAAAAACATCTTTATAAAAAGGCCGACTGACTCATTTTATGCATATTTGTGTTGAAAAAAAATGCAAATTTAGAAAATGGAGATATGCATTATTTGCTTATGAGCAAGGTACTCATAAAAAAAAAAAACAGGATTATTTAAATATGGCTTGGCACTTCTGGCTTGGATCAGAGAATCTATTTTCAGTTGTGTATCAGTGCAGTATCTGTGCACTAACAGACTGAGTCCTATAGCCTTGGGTAGCAACCAGTCTAGGAGAAGGACAACTTTGAATTCAAAACCCGAGGAGGGTTGTTTGGGGATCTTGTAACATGCTGTGCACCAGTTCTCTTCTAAAAAGTGTGGTCAATTCTGCACGAGCTTTCATCACCAAGTGAGGACCAAATTCATTACAAGAGTAATGGTCAATGAGACTAAGTTACTAATCATTATTCTAAAGAAATTTACCAAAGTTACTATTCCTTAAAAGCAAAATTGGCCAAAATAAATATTATAGTGTGTCATGGTATTATGGAGTAGAGAACACATAATCAAGAGAATGAGTGGGTTATTTACAATCTGAAATATATTTTGGCTTTAAGAATAATTCTTTTTTTTTTTCAAGTGAATATTGCATTATTTTTTTTTTTTTTAAGTAACAATGATTGTTCTAGATACGTCCTATTTAACCCATAGTTGGGGGAAGGAGACAGTCATACCTTTCCTAAATGTGTTTGTGCCTAAGTGATTGTAATAAATACAACTGAAGTTTGAACTCAGTTTTCTGATTTCTCATTCCGTGCCACTACCAATTACATCAACCACACATCCAAGTAAGCAAGAGAAACTGTACACCATTGATCAGCAGTAATTACACAAAGTTTGAAAATTTAATTTCTATTCTGAGCAAGTAGCAAATTCATCACAGATTTTACAAGAATGATCACAAAAGTTCAATTTATCCTGTCACAAAACCATCATAACAGGAGGCCTTGTGAACACTAGATCCTTAAATTAATGACCAGCATATCTATGGTCAGCCCTGAAAAAAAATGATGTTCATTTTTTCTTTCACAGAGGCATTTTTATAAAAACTTGTTTATCAGTCCTCAAAATCTACACATAGAATAGTGGTTATCAGAAAGTGAAATAGGAATGCCAAGTTCAAATTCTGGTCAATGCCACTTTTGCTAAAATACCCTTGGGAAGATAGAAATCCATTTCTTCCTCCCCTAGTTATGGATTAAATAGCATGGCAAATTGGGTTATTTTTTTTAATCAATTCACCCCAAACAAAGTGATAATGTCACTAAGATGCAAGAGGCTACTGGGAATGAAAGAGAATAGGAAGGTTTTTTTTAGAAGAAACCAGAAACCACATGGGATGAAACCTGATCAAAAGCCAAGGGAGGAATGTGAACTTGACTATCTCACCTGGGTTAGCAATCAGTCTAGGAGAATGATAACTCTGAATTCAAAACAAGTTGGGTGCATAGTTGGTAACTCCATCCTGTAAAATGTCTACTCTTAGGTGCCTAGTGATAGGTGTGTATATATTATTCCCCACCCCCAACCCAGGATTATTAAGAACTCCTTGCTTAGTAATTTTATAAGTTTTGGCCCTTTAAATGATTTCTCATCTTTATTATGACCCCTTGTTTATTACATACAGAAAAATTGTGACCTCCCCAATTATTAAACTATCCCCCTTCATCTATGGCATATTGAGAAAATTTCTGATACCTCATTTTATTAAGATCACCACCACATTTATTGTATATTGAAAAAAATTCCTCCCTCCCACTGAATTCTTAAGTCCTCGTATCTTGTATTAAGCATCTAAGTATAATTACAGTGGAAACCACAATAGCTTGGACTACTAGCATAGTGAGACTGGAGTATATAGCCAGAGCCTCACCAAGTTAGTTGTAGCTGTTGTGAAGAACTCGTCTCTTTCTTATCGGTCTTCAGTGTTGAACCATGAATTTTCGGCTCAGAACATGATCAACAGTGAGCTTTTACTTGCTACTTAGAGTGTAAATTCTTATTATTATTTTCAAATGACAGGTGATAAAGCTAATTACAGCTGCTCATTAAGTCGGTAGTTTCTGTATATAATAAAAAAAAGGTTCTTATCTGAAAAGTGACTGCGACATTTTAATCAGATTAGTAAAGGACTTAAAATTGGGTCATTTTAGATTAATAGCTGGCTGAGAAATCATTCTTCTCACTAAAATTTCATTAAAACAAAGTATATTTCAACAAATATTCATTTGTTTTAAGTAAGATTGGAAAAAAGGGGAAAAAATCTTAAAAGCAAAATGAATATATAAATAAAAACAGTTAAAATTACTGAAATCGAATTTAAAAAATGATACAGTTAAAGCAAAAAAAATATTCCTATTTGTGTGATTAATGAATGTGAGTCACGTTCTGTCTCGTCAATATAGATTTGGCTGCAATAAAATCCATTTTTGGTGACACTGATTGACTGGTTAAGTATATCAAAATAAGAGTTTCCAAATTGTCTTATTTTACCAGTTAACATTAGGTTTTGAAACTCAAAATTTACACAAAATTTAGAGCAAGAACATGGAAAAGTTTATACAAAAGTACACGCTTTCTGCAAAAATAAGCTCACACTATGAGAAATTATAAATGACTACATATTCTTGTGGCTAGTGGCTATTTCTCTGTAGCAGCATAAAAAACAAATGGATATTACTTCGACTGGATGGCAGTGAAGATATCTTTTTGTTGAAGAAGAAGATGATAGGAGAATGATGATAAAAAATTACAAGTCTCGATGTCTATCTTTGACAGAACAACAACTGTGAAACAGATTATGTGCCGAATATCTATATGTATGTGTGTATGTATATATATGTATATATATATATATATATATTATATATATATATTTATATATGTGCGTGTGTGTGTGTGTGCGTGTATATGTGTGTGTGTGTGTGTGTATGTATATATGTGTGCATGTGTGTGTGTGTGTGTATATATATATCTGTGTGTGTGTGTGCATGTGTGTATATATATATATATATATATATATATATGTATGTGTGTATGCGTGTATGTATATGTGAATGTGTGTGTGTGTATTTAGGCAGCATATTTTCAAACAGGTTTGGTTTTGAATTTGAAATCTAGAACACTGCATAATGCAGTAAAAATGAACAGTTGAAATGTTTTGAATTTACAGAAATACATATACACATTCACAGATAATTTAACCCCCTGAAAATGGTCTCAGATGAAATTGAAAGTACTTGGGAAATTAAAAATTATTTGAAAGGAAATTTTTCTTAATCAATTTTCCTAAGGCTACCAAGAAATTAATCCATGAACTTGAAAGTATCACAAACGTATATATTTGGTTGGATTGATGTGAGTTTGTGACCCTGGGTTTCACGCTATTGTCTGACAATCGCAAAAGCGTGAAACCCAGAGTCACAAATTCACATCAATCCAACCAAATATGTTAGCTCAATCTCTGATATTGAGCACTTTCTAATAAGTACCGTGCATATAATATATAAATAATACTAATATATATATTACACATATATATTTATATACACAGACACACACACACATATTATATATATATATATAGTTAGGCAGCCAACCGACAAATATTATTCAGAATTTAATGTTTCTTTTTTAGAATTGTAGTATAAGACAATCCCCAGTTTTTAATGGTGACTTTGGGGATTTAAATGTCGTCTTATGCACAGAAATATATAAGGTGTGTGTGCATGCATGAATATATATATATATATATATATATATATATATATATATAACAAATGCAGTGTTTGGTAATGTATGATTGTCAGCAAGAAAAAAAAACTAAAATGTAAAGCATGAATTGGAGAGGTCAAAATGAAACAAGTACAGAAGTTTAAATATCTGGGATGTGTTTTAACAGAGAATAGAAAATGTAATACCGAAATCCAAAGGTGCATTGGAATACCAAAAGATGCATTCCTAAAACTAAGGAAAGTATTAGGAAATGGGAAAAATTTGTTAGAAACAAAGCAAAGAGTGCTGAACTGTTATGTAAAATCAATCCTCTTGTATGACATTGAATACTGGACAATTCCCTCATAGATGAAGAGAAAAATGGAGACAACACATATACGGTTCTACAGAAGGATGCTGAGAATGACATGGATTGAGCGCATAAACAACAAAGGAATTTTAAAGAAAATGAAAACAAAATGACACATACCGAGACAAAAGACAGTTGAAATTTCTGGGATATGCAATGCAGAAGCAGGGCCTGGAGAATTTGACATTCACAAGGCATATCGATGACAAAAAGGATAGAATGTGGCAGTTGGCAACCTACCCAATGGTAAAAAGTCAATCACAATGAGCTACCGAGGAGAAGAAGTTGTAGAGAGCCATGTCTATACACGTCCTGAAGGAACATGGCATTTAGAAGTGTTTGGTTAATGATTTAAACTTTGGATTACAGATATACCTTACTTGTACTCTTGCTATCACAAATATTGGGGCACACATAGTTGGGAAGAAGTTCACCTTTAATTAGTGCGTTTAATATGCAGCCTAACTTTTAGAGTTAAAAATCTGAAAATAGTGTGTCAGTCCGTTATGTGCCATGCATGATACTCACTTAGGCAATCATGTACCTTTCAATACATGACTGACGAGGCAAATTTCTTCCTGCAGTAGGTTGCCATTTCATTTTGCAGTAGACCAATTGCCATCCAAGGCTATAGAACCTGGTCTGTCCTGCTATTTACCCATAGCTGGGGGGAGAAGAAGAGGATTCATACCTTTCCCAGGGTTATTAGCATGTATGTGAATGTAATGAATTTGGCTGGAATTCAAACTCGGCTCGCCAATTCCCTAATCTGAGCTGCTATCCATTACTCTGCTGTGCCTCTCCAGTGTGTACAATTACAATAAGACATCAGAACATCCCAAAGCTTTCAGACCAGAATAAAATTTCATGCCAGATTAAAATTTAATTCACTTGTTTAACCCTTAACCTTTAGGCTTAAAAATTTCCCAAGTATATACTGCATACAAAGAATTAAAGCAAGATATCATAGCATGTTCCTGCCAAATCCCTCATAAACAAAATAAGTAAATATTTAGTTCTTGCATATAATATGCACTCCTAACTTTTAGGCATTAAAATGGTAAAAAAAATGCATATTATGTACAGGTAATTGCTGTAATAAAGAATAATACAGGAAGCAAAAAAATACTACTGTAATCTTTGTTACCATTTTTTCTTTGCCTCTTGCCACCATCACTAGCTGTTTCACAGTTTTAGTAATCATTAGAATGAATGAATGTTTTGATAGATTTGTTTGATAGATTTGTTTGATGTATCCTACCTATGATATCATGAGGGTTACATAAACAGTTCTTAAATATAAAGGGAACTGTTAATTGTGGTCACTTTGGAATATAGTTTCTTTCATTATCACAAATTCCATAACCCATTATGGTAGTAGAGATATAGTTATTGCAGCCATAGCTGTACTGGGTGTATCTATGGAAAATAGTTTAAGAGAGCCCATACAATTTCAGGCTAGTTTTGATTTTGAAGTTGTCCTCCTATATTAATTGCTCTACTAAGGCTAAAAAGCTCAGTGAGCTCTGCTATTATCCTATAGCCTAGGAAGATGCTTTTTACTAAGGCATCAGTGCTAAGTGAGACAGAACACAAATTTATAATTGTCAGCAAAAGTAAAAGACCAACATGAGAATTACAAGTTGGAGAGTGCAAAATTAAGTAAGTATAAAAATTTAAATATGTAGGAAGTGTTTTAATAGAAGAGGAAAAATGCAACACTGAAATATGAAGGCATATTGGGACAGCAAAAAGTGCCTTTGAAAAGCTAAGCAAAGAAACAGGAAAATTTTGTTTGAAACAAAAAAAAAAAAATAGTACTGAAATGTAATATTGATCCTCCTATAAGGGCAGTAAATGTTGCACAATATCATCCTAGATGAAGAAGATACTTGAGGTAACAGATGTGGTTCTGCAGAAGGATACTGAGAATAACATTAACTGAACATGTGAGTAACAACAGTTTTAGAGAAAATGGAAACAAAAGGGACACTTATACTTAGCATCAGTAAGAGAATTGGAATTTCTTCATTACATAATGAGGAAATAGGGCTTATGAAAATTTTACACAGGATATACTAAAAGGTTAGAGGGACAGACGAAAGCAGTGCATAACCTACTGAATGGTTTGCAGAACAGTGATTAGGTGAGATAGCAAAATACAAACTTTACTAAGAGCTCCAAATGATAGGAAATTGTGGAGAGCCATGATTGCCCATGTCATGAAGAAGAAGACTTCCACATTTGTCACTGATGACTGTTACACTACCAGCACAATTCTGAATATATGTTAAAATTTGCTGCCACCTTGAGGCACAACAATGTCTAAATACTTTGTTTCTTAACTTCCATATTACTTTTTGAATATATCCGTTAAAAACTGCTGCTTCCTTGAGGCATGACAGTGAACATCCGTATAGTTAGTTTTCTTATCTTCTCAATGCAGCATCTTTTAGATAACAATCACAAGATGATAAAGTTAAACAAAAGATATAAAGATTTCAACAATCTATGTTCATTTTTCTAAAAAAATAAATAAAATTTTAGATAAAAAAAATTAATACAAAATTTAATGAAATTCTTATTTTTCTTATAAAATGTTTGAGATTGACTAATGCAGATAGTGGAAAAGTGAAATTGACTAGGTGAGTTCAAATTCCAGCCTAGTTTGTTGCATTCACTTAATAGGAGATTAGATGGATTCTGTCTCTTCTCACACCCCGCCAGCTGTGGGTTAAACACCAACATAGATTTGGTCTTTCAGTTTGAAGAAAACAACAGGAAACCACACCACTATCTTTCCTAAGACATCATGGCAATTTTTTTTTTATAGAAAGGTTCCCCCTTTACAAGGCCCAGGGGCCACTTGAGGTAGAGGGTTACATTAGGAGTGGAAGATAACAGTAAACCATAGCCTTGAACAGGTTAAGATTGTAGTGATGGTGGAAACATCCACTTGGGAATTAGTTCCACAGAGCAGTGGTTTGTGGGAAGAAGCTATTCGAGTAGAACTTACTTCTCACCAATGGAATACGGAGTGAATGTGGGTGGTTTGCTATTATGTGGCATGGTGTGTCCTCACCATGAAGGACCAGGGGATGTAGTTCGTCCAAGCGCTTTCTGTGGAAGTAGCGATAGAGCAGCAAGAGGCTTGCCATATACCACCTGTTGGAGAGAGGTTGGAGAATAATTCATCACCCACAAGGGCTTGGAGATGCTTTTGGACCCTATCAAGGCTGGAGGGAGAGAGGTCTGGGCAGCTCCCACCCAAATATAACAACAGTACTATATGTAAAAAGCTGTAGAGAACAATGATTGCTTACATCATGATGAGGTATGGCATCTGAAATAGTCATTTGATAACATGACCTGTAATTATATTTTTTATTAAAGTTCACCCAATACAAGTTTCAAAAAACACTCATGGTAAAGGGTTACTGAATGAAGTGTGTGACATGAGCCTAAGAGGAGGGAGAATGAAATAAAGATTATGAGGATGAAGAGGATAGACAGTGACTGGCCCTTGACTTGAAGAGATTATAATTGGAATATTCAGAGAAGAATCCTCTTCGGAGCCTGTCCCACAAAATGTCAAAGAAGAAAAAAAAATAATAATATATATATATATATATATATATAAAAACTTTTGAAATATTAAAAAAATATTTCTGTTATGTATGCAAATTATATGTAAATGTGTGCATATATTTTGTTTGTATTTATTGGCCCCATAGAAAGCGGGTGGGGTTAAAGGAAAGATAAATATGAGTGCGCTCATCCATTTAGATTGCGAATGGGTGTTGATTTCACTCTCAGGGAATGTATATTTATTGCTTATGTATACAAACAATTTTGGCACAAAGCCGATGGCGAAGTGGGATGAGACTGGTCAACAGTAACTATCCTAGCCAATCAAATTCACAACCTATTCATTCATTACAATTTACTCATTCACCACAAAAACTCATCCATCACCATTCAATCCTACATGTACCACAATACCACACATTCACAGGGAAACTACAAGAATGAAAATAAAATAAAACAAAACATTCAAACTAAAACATAACACATGTTAGTAGGACCTGTCCTCACCTCAAAAATAATAAGAGCAGCTGCTGTATTCTGCCATTTGACAGAATCAAGAAGCACACTCACTAATGGAGTGGGAAGGAAAAAAATAAATAAATGATGGAGTGATAAAATCAAAGACTGACCCGGCTGAGATAAAAATGGGGACAAAAACAAACCGGGGAAGTTGGGAATCTCAACATGAATCATAAAGAGAAAGACCAGAATCAGGCCGGGAACAACACTTACTCACATTAACTAGGTGAGTAAATACAGTCTAGTTTAACCAGGGGAGGGTTCACAGGAAACCACCTGTTGCGGAAAGGGAACTTACAAAAGAAAATCAAGGCTAGCCCCATTCATGCAAACCACGCTCGGCAGTTACCCATCTTTCACTGAAATCTGTCAATGACAAATGTTTTCTATTAGTTTTGATCTTCATCTTGAGCTGATGCCCAAAGAATCTGACCAGATCCTGATGGGAATAGCATTTGCATTGCAAGATTCCCTCCATCCGATGTCCATACCACCATTCTTGTCATAGCCAGCAATGTAAGAAACACCATCCATTTCACCCTAGAGAACAGGGACAACACATTATTACATGTGATTGCAAGATCTATGGACACAAGATGTTTGGGATCAATATGAGGTGCATCTGAGGACAACGATAGAAAACGTTCAAAGCTGTTTCTTCTATAGCAAAGTCACACTGATGATAAATTCTGTACCACAGCACTGGGGGAGTGATACAGGAGGCTGATCCACCTGCAGAAGTCAGGTTTTAATCTGGCTACCTGCAGGACAACAGCCAGGTACTGATAGCCAACTCTGATCATGAGGATCAGATGCAGGTTGCTTTGAATTGTTCATCCCTTCACAGCACAAGTCTGCTCAGGTCACAACAAGCTTATGACAACTGAGTGCAAATGCTCCATCAGGATCTTATCCAAAATCTTTATAGGCCTATAGTCATCTAAATCCTACCCACCAATCTTGCCCTTTTTCAACAGTGTGATCACACCCCTGGAGATCAGATTGGAGATGGACCCCAGCTAAAACCAGTTGTTGAACCCGACAGTCAACATCGGAACAAAGATGTGCAACAGTCTCAAGTTAAATTTATAGGGCAAACCATCAAGTCCCGGAGATTTACCACTGCCAACCCTCTTCAATGCCAACTTTGACCAGCTTTCTTCTCCTATTTTGATACTTTCTCTCCCTCTTCTTCTCTCCCCTTTAGTGAGGAGGATTGAGGTGGAGGCATTTTCTGCCTCCATAGTTTTTTTTGGTGCTGTTGGTCTGGATACTGCTGTTTCTGGTTTCAGTGCTATGTTCTTCCCGAGGCATGTCTTTGATAAGTGCCCCACAGTAACACAGAACTAGCAGTGGGGGTAATGACCTTCCATAATGATGAAGATATTGCACCCCCAACATAAAAGAATGTCTGGGATCACCATGAAGTTGTCCCTGGTCATGGTTATTTGCAGTACATAATCCTTTTTGGTTATGCCTGCCTTAATGGAAGCTGCCAAGACGTCCTCAATCTGTCCAAACTTGGAGAAGTCTCCCAGTCACTCCGTGATATCCATAGAAACCTCATGCAGAATCACTCTTGTCCACAGGGTGCCCATGTACTTGGTCTGCAGTGACATTGATTTGGTTGTCAGTCTGCTGCCTGCTAATTTCTTTACCTCTTCCTCATATGCCAGCAGGATGTCCCACAAGGTATTGGACCTCCTGGTGAAGACCTTTGGCTGTATCTGGAGTTTTTTAGGGCCTCCTTCGTGTTGCCCTGTTGGTTGCCAGCAGAGAAATTGTCTGGGTGGCAACTGTGTATAGGGCCTCAGGAATGTTCTAGAATTCATTTCTCTTGGTATAAGGCACATACTTTTGCTGGAGCACATACTCCTCCAGGCTCTTTTTCATTGGCCTACTAACTGCCCATGCTGACACTGCAGGAGGTGCTGATGCTGACTACTGTGGGGGAGACTCTGCCATAATGGTAAGGTTCCCTCACTAGCACAGACAGCAAAAAAGTTCACAAGAAACACAAAGATATTCCACAAAAACAAATGACAAAAAAATGGTGCAACACTGGACAATACGTGGACGAAAATGGACTATCAGAAAATGGAATATTCCAAGAAAGAAAAAATTCAATCTCGGGGAATGACTGCAAAACACTTGTACCTCCCCTTTTATAGGCAGAAGTCCACAAATGCTTGCTGGAATATTTTTCTTACCCAATAGGTCGTTTTACAATTTGACATAACTTAGTCCAGATCTGCCTTGTCTATAAGACAGACCACTGCATTCACTTGTCTGACCTTGCTTTTGCGTGTAGAGACCAATTCGTAGTTTGTAAACATTTTGCATTCTTACCTGTGAATTTACTTTGCATATATTGCTTGCTTGCTTCATATTATTTCATTGTTGCCCCTTTTTTTCTTTTTATTGCAAACTTTATTAATTCTGTTTGTTGGACAGTTTTGTTATTTTTTTTTTGCATTTGACAATGGCTACTAACTCATCAAATCAAATAATTGTCAGATTTTAATGAAACTTTTAGAACTTATTCACAAATGAATGAAATTATTTTAGAAATGTTTTCTTTTAGAAAATTCACCCCAAATTAAAATATATAAAATAAAGATAGACGCTGAGGTCAACACCAAGTGGTGACAGTCTGTTTCAAGCTTGAACACAATCTTCAGGCCATGTGTGTTGTGTTTTGGCTCAACTATTTATATATGCTGAGTAATGGTGCAATATGGGTAGAAAGCTCTATCGTATTATCCTAAAGGTTACTGGATAAGCAGTAACAGTTATATTTGAAATTATTCTAAAGACTATTGAGTAGAAATTATTGTAGATATGAATGCAGTTATTTATAGCTATTGTATAATATTTTTTGTTAACCTTTCCCTCATTATTTATTATAGATTAATTATTTGTTGTTGATTATTATTATTACATTTACTTGTTTATGTGTGCATTTATAGTTTGTTTATTATTTGATTAATTCATTTATTTTGAATTTTTTGGTTATTTTTATTTTTACTTCTGAGGGTTAATTTTTTTATTTGTTCAGTTTAAAGTATTGGCTTTGTCTAAAGTACACATGGCCTGAAGATAGCATTCAAGCATGGAACAGACTGTTGCTGCTTAGTGTTGATCTCAGTTTTCACTTATGTTGTTTATATATACACTCTAGCCTTGATATTGAGCACTTTTACCCTTAAATATAGCATAACTTAAAACTATTTTTGTCATATTATATATATATTATACAAATGAAAGAAAGAACAGATATATATATATATATATATATATATATATATATATATATGCTAGGTCTTGAAGATCACTTATTTCATTATTTTGGTCCACTGGTGGTAGAAGTTGAACTGTCCTACCAATAACCCATAATTAGTTTCTTTTAGCTTGTTACAAATAGCATTTTAGCACAATGCAATCTAACATGAAAGTGTTTATGATGCAGAAGTGTATCCCACTCAGTTTCTTCTTCAGAACCGTTGTCCTTACAACAATCTCAGTGAACCTATATCTTGAGCAACTCCTTGAACTTGTATTGGGTGATTATTTTATTTATTAGTTAACCATTTTCTTTTAATTTTTAAAAATTCAAACAACATTGAAATATTGGATTCAAACATCACTATTGAAACCCCATAAAACATTGGATCACATGGTATAGCCTAAATAGATTAACTGAAAAAAAAATGACTGAGTTCAGCATCTAAGACCCTTGTGTTAGGCAATTTATCAGATGTCAGAGTTACTTTGAATCTAATTACAGACTTCTCGTGACAAAACTTACAATAGCAGCAAACAAAATAGCTCACTTCTCTTCACATAAATTGTTAATGGCACCTTGATATAATATCCAACCAAGTGCTAAAAATGGAAATGTACAATTAGAATTCTGTAATAAACTAGAGTTCAAATTGATGTCTTGACCATAACAGAGGAATCAAACAATGTTAACTTATCTTCCTTAATAAAGCACATGAGACACTTTCAAAAATATCTTGATGGATAAAGATCCTCTTGTAGGATGACAATGTAGATTTGAAAAAAGAGTGATACTAGAACGAAGCAAAAAGAAGAGGAAGGACAATGGAAAGGAGAATAGTAAACTAACAAAGAAAATAAAAAAAAACTAGTTAATGTTCCAAGAAACCAATATCACCATAAAATTGGAAATTAAATTAATGAAGCGAGACAGCATAGACATTGTAATGAAATGTAGAATTAAGTGAAAAAACAATCAATATCAAAACAGAAGGGATGTCCTGGTCTAAAAAAACAAAAAAAAACATAGATCACTCCAAGTTAACCCTAACTACACTAAGATGAAGATACTCATGGAATTAAAATATACATAAATATACATACAAGCATTGCAATCAGTGGTTCATGAGAACCAATTCATAAAATTATAATAACTTAGTGAACCGTTTGTTGGGTTATCCAAAAATAATCTTATATATTAATAGCCAATATATGATAGCTAAAAATATAATTAATACCATTGCTGTTCTGTGAAGGCTGAAAGAGAGTTTTCTGTGATGAACATAATTTATTCTAACAAAAGAAATAGTTTTGCTGTTAAAAATGTAGTAAATATTCTCGTCATATATTTGATAGGTCTTCCATTGGATCTTTGGGACTGCAGCAATTCAGTTTGAATGTGGCTATGAACCCATAACCTAGATGATGACACTAGAGTCAAAAATCATCATACTGAACAGAAAGATGATGAGAACAGAATTTCAATCTAGAAATGTCTTAAAATGTTTTCTATTATCAAAATGGTATAATTCTTTTTAATACTATATAGTGATTTGTTTCCATTCTCAGATGGAAAAGAAAATAAGCAGAATAGGTTTCTAGAGATTATCTGCCTTTATAGAACCGTTTCCTGGGAATTTGGGATGACATTATTGATTACAATGTCTATCTCCAAACATAAACAATAAGGAACTTAATGATAAGGATGTAAAAAATTACTATAAAAAAGCTAAAGAATAATAAAGTGTCACTTAACATTGAGGATGAACTTTTGAAAATAGCGTAACCTCATCCTGGATTTAAAAACAACTTTCTAAATTCTGGAATCAGAAGTATATCCAAAAAAGTGGGGTGTATTGAGTATTAATGTGCTATTGAATTGTAACTCTGACTCTCAAGACCATTTCATGTGAATAAAGACAAAAACTCAATTGAATCCATCATGGTAAAGGTACTAAAGAGCATTATATTAACTAGGCACCATTCTATGAAAATCAACTCCACATAACCCAGTGTTGTAAAATGTAATGATGGCATATATGTCATCAAACAACTTTAGAAAATTGCTTCCCTCTCCTTTTAGAAAATTATATACTTGCTCTGGCAATCTCACAGCAACATGAAACAACATCAATAGACTTCCTGTTCTCATCCATTAGAAACTGCCTTCCAAGCTCTAAATCCATTAAATGTCTAGATCTCAGGTCACAAAATCATACATGCTTGGTGAGCACTCTAATACAGAAACATTTCAAACCTCATCAAGAGTATGACAAGGAGTAATCTTTTCTCAGACTGCACATTTACAAACACAGATGTGGAGAGATGGACAATGATCATTTAAGCATTTCCATTTTTTTTTTTTTACAGTAAGGTTCACCCTGTAGAAGGCCTGGGGCCACTTGAAGTAAAGGGTTACAATACGGGGTAGTTTATATGGATAGGAAGGGAAGATAACTGTTCATTCTAGATGAACAGGTTAAGATTGTAGTGACTGGGGAAACATCCCCTAGGGAGTCTGTTCCATAGGGTAGTGGTTTGCAGAAAGAAGCTGTTTGAGCAGAACTTACTTCTCGCTGATGGAATACAGAGGGAATGTGGGTGGTTTGCTATTATGTAAGTAGTATGGCGGGTCCTAGCCATGAAGGTCAAACCTGGTGGAACCAGGAGATGCAGTTCATCCGAGCACTTTCCATGGTAGTACCACATCCCAAATGCAAATGCTAATATAAAAACCCGAGTTCTTGCTTCCCTCTCAAGGCCAATTTACAGAGGATGGGAGGGGGGGATATGCTGAATATGCAGTCATTCATAATTGGGACAGGAATGACCTTGAACAAATTCAACATCCTCTATCAAGTATTTTAACAAGTAGGAGAGATAAACCTTTCCAAAACAAAAACTATGATCTGGGATTGGAATGAAACCAGTGATGGTATGTATCCTGAATCCTTCATAAAAAAATCATATGTAGTATTAAAAATATTAAACACTTCAAATATCATGATGTATATAGAAGATAACAAAATTGAATATAGAATATGCTGTGCTAGGGATAGTTTTCCCCAATACTGCAAGCTGCTACAAAACCAAAACATTAGCCTAAAAACTAGAGTTGTGTTCTTAAATATTCTTGTCAAATCAAGACTTTCATATGGATTCTATGCATAGTGCCAAATTTGTTCAGAAATATCTAAACTGTCAGTTGTATACAATCATTTCTTCAGATAAATTGTTAAAAATGTCTTTGAGTGAGTAAAGCCTATGAGTCTGGGTGAACACCATCTTTTTTTGGAACATTGTGGACTGGCACGACAAAATCACAAACAAAGAACTATCAGATCATACAAATCACATCACATGAGGACTAGCACCAATAACTAAAATGGGTAACACATATAACTTGAAGAGAGAATGATATAATCAGGAAGTTGATGTTTGACACGACTTCAAACAAAATGCAAGAAAGGAAGACTCCATCAATACAGGAAAGAGCAATAACAGCTACTGGATTTGAGAAATCTATTTTCCTGAAAATTTGTTTTAAGAGAAAGATTTTATAGACGTCAACCAAAAACAGCACTGACTGCTCAGTCATTGAATATCAAATATTTCCTTAAAAGGAAACAGCTAATATTACCATTATTAATACTCTCATTTCAGGTAGAAACTTGTAAAGAAATTTATATTGTTCAAACGTACTTGAATGTTTACATCTAATTTCATTAAGTTCATAATGTTTCCACCGAAGATAAAGTGATTTAATTCAATACCAGGAAGAACTCACCAAAAGCTTCAAGAGACATTCTTTGTTCTATTTCACAGAATGTATATGTGCCACTTAAATCATTGTTGAGTGAAGAACCATTTTCATCTTCAATAAATAAATAAAAAAAAAAAACAAGTGACTTTTGTTATGATAAATTTTGTTGATTAATGTTATTTAAGTCTGACTGTTAACCAATAGAACTGAATTTCATTCTTTTTCATTTAATCTACTTTGAGAATGAAAGATAACAACAAATTGGTTTTAGGTTCAAAGTCATAGTCTTGATTAGAGAACTCATCTCACGGAATAAAAGTCATTTCTCCAGTCTGTCTATTATACATACATTCACAATGAAATACGAAATGTTGACATTTATGCATAATTTCAGGCATATATATATATATATATATATATATATATGTATGTATACATATATATATATATATTTATTTCGATCACTGGGGTAGACTGTTCTAGTTCCACGAGCCATGTTTGATGGATGTCAGTTATCAGTTATCTCCTGCTAATTTTCCCTCTGAAAGTTCTCCACTGTCTGAACCGGGTATTGAACTCACACTCTTTAGGTCTGTCACTGGATCTAACCCACAGGGGACGGTGATCTCCCTTCTCTCTCCATATGTGGTCAGCCACGCCTGATTTTTCTACTTCCCCTCACGTTACAGCTTTCTGGTGTTCTTGAAGCCTTACCTTGAGGGGGCGGCCTGTCTCTCGTTTATATTCCTTTCCGCAGCTGCATGGGATAGCGTACACACAGTCTTTAGTCCTGTTCTCCTCTATGGGAGGGTCTCACTCGAGAGAGATATCTGACCAACGCCTTTATCCACTGTGCCATGTGCCCTTGAGGACATCTGGGTATGAATTTCTGAGTATTATAAACCTAATTTTTCACCATCATTTTTTACCAGTACTCATATTGCAATTTTGCTGTTATCATTGCATATTTTTACCAGATCTCATATTGCAACTTTTTTTTTTGTTATCATTGCTTTTCTCTGGCACTCCTTATTACTGGTTCCCATATTGTATTTATTTCTATGCTTGGCCGAGATTTTTGTGGCCTAGCGGTCCCTATAACATCAGGACAACCTTCAAAAGTGTGACAACACTTCGCAGATATCTCTCTCGAGTGAGACCCCCCATAGAGGAGAACAGGACTAAAGACTGTGTGTATGCTATCCCGTGCAGCTGCGGAAAGGAATATAAAGGAGAGACAGGCCGCCCCCTCAAGGTAAGGCTTCAAGAACACCAGAAAGCTGTAACGCGAGGGGAAATAGAAAAATCAGGCATGGCTGACCACATATGGAGAGAGAAGGGAGATCACTGTCCCCTGTGGGATCAGGTTGACATCACAGACAGGGAACACCATTGGAAAATTCGTAAACTTAAGGAATCAGCACATATGCTAGGTCACAGTTTTTTTCCAGAAAATTATATTTATGGGGTCATTAAAAAAAAAACCTTCAATATCTTTCTATTAACCTGTAACCATTTTTTTCTGATCCTTTTATTGCCTGACTTTTGTACAACACATACAAATATCTTAATTTGTCACAAGAGGAGAGAAAAACATGTGCAAGTGGACAAACTGCAGCAGAGAAAATGGAAATAGCAATCAGAGTTTGAATTTCATCCAAAGTTGTTGCATTCAATTTCCAATATTATCGAAAAAGGCATCCTCCAGCTATGCGGAAAATAGTAGGGCTGACTCACTTTTTAACCTTGGTAGGGCAACCTTATACAGTAAGATAATCTTAAAAAACTAGAAAACTTACAAGGACTAATTATTAGTAGATATAGTCTTAACAGCATAAGATACACAGATGACACTGTATTGTTTGATATACTCAGAACTAAAATAACTACCTAATAACAGGTAGTAAAAGAAAACCAGAAGAAAGGACTAACTACTGTAAGAAGTCAGAATGCATAATTGTCAGCAAAAGAGACAGTCCAAGGCATGAGCTATGTATTGAAGATGTCAAAATCAAGTAAGTACATAAATTTAATCATCTGTGTATTGTAGTAACACTTGACAGAAAATGTGAAGCAGCAATTAAAAGGTATATAGGATTAGAGAAAGGTTCCTTTAAGAAAATATGCAAAGTATTAAGAGATAGGAAAATATCCTGATGAACAAAGAAAAGAGTGATGAACTGCTATGTATAGATACCCTCCTATATTGGATAATTTCTCCACAGATGTAGAAGATACTTGAAGTAACAGAAATGTGATCCTCCCAGTAAATGCTGAGAATACCACAGACTTGTTATGAAATAAAATAAGACATATCTCGGCTGATTTGCAGGCAAATAAACTAACTCAAGAACCAGAGTTGGAAGTGAACGGGACAAGGCCCCGTCACAAAATGACCATTATCGTTGTTTATGCATAGGCCTGACACACGAGTTCCAGTTGAAAAATAAAAAAATATTTCAAAGTGCTTCTATTTTTCGACCAATAAAAATGCTTCCCTCCTAATTATACTCGCATCATTTTTTCAAGCCCGTTAAGCCATAAAAAACGCCATAAAAAGGGTCACATCGGGAAGTACAAAGCCGTCAATGGGAGGCCGGGGAAGAGATCTGTCACGGTCAGTCTGGGCAGTCAGCAGGAGGAATGCCACACCAACCAGTGGGAACTACTATGTGAGATCAACCCGGATCGGCAGCTGGCTTATGAACTATACCAAAAGGTAGCTGTCCCAAAACCACACGTTCCTATTGAAATAAATCATGTAAATCTATTTCTGCTGTTGCCGCATTTCTGGCTTGCAACCATACGCTTGTCTATAACAGACTGAACATCTGAGCAACATAGAAACTTTAAGGGAAATTGGAACTGCCAGGAAACTGACACAATCCAATAGAAGTGAAATTTCTGTAACATATAAGAGAGTCAGGAGAATTTAACACTCACATGTCATATTGAAGGCAAGAGAAGTAGGAGAAAACAGTAAGTAACCTATTTAACAAGTCTGTATGAATGGATGACAGAACAATGACAAACAGGGATTGTAAAGGGTCAAAAGTTGTTTAGAGCAAAAAAAAGACAAAGTTGTATAGAGGCACATGATTGCCTACATCCTGAAAGAAATAGTAGATGAAAGAAGAGGACAACTTGTCTGGAAGGACAACTTTGAGTTAAAGGTGACAGGAAATCATCCGCCACTTTTCTTGAAAAGTCATGAGAATTAACAGGTATTAAAGTAAAGGAAGCTGTGAAGAGTTATTGCTAGTTACATCCTGATGAGAAAGACAAATCCTTCTTACTCCATGTAGAATATAGGACCACAGCCTCAACAAGCATAAAAAAGACACATGACCAAATTTTCTTGTGGGGAATATAAAGCTGAAAATTTATGTTGTGTTTCATGATGGATCATCCAGAAATTGCCTGCTTCCCTTAATCATTGTGGAAGACATCAGAATGTATCCATAGCCCTACTTCCATTAGTGGAATGTAGGGGGTGCCCGTGGGACAGTTCCCAGATTGTAAATGGAGCTCAGTTAATTAAACAAAATTATCAAACAGAGACAATCTCAGCTATTTTGTAATAATTATTCAAAATCAGAAATGTCAGCTTATCAGTTTAATCAAGATACATTTGTCGAAAAAGAGATGTTGAAAAAATGTCCTGCATAACACATGAAGATAAAAAATGTAAAACTTCTGATGTTTGCTCATTTGGTCAAATTTTGGGAAGTGAGTCAAAATAAGCACTTTTCAGCACCATCCAGTAATATATGCTTGCCATATTCTGTTCAAGTGAACACGCTAGTAGATAGCTACATACACAGACCGTATGATAATATTTTGAAAGTGTCCATACTTGGTAAAAAAAGCTAACCTTCAAAATACTCTCTTTCAAAAAAAACAAAAAAACATACAAAGTGTTTTGCTTTGAAAATGTTCCAATTACATACATAAAAAAAATCTCATGTTTGTATGCAAACAAATACAATGATAGATCCATGAAAATAGCTTGCAAATTACTCTATAGTGTGTTGAATTCACACTGGATGCCAAACACTTTTTACTTCCTACCAACTCCTCTTCATATCATATACCTCATTTATTATAACCATTTTAACATTAACTATCTACCTTGAGTGCCTCTCGAGCCTTGGTATTGGGTGAACTTTAGTATTAAAAAAAAAAAAAGGAAAAAAAATTGTACAGACTGGCTATATCACTATTGTGTTGTGGTTAGTAAAGTTTAAAACATTACTACTACAGTATAAGTTGATTCTAATGTAGTACCCCCAGTGTATGACTTTGTGCCAAACTTAGACAAGCTCAAAAAATATTAATATGCATATTGAAACACAAAAAGTTATCAATCTATAGTTATATTGGATTATTTTTTCAGCCAATTGTCAGCTTCTTTTCATCTATTTTATTGGATGATTGATTTCTGTCCTTTTATTGCAAATTGTTATTTACCTTTTCTTAAAAAAAAAAGAAAAAGAAAAAAGTTCAATTTCTTAAAAACTTATTGTGAGTGAATTTGTCTGTGCAGATGCTATTTTCCAATTCCAGTTTGGTTTCTATCATCTCAGACTATCCAAAATAAAAACTATTGTTTGGATTTCTTACCAAGTTCCATATCTTTTCAAAATAAATGAAAATTTTCTGTGTATTCTCCAATAGAAAGCTTTTTTTAAAAAGTCCATTTTTTATAAAGACTGTGTGTGTGTGTGTGAGACGTGGAGGAGGTGATTGAATGCAGTATATAAAGACATATTCATAACTAGCTCAAAAGCCGCCCTATTGGGTGGCATTTAAGCTAGCTCCTGCAGAGGGTTCCCCATTGGGCCTTCATCACAATTGATAGGGAGGAGTAGATGTGACAGGCAACAATAAACTACAGAAGAACTCAAAATTGATCATTGTGTTTAAGTATTGCTTTAATATTTAATCTTACCTCTTAAAAGTTCAACCATAATTCTTCTGCTGCCAGTTAATTTAAAGATATTTTTATGAATTTTATCATTGATGAACAAATTAGACAAATTATTATGAATATAAACATAAATAAAAATGAATACATCATCAAATAACTCTCAAACATATCAAATTACCATTCCATAATCAAATGCATTCTAACTATAAGCAGGAGGAAAAACTTCTAAAAAGACACATAAACACTAATGTATCCTCCCACTGATCCAAGTAAAAAAGTGATGTTGGTTATATACTATAATAAATTTAATACAACCAATCTAGTTGTCAAAAATAATTCTTTTCCATCAAGTAGCATCATACAAAAGGCCAACATTGCATATCAATTTAGATGTCTTTTAGGAGATTGCATCTCTGACAAAAATGTTAATACAGGTGTTGGTTTTACAACGATGATGCTCTCGAGAAGGTTTACATTTCACTTGGATGAGCATAGTTCAATCTTACAGCATTTCAAAGAACACTCATTGCACATTCACAGTTTAGACAGATATTAGCTGAAAATACATCTATATTACACCAAAATAAGCAAAAACTTAAAATCCTAGAAGTCCTTTATATAAGAGAATTAAATCTAAAAATAAAGTCAGCTATGAGTATAACAATAAAGTACTTAGATGCTTGTAGCAGCAAAGTTTTATATATATATATATATATATATGTGTGTGTGTGTGTGTATATATATATATATATATATATATATATATATATATATATGAATGAATAAATAATAAATTAAGAAATACAAAAGTTGGCTCCCTTGCATAAAAAAAGAAATTGTGAATTCAAAATTGATATTGAATGATAAAAATAGAGTAAAACAAACAGTAAAAATGCTTTGAATTTACAGAAATAGGCATATGAATACAATTTAACCCCCTGAAGATGGTCTTGGATGAGACTGAAAGTACTTGAAAAAATAAAAAATATTTGAAAGAAAATTTTGGTATTTTTCTTAATTTTCTACAGCTACCAAGAAATTGATTCATGGACTTGAAAGGATTAAAACGAAAATAAACAAACATAGTATATCTAAATTTTTTAACCAAACCTGGTTATATATATATATATATTATTATTATTATTATTATTATTATTATTACAGTTACACACAGATGTAACTTAAAATGCTGGATTAAAAATAAAATCAATTCTTTAGAAAGTATCTCCACATGTCGGCATTTACATATGTGCTACACTCTGCATATGTCCTTCATACTTATACCTCCCCTTGCATGCATTCTTTGCATAGAATCCTCTCCCTGCACACATTCCTTATAGATGCCACTTCAAACACATGCCGTTATATGTACGTTCATACATTTGCCATTATATGCACGTTCATACAAAAGGCTGTTATATGCATGTTTATACATATGGCATTATATACACATTCATACACATGCCATTATATACACGTTCTTTGCATACATGCCTCTCTATGCATTTATACACACATCCTTCTGCACACATATACTCTTTAAATTTTTCATTCTCATTGTTCACTGTCCTTGAGCTAAAAATATCCTTTTAAAAAATTCAGAACTATTCATAACAGATGCTTGCACCTACTGCAGCATTGTTAGTGATCAATTCCATAGCATCCACCATACTTTTCCCCCCTGTGAAATATTTATTTTATATATATTAAATAATTAGTATTTATTTTATATATGTTTATATTAAATAATTAATGTCTACTTTGTATATATTATATTTATATTGCAAAAAATCTGATTTTCACAAAACAACAAAAAAACAAAAAAGAGGCTTAAAGCTACATCACATTGAAACACCGCTTCACGTATGATCACTGAATTTAAGCAATGTCGAGCCTGGTCAGTATGTAGATAGGTGAACACTTAGGAATTCCAGGTTCTGTAAGTGTGGATGTGTAAGGAATAATGGTTCAGAATTTTTAATTGCAAAGCAGAGTTCCAATTCCAGTCAAGTTCATTATATTAATTTACACTATTTACATTGTTTGGACTGTTGTCTTCATCTTTGTTGCCATATTCATGTTTCACCCATTGTACACTCCAGCTTTCTTCAGGTAATTGGAATTTCGAATAGAACCTTTTATTTTCTCCACCAGGATAGATTATTGTAGTTCCACATGCCGTGCATTTTCTGGATATCTCAGTAACAGTCATTTCCTTTTAACTCAACTCTCCAAGATTTTTTTTTTACTGTGGCAACAAAGATGAGAACAACAGTCCGAACAATGTAAATAGTGTAAATAATTACAATACCTCATCTCAGAAATATAGACAGTCATTGTATTCACTTATGCACAAATACCCTTGGGAAAGGTATGAATCCACCTCTTCTCCCCTCAGCTATGGGTTAATTAGTAAAACTTCTATCACTAAAACCATTATTATCTCAAAAAATATTCTAAATCTATTAATCTGAAAAAGGTTGATAAGCCATAGAAAACAAATCACTAAAAAAAAAATTTTTTTTTAAATAAATCAAATTTCCTGCAGAGAATACAACCAAAGCAATAAAGTGCTGGATAAACTTTAAAGACACTTCTAAGATTTTCCTATCACTGTACAAAAGATAGCATCACCTTGATATATGCACACATATATATACACACAAGTAAACAGATTCCTACCAATGAGCATCATAACTTCACTAAATATATGAACATACAGAGTAAAGTGCAGAGAGAGTGCAAAAATCTTGCCCAAGGTCTAGATTTACATTCCTATTCTAAAATTCCAACCAACCATATTTATAGAAAGATGAAAAAAGTAAAGGAATCAACCATTTACATTCAGTTAAATGGCTTCAGGCAATGACATGGGTTCAATTCCCACTGAGAACTTTTTCTTGCTTCCATTTCTATGCTTGTATCTCTATAATTAGCTCTCAATGCTTAAATCTCTTGAATATGGAAAACAACCATCTCTTCTTTTAGCTTGTCATGGCAGCAAACATTTGAGCAATTGTTTATATCTTATTATATATATATATATATATATATATATATATATATATATATATATATAGAGAGAGAGAGAGAGAGAGAGAGAGAGAGAGAGAGAGAGAGAGAGAGTTGATACCAAATGCAGATCAAACATCGATTGGAAACCAACAGAATGATAATAACAAATAAGAAATATTTATCACTCTAACATGTTTCCCTTTTATTTAAGCTTCATCAGAGAAAAAGATATGCAGGGATGAATTTAGCCTGAGATAGGTGCAGACAAAATATTACCTTAGCAAATCTCTTAAAAATGAGGGCACTGCGGCAATGATTAAGAGCACTGTGGCAATTTTTTAGAATTTGCAAAATTTGTTTTTTTATTTGTAAAAAGTAATATTAACATAAAATCTTTAAAAATTTGATAAAAATTAACAAAAAGCTTTAAAATCAAATATTTTTATTAACAACTAACATCGATTATGATGACTAGAATTATTAGCAATGATACATTGCAGTGGAACATTTTCAAAAAAGAAATCAAACATTACAACATTATTAGCTTAGGATATGTTGCGGAAAGGACGAGATTGTTGTATTACTGTATAAAAATATAAAGCTTTTTCAGCATAAAATTAAAATAACTATTGAAGCAAAAAAATGAACACTTGTTATTGATAATTTCTCTCTCCTTTTTTGTAGTATTTTTGTTAGTATTTCTATCAAATAAAATGCTGTAATAAAACGTCATGTTTTGAATGTTGTTCTTTTATGTTGTCATTGATGGTTTCTCTAATTGCATGGACAAATTCAGCACAGTCATGTCTAGTAATATAGACTTTTCCCATGCCACTACCATGCTTTATTTCTCTTTGGACAAGTGCAGGATAAACACAAAATGGTAGCTCTTTCTTGGCCACCGTATATGTCCAGTCAAATAGCTTTTTTGACTATGTAACTCAACCTGACTCAATATCTTTATTCATAATGCCTCCTGAATGTTAACTTCTGATGTCTCTGTATTCTTCACATGGAAATTAGAGTTTTCATGTCATTGCTGTGTCTTTTTTTCATGTCATTGCTGTGTCTTTTTTTCACATTGGAAGTTCCTTTAATAAAAGCATCAACACCTAGGCAAAGCAGCTTTGGACTTAGTGCAAAACACTGAATCAATAAAGATATCATCTTCACTGACCCAGCCAAGACATATTCCATGACTTCAACATAGAAATCTTAACTTTATTTTCAATTTTGTGAGGGTTTTGAGTTTCTGAAGGTTCAGGTTGAAGCTCAGAGGGCTTTGACCACTCTGTTTCAGCAGAAGTGCTTTGAGTTCTTCTGTGGAGAAAATTTTATAGAACTAAATTAAATTAAGAATTTAATGTATTGGCAGAATATTTTGAAAATAATAATTATGATTTTTTTTCTTCATTTGAAACTCTGAATAAAAGAACTGTACTCTGTTAGAATCGACTCAAATCTTTATCACAGTAAAACATTAGAAATACTAAAAAGAATAGAATAACAAAATATTATTTTTCTGTGAGTTTAGAATTGTTTACATTATTACAATATGTACAGTAAATGTCAAAATGATCCTTTACTTTCCAGCATGAATATTAATTAGTAATTTCTTACTCTTTGTTTAAAATAAACCTACATTAGATTCTTTAAGAATGAATTCAATAAAGGTTGATGATGTAATGTTTTTTATCTGTATTTATAGTTGGTGGTTATTAGTAACCCTTAATTAAAAAAAGAACATAATTCTTTATGTTGAAAGTACTTTGAGGGATTACTAATAACAATATTACCAACTATAAATATGAATAATACGGTATATTCAGACAGCAAGTATTTATCTCTAGATTCTAAACTAAACAAGTTTGATTAAAAAGAACTGACAAATTCAGTCTATTTACATTTTTTTTATTGAATTTTTATAATTTTGGAATAAGGTGTTGAGTATTTTATCGAGTTGTGGATAAACTGTCCAAATTTCATATTGTGTAGTTTTGTTCAATTACTTTCGACCATCTCAGTCAATGTGGTGTTTGTGTGGTAGTTAGAATTCCATTCTCTAGATCCTGGTATTCTCTGGAAAACTGGATATTTGAAATATGGTGATGTCATATTTTTAACAGCTATTGGGAATGGGGACCTGCACAAAAAGAATGTGATTTTTATCCTTTTATATATTTTTAAATTTTATTTATTAATTTGTGTTTTTTTTCTAATATTAATACATGCACCATTAAATATAGCATATGCACTTTAAAGGTAACATCTCCTGTGAGGACTTATTTGAAATTTAAAAAAATAAATAAGAAATTAAGCAGGCACACCTTGTCGGTTCTTTTTAATCAAAGTTGTTTATAGCAACAAAATGAAATGTTCAACTTACCTTTCTGACTCAGAGTTTTGCAGCCACTTGACAGGGGTTTTGATAGTAAAATTGACTTTATTTCCAGAAGTCATATTTAAAAGACATTACTCACTTTTCTTTAAATAGATTTTAATTTATGATATCAATTTATTTAATTTTTTTCTTTCTTAAAATGTGATTGTATGACGTAACTAATTTGAAATTATCTGTTTATGAAATTTAAAATAATAATAATGTCAAAAAGTAGCAACTTTTTACAGAAAATTAAGCAATGGATTTTAAAAAATATATAATTTCTATAAATTCAATTTTTACTATCAACTACCCTGACAAGCAGATACCATATCTATAAAAAACATTCTGAGGTGGGAAGATTTAATTTATTTCTATTGAGGCTCTATCTTTTAACATTGAGCACTTTATATTACAAATACTGTTTGCATTGAAGGCTTTATCCTCCTGAAGTAAAATGGTTGATTATTTTTAATATATATATATATATATATATATATATATATATATATATATAAATAATGAATGAGCTGGCAGTGTAATGGTTATCAGCATGAAAAGTGAAATCAGTGTGCCAAGTTCAAATTCTGGATTAGACTGGGGCATTCACTTTGGTACTAAATCATGTGAAAAGGAATAAATCCATCTTCTCCCCATTAGCTATGGGTTAAATAGCAAGGAAAACAAGGCTTTCTAGCTTTGGGTGGCAATCAGTCTAGAAAAAGGACTACTCTGGCTTTAAAACAGTCGAGAAAGCATTGGGAAACCACTCTACTGGCAATCTTAAAAAGTCATGGAAAAGTCATTCTTATATTGTTTAGGTCACTGAATATGGTTTTCACTTAAAAACAGATGTCTACTTTCATTATATCCTGATCAATGACATCAGGGCACACTGACTGCTTGAATCCACACGGCTCTTTCTCTCCATTCTTCCCAATATCCTTCACACCTGGGAAGCCTTCAGGTTAGCATCCAGTGTCTTCACATATTGGTTGAATGTATGTTTTGTATGGGTAACCAAGGCAAGTGTGTTCATGTTTTGGTGCCCACAACAGAACATCAACAAGTCACATCTTTACTTCTCCATGAATGCCTCAAAAATCTTTCCCTTCTCTTCCAAATGACTTAGCAGGTAGATGGCCATAGAGCTGCTTTCCTTGTATGGTGCTGCTTTTTCCAGGATAGATTCATTTCAACAGGTAACATCCTTGTATGCCTGCCATCAAGCTTCATTTCTAATCATTTTGTTAATGTCTATACAATGCTATGACAGAACGAGACAGAAAGCTACAACTTGAAAGAAGTCTCGTTTTATTTTATCTGGGAAAACAGATTTCCACACTATTAATGAGAGCTTGAAATTAACATTGTCCCTGAAAGGATGAAACATTAGTTTGGGATGACTGGTCAGGTAGTTTGGGATGAGGTCAGAATAGTACAAAATTTTAAATTAAAATTCACTTATATTTATTCTAAAAGTACTGTATATACTCGTGTATAAGCTGACCTCATGTATAGTGCATCCTCTGAATTTTTACATGAATTTGAACCATTCCAGAAAAAATTTACCAGTGTATAGTGAATCCAGTCACTGAAAATGCATGATTTTTAACCTCTTAAAAAAAAATTACCTATGTATATTGCAACCCCCTATTTTTTACATAAAAATAAAAAAACTGATCATAAAAACTGATGCTATACTTGAGTATACATGGTAACTAATTTCTTAAAATGAAAAAGAAAAAAAATCACCTCTCACCAATAGTGGTGGACTTTTAACAAATGGAGCATGCACACACAAGCACAAAAATTAAACAATTTAAACCCTTCTTTTTAAACTGGGGAAAAACTAATGAAAGATCAAAGTTAAAGGACTTAAATTTAGATATTTCTATAAGTGTGAAAAATATTAAGATCTAATTGTAAGAATTTTGCTTTAATAATTTACCATTTTATTATGTTACTAAGAACTATTAATGATATACCGTATATATTCGTAAATAGATATATAGTTTGGTCAATGGTGTAGCCATGGCCAGCAGTTTATGCACTAATTTTATGTCTCGTGTATGATGGAACCCACTTTAAATTGGCTTCAAAATTAGGTCATTAAAAGTCACATGATATGCAAGTATATATGATAGTTTAAAAATATATTTTGATGTTAGAAGTTTAAATTTAAACTTATTAATTAAACTTATATTTTGGGTTGGCTCCAGGACAAAGTTAATACAAAACTCTGCTACTGATGGCTTTTGTCCGTCATATTCCAAGCTTTACCAATGAGAATGTTCACATCAGTTTTAGTAGAAGGGGTGATGATATAGTGATACAAAATACATAAAAAATTGTCTTACTAAGTAACTTGTTTCGACAGTAACATGGATTCATCGTCAAGGAAGTTAAAAAAAAAATAGACAAACAAATTAAGAAAGATGAGAATATTACTAGTTTTTATGAAACTCCTGGCAAGTATACAGTTTTTCAGAATTGCTTATCTAAAAACCACTTCCTTTTGTCTAGGATAATAAGGCAATCATCTTCAGAATGTCAAGAAATTCTGAAAAGTTCCCTGCCTTCCAGTTTATTTCAAATTGATGCAATTTGAAATAATTGGACCAGCAATTTAAAGAGAAAGATTGTATTCAATGGCTTGCTTGTTCCCACTCCTTGTCAAAAACATTAAAAAGAAAACAAAATCCCACACTCTAATCAAACACAGGAGGTTAGAACCTTTCATCTAGTTAAGGTCACAGCTGCTTAGGTGAAGGGGAGAATTGAAGAGAGAAATTTAGAAAGGACTACAACCAGGGTGAAAGTTTGGTCCCAAATTAAATTGACAAAGGAGCAAATGACTGAACACATGTCTGACATGGTTGGCCGTGTTCCAACCTCAACTCATCAATGTCACACAAAAGGATCTGAAAGTTGGGATGGGTTGAGTGAGAAGTCAGCCTCCACAGGAGATGAATAATGATGTAAGGATGCCTATTCTTCTTAAAAGTCATTAATGAAAGCAGCTATTGTACGTTTTATGATTTGGCAGGGTAATGCCAATTCCACTGAAGATATAAAGCAGTTCTTGATATCCACAGAAATTTACCTTCACTTACCTGAAGAAAGTATCTACTGAAATGTTATAATAAAACAACAAAGATACTGGTCAGCATAATGTGTACAGCAAAATTTTAAACCACCAAACGTAAGATACACACAAAGAATGAAGAACATACCAGCTGTAATGTCATGACAAAAACAACAAAGATGAAGATACTGGTTTGAATAATGTGTGCTGCAACATCTAAAGACCATTAGATGCAACATATACATGAGGAAGGCTGAAGAACATAGCAGCTGAAATGTTATGATAAAAACATTCATTTTTGTAGTCTGTGCTATCTTCACACACATTTTAGTCATATGACTTGATTATGTGCTTTGCATTAATTTGACCAGATGTAACACTGATATGTCATATCTAACCTGTGGTAAAATGGTGAATGATGATAAGTAGGATTTATAAACCAAATAGCTTGAACTTTTCACTGTACATATCTAGTAAAAGAGCAAATGCTAAAAGTATATATTGGAAGTAACTGATACCAAACATTTCATAGCACATTTTGTAAATATTATCAATTCAAAATATTGAATATTTTTGCTGTAATTTGAGCATCTTAAAAATCTTAAATTTGGTTTCTGAATTATTTTTTGAACAAGTCACCATAAATTTGTCCCTCCCTAACTATGTTCTGTGAAGGACACATTAATTAATCTTTGAAAAAAAAAAAAAAACTACTATAATTTTGTAATTATTACATTATCTATCTATGATGCATGTTTACAAAGTTGCAAATGAAACAAAAATCACTGAAGTTGCATTTGCATTTTAAGTAGAATTTAATTATTTAGGTATGTAATTTTGCCATTTGCTTTTTTGTTTTGTTTTACTAAAGTCTGTCTGAGCAAATGTCTGCAATTCATCAGTAAGTATCAAGTCCACTGAAAATCAGGAAGAAAAGGATTGTCAGTGGTTAGGAATTAATGCATGTGAGACTGACAAAATAGGACGATTATATGTATAATGTGCATTGCTAATTCTACCTTAAAAATGTATTGAAAATCAGAAAGAAAGAATTCAAGTCTTATTCTCAGAACAGGACTATTATAGACACAATTTAGCAGTGTTTAATTTGAGATAGATACAAACACACATACATATATATAATACCAATATTATTCCAATTACTGACAAAATGTGGATATTAGGTATATAATGTAAATGCACTGCTCATAATTTTTCTATAGAAATGCACTGAATATTAAGAAGAAAATGATTGTCAGTGGTCAAGAATTAATGTAAATGTTACTAACAGAATAAAGCTATTATACAAATAAAAAAATGAATTACTAATGAATTTACATCAGAAAATACATTGAAAATCAAGAAGAAAGGGATTATCAATGGTCAAGAATTAATACATGTCTTATTTCCAGAAGAGGGCTATTAGAGTTAAAATTTAGCTGTGCTTAATTTGGTATGTCCCTGCTTTGATTTTTGGATATTCTTTGTGAGCCACTTGGAAAATAGAGCAATGAAGTATTTTCTGTTTGTATTTCAGGCATGGCAGAAAACAAAGAAATCAGAGACTCACTTTGTTTTGGAGAGTGAAGGGAAAATGTCTTGAGGAAAAAATAGCTGAATGAATGGTGAAAAAATGAAAGGAGAAACTGAGAATGCACTCAACTCTACAGGGTCCTCCTTCAACCTGCATTCCAAAGCAGAGTAACAATCTCTACAATTCTTGTCAGATCCCACTCATAAATAACAGAAGAAGACATCCTACCATTCCACATTTATTTCAATGTGGAACATCATCCTTGCAGAGCTGACAATGGCATAGGGTGGAAGTTGCTAGAGTAACAGTATAGAAACTAATATCAGGCAAAGTGACGTGTCCCTTATCTTCCGTATTCTCAATAACCCCTCCTACATAGAACGTGAATTTTCAGAAGGTTTACACATACAAAAATTTATAGCTAGAAAACCTGTGTTATGTTCAAGATTGATTTATACATTTTATTCATAGATCTAGAAAGAAATTACTACTTTTTTATATTTCTAGAGCGATTAAAAGGTTTTTTATTTAATGTAAAAAAGTATTTTTTATTTAATGTAAAAATGTCAAAAAATTAAAAAAAATAACCACAATTTCATTATTTTATTCATCAATCTAAAAAAAAAAAAAATCTATGTTTTAATTCTAGAGCTATAAAGAGATGTCCATATATTTTGATTTACAAGTTGTAGAAAAAGATGCAAAAAAAAAAAAAATTCATAATTTTATCTGTGGATCTAGAAAAAGTACAAGATTTCTATGTTTTAATTCTAGACGTACAAAAAGATTTATACATTTTATTTCTAGATCTAAAAAAAAGAATTCTCAATTACAACATTTTATTTGTGGATCTAGTAAAACCACAAAATTTCTAGATTTTTATTATGACTGATAGAAAGATTTCTACATTTCTACATTTTATCTCTAGATCCAGAAAGAAATTTTACATTTTGTTAAAGATGCCAGTGCTACCAGCTACTGAATGTTTTGAGATTCTGATGAGAAATCCCAATTTTTTTTTTTTTAATTTGTAAGAAATTTATTCAAAAAAAAAAAAAAAAAAAAGGATGAGGATACTCCTCTAAATAACACAGAAATCTCAAATTTTCATCTACAATTTCAAATTACTGCTTTGGTATTGAAGAATAAAAATGGTAATAGTAACATTAATATTAGCCATTTTCTTATAAGGGAAACATTCAGCCTTCATTAACCAGGCACCCAGTACTACTTTTGGTTGAAATTTATAAACAATTTTTTAGGAAAATTGGTTTTCTTAAGTCCACTGTTATCACTCTTTTCAGTATTGATGGAGGTTTCCTTCCTTGCCTTTTGTTTGTAGTAGTGTGGAACATCAACATGTTGATTATGCCATTATTTTCTCTTTGCATTACATTTGCTATCCATTTTAGTTGTTGTTGCTGCTGAAAGTCTTCTGGTGAAAAGTTCTTCGTGATTCCGTAGCAACATTCAAGGAAGTTTAAAGAAGGATGGTCCTCATTAAGGCCTACATGCTTCATTCATTCAAAGACATTTTTAAATATTGATCTGAGAATCCATTGGAAGGTCAGCAAGAAAGTCTCCAGAATCTATCTTTCATATCCTTAAGTCTACCATTTGCCCATGCTTAGAATATTGCTGCCACATATGGTCTGGTGGCCCTGCTTTTTAGCTTGATCTTCTTGATAAAATCCAAAGAAGAATCAACAATATTATTAGTCCTGATCTGGTTACTCAGCTTCAGTCACTTTCTCATCACTGTAAGGTTGCCTTTCTATGTCTTTTCTATAAATACTTTCATGGTAATTGTTTGGATGATCTCTTTGCTATAGTGCTTAGATTTTTTGAATTTAAGTGCAGAACTAGACTAATGTTGATATCTCATCAGTTGAGCTGGCTAGATGTAACCATAACTTCTATGCTAACAGTTTCTTTGCTCACACTTCTCGCTTGTGGAACTTCCTTTCAGAGCCATGTTTTCCAGCCAACTTTAATCTGTAAAAGTATAAATGCAATGTCAATCACTATCTGTTGTTCTGGTTACACTTTCCTCTCTCTGCTCATTATTAATATTTCTGTTCCTAATTCTTCCACACCTTGTAACCCCTTGTGTCTTAGTGGCTTTACTGCTTAGTATGGGTTGATATCAATAAAAAAAAAACCACAGAGAAACTGGTTGTAAGCATATGAGAGTTTATATATTTCTGAATTGTTGAATGCAATGCATGACATCCATATAAATGTCTTTATCTGACAATGTTATTTAAGAACATGATTTAAGATTTTAGGTAAATATTTTGATTCAATCAGAAATTTGTACCTTCCAGTTTTCTTCCGGTATCTATCAATCCAAATAACCTTCAAGGAATTTTGAACTGAATCCTTTATTTAATTTGGAATTAATTACTTAAGTGAACACAGGAGGACAGACAAATCAGATAATGCGTGTTGGTGTAGAAAGTGAAAGTGAAAACAGAAAAAAAATGGATTTAAAGGAAAATTTAAAGTTTAAAATTGGTCTCCCTATGAAAGTAATAGACTAGATCAGAATTTGAACCTAGTTTGCTGATTTCACTCTCTATATGGATAATCATTACGCTACCTGCAGATTTTGTAAATTTTGTCAAGACTGATTTGAAACAAGACTTGTATTAGAACTTACTATCTATGGTCTGCAAAAACATTACTGCTTATGCTATACCCAGGTGCTCAATTAGGACTTTTAAAAAAATCAACCAGCAGATGTTTTTATCACTGAAGAAAGCACTGACTAAGATTAGCCAATGACTAAAGTTTCACATTTGGCTGGGATTCAAGATTAATGAGAGGACACAAAGGTTTCTGGAAGAGGAAAAAGGTCATGTGGAAGGGGAGTAAATGGATGAGTCACACATCACAAAGTAAAATAGAAGAGTCAGTAAAAGGAAGCATCTTCCCAACCTCCTAATAAAAAAAAATGGCTTCCTCAATAGAAAGAAATTGAGGGAAAACCTGTATTTTTATTTTGGGTAAAACTTCTTATGTACATGTAAACAAAACTTCTTACGTGCATTTAAATCAAAAAATTTAAATATTACTTATTATGGTTTAATTTTCATCATTAGAAAAGTATTTTGTATTTATTAGAAATATCCTATTTATGTATAAGGTGCAAAGAAACATTTGAGGAATTTTTCTTCAAATAAGCCTCCTTTGTGTGTCCGTGTGTGTGTGTGTGTGTAAGATATGATATATAAATCTATATATCAGATTAACAGTAGGTAAGTGAATGGCAAAATGGGGGAAAAAATCACTACGTAATGTTTTCATTCCTAGAAGAAACCTCCTTAGGTGAAAAATGGTTTTATCAATGGAGTCCATTTTATAACAATAAATAAGATAAAAGTTCACAAAAAGATTCATGATGCTATCTATAATCAGGATCAGACAAGCGTATATATATATATATATATATGGTGAATTTTTACCTGTTAATCTGACAAATTTTATTACTTAAATATTATTTTTAGTGGATACTTGAATGGATGCTCTGTTTATATATTAAAATGTATATTTATTTTTGTCTGTTGGGCTGAATATTCGAGAAATCTTGAAGAAAAATATGTGCTCTCTGGCAGGATTCAAACCTGTATCCCCTTTGGCAGGAGAAACTTTTGTTCAATCCAATATGCTTTAGACTATCTCAGCTGCGAAGTGCATCGATGATCAAGTTGAATAGTTCCTTATAAATGTAAAACTTCCTCAGACTCTTGAAGCATTGATATCTGCTCAGTTTCATATCCTAACATAAAGCAATTTTTAATGTGATGGATTTTTAATTATTAATCTGATGTATTTGCTAAATTTTTTTTATCATCATGTATGTTGCCTTGGGAAATAAATATTTCTTTTAAGAAAGGGGATATTTGAAAACAAAAATCCAGGGTGTAAGTTAACCACAAATTTGAACTCAAGATGACACTTATTAAAACAGAAAATAACATGCTTAAACAGAAAGTTCATGAGAGTGCAGCTATTGATTCTTTCCAAAATGTTAACTTAAGGAAAGTTTTCCTTTTGTTTTTATTCATACATATTATATAAAAATTAATGGATTTTTATTTATAATCTGACACACACACAAACACACATAACTTCAAATGCTATTTTTAGTGGATATCCATATTTGAGTAGAGCACTATGTTGTTCACACAGTGTTTATTTTGTCTACTGGCCTGTGCATTCAAAGAAAACATAATATGGTATATTTTTTTTCATTATATTTTCTTGGATGTGCAGGCCAGTACATGAAATAAACACTGTTTAAAAAACAGGGCACTCTACTCAAATATGGTATCCATTAAAAATAATGTTTCAAGTAATACATATATATAAAAATGAGATAGTATAGAGAGACAAGTAAATTATCAAAAGAAATAACCACAACATCCTACACAGGCATACACACACACAAAGAAAAATCAAGTAACATCAATAAAAAAAGCACATTAATTTTTTCATCTATGAAACTTCAGAGCAGAGGTGCTGAATATAACATCAACTAAGTGACAAATTTTATATTTGTATTAATCATATATATTATTATTATTATTATTATTATTCCTACTCTCCTCTTAGTGCCATTAAACTCTCTAAAATAAAAAATAAATTAATTTTTCTGAACACAGTTTCATGGCTACTTCATATATATAATGAATTTTCCCAGTGAAGGTCCAACAGCTTAATTTATTTTTTAGCTCCAATGTTTATATCTTTTCTAAGTCTAAGACTTTAATCCAGCCAATGATTTGCAGCTAAGTCTACAGATTGGATATAAGAGAAAGGATTGTTGCACAAAGTGGCTGTTATGTTAGGTAAAGCTTTTGTCTTTTCTCACAATTATTTAAGATGATCTGGTCGGCTTATTTCACAATTTCTTATAACTTTATAACCAGTTAATCTTCATTTATTGTGATTCAATGCATTTTTTTCAAATGTTTCTTGAAGATATTCTTGTCATTTTCAGGTTATCTTTGGGCATGCTCTTCAGCCATGGTCTTCTTATGTTTCTTTTTCCATTGTGAAGCTGGCTATCGATGAGGACTTTTGGAAGTCTATCATCACATACTGATGCTATGCCCAATCCTCCTTAACTGCAATTGCAGAAACATATACAGCTATCACACAAAGGGTACTTGTATAAGTCAGAATAATATGCTACGGCATAAATCCAATATTCCCTGTATTGAGTATCAATTGTATTGATAAACTTCATAGTTTGCCATATCAAATTTCCTCTTAGTACATAGATTTAATTTACTTCCTACTAAAGGCATGAAATCACTTCTCCCTATGCTTACACATTGCCAAATGTCTTGACAATAATGTCTTATCACTTAGCTGCTATAATGGATGATAAGAGGAGAAAGTAAAACTAGTAACTCCTTGACAAATTTGGATATAATTTATTCTTTATTTTCCCAAGAAAACAAAGAAATAACCATTCAAATTTGTTGGTAGACATGTTGTATATTAGTTTAATTAGATTTAATTAGAAAATCAGTTCATATTTGATTTGCTTACAGGAGAATTTATCAAAACAATACTACCTTCATTACTTTAAACATTTATTATGAGTATCAATCTTTGTAGTTGGAGGAATTTAATTTTATTGACTAAAATAAAGAATAAGTAGTTGTATATAGCAATTTCTAATAGTAAGTCTAGCAAAAACATAGCTGACATTATGGAAGGGTTCAGATATCCAAGGTAGGATTAAATGTGATAATAAATTTAATTTTATTTACCTAAAGAAACCTTAAATAGTTTTATAACAATTTCTAATGTTAAGTAACAAAAACATAGATAACATTCTGGAAGGGTTTAAATATACAAGGTAGCAGTGAATATATAAAAAGAAACACCAAGAAAGGGTCATTTCTTTATGTCTGTTTTTTGAAAGTCAAATATCTTCACCCCATGATTATCTACATACTGAGTTTTACCACATTTTAACTGACCTGTTCTCTTGCCATCACCAAGATTTTTTAAATGTTGCTTTGTACTTTGTTTTTAATTTTTTAGTATTAGCCCTGCATATTAAACAGTTTATTGAATCTGTTCAAAATTTCTTCTTGCAATAGTACTTTAGTGTAAAATAGTGGGGCGGAGTCATTATTTTTTATTTATTTTTTTAAAATCAGGGGCTTGAGCATAAACAAACTCCTGAAGTGAGAGACCTTCATGTTGAGCACATAAAAATATAAACAAGAAAGAGATCATAGAATGCAATATACATACAAAGGTCAGGTAAAATGAAACACTCTGATGACAACAAAGATGAGGATGTTCATTGAAAAAAAAAAAAAACTGGAAATATTTCATCATAGAATTTCTGAAAACAAATGCATTTGTCTATATCCATCAATTATCATAGCTTATTTCAGCTGAAGAGTTAAGCATTATTTCTTATGATAAAAAAATCAAAGATAAAGACAGTAATCCAAATGTGTAAAATAGATACAAAAAGAGCTTGTTTGTTAATTTTCTGTGGCAGTTTCATTAAGCTTATTGAGACCCTCCCCAGGATCTAGAACCAGAAAATGTCAGGTGTTTAATTCTCCAAACCCCAACCTTCACTCTGAAACTTTAATTTATGACTGGACAACCTTGAAGAATTAGATGGAGAAGAGAAATGAGTTGGTGGCAGATGAGATAGGGAGGAGTGGCTGAGTAACAAGAATGGAACAGGTCTGGAAGAAGACATGCCACCTGTTCCCTATAGAGTTGACATTTAGAAACTTATGGTTGAACAGGAAGTCACTGAGGGTGTTTACAGACCTTTCTCTTTCTATCATCAGGGTTGACATTATATATATATTAATATTTGTGTATATATATATATATATATATATATATACAGAAATAAGAATAATGTTGGATTAAAAATAAAATCCATTAATTCCTTAGAAAATACTTTACAACATTTCAGATAAAAAAAGTAAAGTTAGTATATATGGACTTTTTGAGAAGACCTGAATAAGATGTGAATTTCTTAAAAGGGTAACTGAAAAGCCTTTCTAATTAACCCATAGCTGGAATGGGTAGAGGTGGATTCATACCTTTCCAAAAGGTATTTGTATATAAATCAATATAACAAACCCAAATGGAATTGGAACTCAGCAGTATGATTAACAATTCCAAGCCATTATCTATTAAACCACCTACACATCCAAGCTTACTGCACTTGGTATTCCCAAGCGGTCACCCATCTCGGTACTGACCAGGCTTGACATTCCTCAACTTTATTGATTGTATGAAAATTAGTTGAGAACAAGCAGATAGATTGATAGACAGAAACTGAGCAGATAAAACCAGTATCTTTACCAACCAGGCTAACATTCTATTGAAAGATCAACCTGGACTTAAATTGAAACATTGAAAAGATGAGGATTCAAGTCAAAACCGAATCAATGAATGCTAGCATAATACCATGACAGAGAATACTATACAATTCAGATATCAATATCAATTTATATGCAGTCATATTGGATTCTGTGAAGAAAGTAAATCAATTAGAAAATGTTTGGACGTCAGCAACAAAGTAAGCTTCACAAGGAAAACAAAACTGATCTTTTTTCTTCTTTTGTAAAGGAAAAAAATAATTTAGTTTTGGTTGTTACTGGCAACACTTACTAGATATACTGAAGTTGGTCAATGTGTGGCCAATGATACCTTTATAGTGTGCTTTCAAGTTTAATAGGTGAATGGCTGAGTGATTAGCATTCTGACATGGAGACCCAGGTTAGAATCTCACCATGGTTGATTAGTTAAGAAGGTAACATGTGACAATGTTGGAAATGCTTGAAAACTATGCCACAGGTTGATCCCAAACTTATGAGTGAAATTAGGTAGATGAAATTGTTCAGAAGCTGTTAATTGTTATGCTAGCTTCATCACATCCTCACTAAATGAGCAGATAGAAGCTCTTTAGTCTTGGCTGGTAATCTATTTAGAGATAATGTCTGAATAAAAACACCCACCTCCAACAGCCTTGCAACTTGTGGAGATATATTGGACTAAAAATCTCACAATGGCTGGAATTCTTAAAAAGAAATAAGTGATATGCATTTGGTTAAATAACAAATGAATATAAATAAGTAAAAAAAAAATTATAATGTTGTCTCTCCAAAATAAAATAGCACCCCCTAAGTGATCTTGAAAAGGATAGTCAGGACAGTCCTTGATGTCTGAATGATGTAATGGAATAACCAGTTACCCCATAAATGATTACACTATAGGTAGTAAGTACCTATAAAGTCCACTGTCCACAAGGACAAGGAAGAAGTGAGAGCAAGACAACGCAAGCACATCCGACCTTCCAATTAGTGGCACTCACAACTAGATTGACCTGTGGGTATAACTGTACCGTATTTCATGTTGTACCTTTCTTCTAGTATCCACCTGGTGTTATGTGTTTGTTCCCTTAGCACAGAATATAACACTGAAGTATCTAATGCAGGTTTTGTCCTAGGATAAATAAATAAATATAAAGATTGAAAACATTTTTTTATACAAACAATGAAATATGAATGGGTAGGTCCCCCGCCCCAACCTGCTGAGAATGGTATGAAATTATCTTTCCTTCTCTTAGTTAATTAAATAACAGGACAGTTTGTGTTTAAACTTGGTATGAAACCCATCTCGGAGAATGAAAATGAAAACTCTGAATACAAAATCATAGAAAAGAATGTAATAGGAAATTGTTATCATTCTCAAAAACAAGCATCTTCAGTAGCAACAACTAAAATGGATAACACATGTAACTTGAAGAGAAAATAATGACAAAGTGTTGACATTCCACACTACTTCAAACAAAATGTTAGGAAGGAGGCCACATCAATACTAGAAAGAGTGATAAAAGTTACTGGACTTGGGGAAAACAAAATTCCTGCAAAAATTGTTTAAATAAAAAGATTCTATAAATTTAACCAAAATTAGCACTGGCTGCTCAGTCAACAAATACTAAAATGTTTCCAAATAAAGAAATGGCTAATATTATCATTAGATATTACAAATTGATCCTGTCAATTCCTTCTTCAAAGGGAGATAATCTGTATGACCCTGCTTGTTTATATTATATTATATTATATATATATATATATATATATATATATATATATATATATATATATATATGCACTACATTTTTGTTTTTTCTAAAAATCACTATCACCCCATGCAAGAATGTAATAGGAAATTGTTATCATTCTCAAAAACAAGCATGACAGTTCAGTTTATAGATTTTAAAGTAAAGATGATGTAGAAGGTTAGGATTGCTTATGTGCTAAAGAGACATGGTCATTCCAAAAGGTTTTGTTTACCCAATTTCACTCACAAGGCTGTGGTGTGGTTTTCAGGTACTTGCATTAACTAATTAAGTTTTATTTTCAACTGTTAATGAGCTGATTGGCTTCAATGGAAAAATTTTAAAAAAGAAAATACATTGCTCACATAATGCAGGGGTCAACAAAAGAATTCAGTAGAATCTCTCAGATGATCATGGCTCATAAACGTGGACTTACCTGAAAATAGAGAAAAAAATAAATGAAATACAAGAACAGTTAATTTTAAAAATAGTTCAAGCAGGAGATAATCAGAACGCAATTGAAAGGTTAAGGCACAGTATTCACCTTAAGAGAAGTGGAGCAAGTATCAGTATGGGGATGAGGGCAATGGGGGGAGAAGCAAATTTAGGTGTGACCAGAGTTTTCTAACTCAAAAAGAAAAAAAAAATGCTGTGCATTAATGTTTGATCAAAGATTCAGGTGTTATAACATCTATTGGGACTCGAGCTTGTCCTAGACCTCAGGACTTACTAAAGAGACTAAAAAAATGGTTGGTAACTTGTACCACTCCAGAAAGTGTCTGACTCCTTCTGTTGCTATTCTATCACTATTTACATGGCTAATGTTCAGATAAGCTACAACAGTTGCTTATTAGTTTGTGTTAATTATTTTGCTTTTAATTTGTTCTTGTAATCTTGCTTCTGTTTGTTTAGACTGTTCTTGTTCCACTGTCAATCTTTGCAAATTGAATCCTGAAATTCTAAGAATTTTAACAAATACCACCAGTTCAGTCATTTATAGTTATGACCCACCATGCTCATAAAAAGTCAAATCATCATCATTCTCTTTGTATTCTGTTGGTAAGAAGGAAGTTTCTGTAGAAAATAAGGCAAAGGTGTGTTCAGATTGTTCTTAAAGAAGTGAGAGAGACGAGAAGAAATAATAAAAACTGATTAATGACAAGTGAAGCCACTACCTCAAAAGCCACAGCATGGTGAGCAGTACATAACTTCCAGAAGAAAATGTAAAATGAGTCACCAAAAGCAGACTGCTTATGTTCCCATCACTTTTATTGACATGAGATGGTTGACAAAGACCCAGATCTGGACAAGCTTCAGAGAGGACCATATCCGGATATGCCAAGCTGTTCTGCTGCTAACAGAGAAATTCAGATGTGACTAACTGAGGTTGACAGGCATGTCTACATGTGACTCAGGGCCTTTTTTGCATCTGTATTGATACACATTGGCCACAGTTCCATTCAGACAGCTTTTCCCCAAGAACTGATATTTTGTGAAACAGACTTGCGAGAGGATACTCTCCCCACTGATTATTAGAATCTCAACCTCTTCAAGTTTCAGGTTAACTGTTATCTTTCAATATTCTCATTCAGTAACCCTCTACCTTGAGTGGCACTTGGGCCATGTATTGAATGAACAAAAGCAAAAAAAAAAAATTTTCAATTTAGTTTATGATAGATAAGCAGAGCAATTTTTTGCTTCAAGTTACCCAATTCAAACTTTGATGAGAACAAGTAATATTGACCAGAGAGGTAATCTTCTAAAAGCACCTGGTCAGCAGATGTGTCAGGTTTGAAGAAAGTTAATTTGCTATCAGAAAAAGTTATAAAAAAAAAAAAAACATTACATCTTCCCAACACATCTGCTAAAATCCTTCATTATCTTTTGGCCTGATTGTACATCACTTTGATCTTTCCACCTCCAAACTATAAACCTACCAACTTTTATCTCTATCTTTCTCTCTCTTAATTTTGTAGGAAGATCTAATATCAGTAAGACCCTGGGCTATATAAAAAAAATCTAAAGGCTTGTCAGAGCAGTTTCCAAAATGTGGTGGCAAATGTTTAAGAGATAATTACAGAGAGATGACAAGGAGGCAAGAGAAGATGAAGAGGCAACAAAGAGTATCAGTGATGGGATACCTAGAAGAGTATTAAACAAGAAACGTTTCAAATCACTTGAACTGCTTTGAGCTCTTTTTTTTGTTTTTTATACACCACATCATGATACTTGTACTTGTGCCAGTCTAAGCTAAGCATTTTTCTTTTTTTTTTTACAATAATCTTCCCAGAGTGAACATTATTGTAAAGACCTAAGAGCCACTCAATATATAGGCACAATTTATGGGGATATGTGGTGGAAGATAATAGTTAACCCTAAACTTGAACAGGTTAGTGATTGAGGAAGCATCCTCTTGGGAGTTGGTCCCACAAAGTAGTGGTTTGTGAAAAGAAGCTGTATGAATGCAATTTCTATCTCACCAATGGAATATGAAAGGAATGTGTGTGACATGGTGACTTTCAGCTGTGAAGGTTAGAACTGGTGGCTCTAAAGAATGTAATTTGTCTGTATACTTTACATGGAAATAGTGATAGCATAGCGAGAGGCTTACAATGTTTTGTCTGTGGGCAAGGGGTTGTAGAGTGGATAATTATTCATCACTCCTCAGACTACACTTTTTAACTATTGAGACTGGAAAGTGAAGACTGTGCAGCTCCTGCTCATATATGACAGCAGTACTTTATTTTCGGCCTGATCTGGCTCTTGTAAAGGTAGAGGATAGCAGGTACATATTGGGCTTGTACGTGTGAACTGACCATTTTTCCTGCATCTTAGGGATGAATTTGAATAATGTTAGTACCAACGTTTTATCCCAGGAATTCAAACTGAATAAACTTTTATTTAACAGTTTTAAAAAAATTAAAACTAAAAATAAGGAAAATAAAAAAAAGGAAATAAAAAAAAAAAAAAATCACAATTCTTTCAGAAAAAAACTTTTTGTTTCTGTTTTTTAGTGCAGGTCTATGTCATTCAATTTAATCTTTAAGACTGGACTCAGAAAAATAAGAAATGCAGAAAATCGGAAGATAAACAATTATGTTTTATTCTTGACCTATTTTTTTAATAAAAATATAATATATATATATGAATGACAAATTAGGAAAAGGGCTACAAAATTCATTTGAAAATTTTAAATTCAAGAAAATAAATTCATTATAAGTTTAACATTGTTAGAATTCAAATAAAATTATTTTTATTTAAGAAAAAGAAATGACCAGATACTTAAAGGACACATTCATCTAAAACCTCTTTAGGTTACAAATAAAGATGGCTCGCATTCTCAGATCAAGACTTTCATATGAATGCCATGCATGGCACCAAACTCATTCAGAAATATCTAAACTCATCTGTATACAACTGCTTTCTCAGATCAATGGTTAAAAATGGTTTTGAACAAATGAAGCATGCTGGTCTTAATGATAACCATTTTTCTTTGAGCCTCACGGACTAGTGCTACAGAATCACAAAGAACTATGTCAAATAACAAGATCTTCAGTAGCAACAACTAAAACGGATAACACATGTAACTTGAAGGGAAAATAATGACAAAGTGTTGACATTCCACACTACTTCAAACAAAATGTTAGGAAGGAGGCCACATCAATACTAGAAAGAGTGATAAAAGTTACTGCACTGGGGGAAAAAAGAATTCCTGCAAAAATTGTTTAAATAAAAAGATTCTATAAATTTAACCAAAATTAGCACTGGCTGCTCAGTCAACGAATACTAAAATGTTTCCAAATAAAGAAATGGCTAATATTACCATTAGATATTACAAATTGATCCTGTCAATTTCTTCTTCAAAGGGAGATAATCTGTATGACCCTGCTTGTTTATATTATATATATATATATATATATATATATATATATATATATATATATATATATATAAATATATATATATGCACTACATTTTTGTTTT
>OZ038518.1:46857459-46867459 GCA_964036315.1 Acanthosepion esculentum
GATTTTTTCTAGTAAGATATCTAATAATGCGACATGTGTAGAGAGAAATAAATTCATGACTTCCACAAAAAGCTTTATCAAGTGAACATACATAAAGTTACAAACAGAACTAGAAGGAAGTTCACCTCCTTTTCCTTTTCCTGGGTTGATATCACTTACTTCATCCAACACCCAGACCCACAAGGTTGTGTATATTTATATTTACTAAGTCTGGTACAAGGCCACAAGTAAAGAGTATCCAGTAGTCAATTTCATATAACAATATCAGTGAGACTTGTTTACATAGCAATATTCCATAATGAGACATTTTATTTATACCTCATAATCTAAGTATGGCACAAGGACAAGTAAAGGGCACCAGGTAAATAGGCCATTTCATGTAGCAGAGACTTGCTTGCATAGTAATACTTCACAGCAAGATATTCTATTTATATTTACTTATTTATATATTTTGTATTTTATTTAAGCTTAGTCTGGTACAAGGCCACAAGTAAAGGGCATTTAATAGATAAATCAACTACATATAGCCGTTATAGTTTATGTGATGATACTTCTAATGATTAGTGTAGCAATTGTTAGCAACTATTTCTTTTAAATTAGCCTTTAATACGTCCTATTTCCTACTGGTCTAAACTTGACAACCAAGCGTGTCAGATATACATCCATTTCACAAGCAAAAGAAATCTTTAAGATTATTTTAATGAGCTTTAAGGAGTTGAAGGAAATCTGGGATTTGTTCAAAAGAACATAGTAAATCAGGTTCCTGAGCTTTCCTTTGCTGACTGCGGCCAAACATGGTCAGAAGGGGGATTAAGGGAAAATAGGAAAAAAAAAATTATATATAATTAATAAACATGTTTCAAACAGAAGATAAACAGATTATCTAAATCACCAAAACTGTGGACTAATCTCCTAATCAAGACCTTTCAGAATGTTAAGCAATCAAGCTGGATTTAAATCGACAGGGGAGGTCATCCAAAAGAATTTCACCTGGAACTTCTTTTGAATGAAGAGCTACTGCTTGTGTTTAGAGACCATGGAAGCTTATTTTGCAAAATTAACAGAGAAAAGAGCCAAAATGAGGATAATTCAGATTATCGATTCACAACTGGATCTTGTCAATGTTCACAATGGTCATAACAGCTTAAGAAAAAAATCTTTTTAGCTTCTGGTATCAACAGAAATGGTAATTGGGGCAGAGTAGTTTGCTCAAGTGCTCCCACACTCACACTTTTGTCAACTACTGTGGCATGTCAGTGACAAGACTCCATTGTAAAGTTATTTGACAATGAAAGGAATAAACTTTTTCAAGGTTGATTTTTCCTAATCAATTTGTTCTTTCCATGACATTTGAGTGGAAAGAGTAAAAGCAGAGATATCTTGTCGTATGGAAACTAAAAAGGGTTTGGTTCAAACTTCCCTGAAGGCTACCAAATATTATATGCATGTTGTATGTATCTATGTATGTATGCAAATCCTGTAGACTACCCTGAGTATAGGGCCTTAACCTTACCATGGCCTTGCTGCTATCATTTCCATAGCAAGTAGGCTTTTTATGGTATAGAGTTGCTAGCCGCATGTCCATCTGGTTTTAAATTCAGAGTTATCATTCACCTAGACTGAATGTCAAACAAAGCTAAAGAGCCTAGTCCGCTCTTCTATTAACCCTTAATTGGGAAAAGAAAAGGATTCATACCGTTCCTAGGTATTTGTGCAAAAGTGAGTGCAATGACCTTGACTGGAATTTGAACTTTGCATTACAACTCCACTTTCTGTACTGATGACTGCTATGCTATGAACTTTACCAAATAACAGAAACTGTATCACTTGAGAACTTCCAGCAACTGCTAAAATGGATATGACATGTACCTCAAAGAAAAAATAATGACATAATCAAGATGTTGACATTCCACACTACTTCAAATAAAAGGTTAGGAAGGAAACCTACTTCATTACTGGAAAGAACAATAACAACTAATGGACTTGACACACTGGTTTTCTTGAAAAATTGTTTTAAGAGAAAGATTTTATAAATTTTAACCAAAAATAGAATAAGCTGTTCAATATATGAATGCTGAATGTTTATAAGGAAACAGCTAATATTATCATTAACATTAATTTCTGTCTGGATTTCTGGGATGAGGAGTTGTCCTTATTTACAGACTAATATCCTCATCTACTTTTATTATCAAAATGTTATGGTCATTGTGTTGTCCTGTCTTTCTTCAGGTGTCTGTTAATCCAGGTAAACTTTGGGGGACTGTGAAGTAAACACTTTATTTAATCTACAGGAGCAAATTGTTCTCGCTCTGCTGTTTATGCCTAGGGATATCTTGTTTTGTTCTTTTTACTATTGCTCAGTCACTGCTTGTGCTCTTTCAAATGTGTCTAAGTCTGTACTATTTATTTCAGGGATTTAACTTATATCTCACCAAATTCACAAATAAACATTTTAATAATGGACCTCAGCTTTGATGTCATCCAGAGACAGACTGTTTCGCTGTATCACAACTCATCAGTGTGACTAGACATCCGATTGTTTCATTTTAAAAACATTCTGGATATGTATGTGCTTGTATATTTGCTTACATTTGCTGTGTGCCAATATATGTATATATTGTGTTTATAATTGGGTTAATGTAAGTGTATTTTTAAATCTAATTTATTTCTTTTTATTATTTAAATCATTTTTTTACAAATATTTCATGTTCCAGTATCTTTAGCAATAGGTTATAAATATCTGTATTTAAATTTTACAATGGTTAGAAGCTGGAAAATTAGTCAGTTTATTGTACCACTCTAGTAAGTAACTGATTCCCCCCCCTGCTATACCCTGTTTTTACAAGGGCCAGATTAGACTGAAAATGGAATATTATTGCCATATCTGTGCTGGAGTTGTGCAGTCCATACTTGCCTAAACTTGTCTGTTCAAAAATGTCCATGTGGCCTTGTGGGTGATGAATTACCTTACAACCCCTTTCCTACAGAGGAAACATTACAAGCCTCTTACTGCTTTATCACTATTTCCACAGCATGTGTTGTGATTAGCTACATTTCTTAGTCCCACTAGCCCTGACCTTTGCAACTGGGACCTGCCATGCTAGTATACACAATGGTGAATTATCTTCATTCTCTTCCTATTCCATTAGTAAAGTAAGTTCCACTTAGACGGCCCCTTCCCAAGAACTACTGCTTTGGGAAACAGACTCCCAGTTATGTAGATGTAGGCTAGTATAAATTCTTCTGTGAGATGGAGGGAAAAATGTACTTTCCTGGTATGCCTCTGAAGGGATGTTTACTAGTAGAAGAAAAATATTGCGGTCATAATGGACCTCAGCTTTGATGTCATATCAGCCCTGTTCTTGGCTGCTGATGTATATTTAGGATTGTTAGATGCTAGTCACTTTCTTTTCCATTCCTTCCTCTTCCACTATTACTTATCTATATTGACAGTAGCTGAAATGCCAATCCATAGCTGATGTTAGCTGTGTAAGTGGCTGCTGGGTAGGGTGTAGGTGTCCAGGGATGGATAAGCATCTTTAAAGCGCTCACCGTCACATTAGTTATAAGTAGAACACCATTTCTCCATTGAGGTCTCTAGAACGTCCAGAGAAGATAAATGTTTGGTAGTGTCAATTCATTATTATTCCATATATTTTACAGATTGTTGTCTTCATCTTTGTTGTTTACAAATATTCTGCTACCTTTATTAAATAATGTGTCTAGTATTGTTTGGAAACTGCATTTTTATCTCCTCAAAAAGAATACCACAGTCTAACAAAATCATAATAATGATGAATGTATTGATTCAATGTTGTGATAAAAATAAACAATAAGATGGAATAAAACTAGTAATAAAATAATAGTAATAACAAAGAGTGTATTGATCCAATGTTTTCTAATAAAGCAACAATAATAAGATATAATAAAACAATATTAAGAATGAAGAGTCTATTGACTCAGGGTATTGTGATAGAAAGCAGCTATATTAAATTAAAATAGAATGAAACTAGTAATAATAAAATAATAGTAATACTGAAGACGGTATTGTTTAAGATTGTTGTGATAAAAAGCAACAATAATGAGTTGAAACAAGAAATAATAAAATATATTCACTTTAATGTTAAAAACACAATATGGATATTTATATACTGTTTTTAATCACTTGTGGTGAGATAAGATTTCTAAAATCCTCTGATAATCAATTCCTGCTAATTAATTTTAGATTCAAATCAGATTTAACTGAGCCTAATTATCCAAACATTTTTCTTTTGTTTTATATTAAATTTAATCCTTATCCATTTTAAGCAGCCATGTTGCCTTCCTGACTACCATCAATTGTTCCAGAATCAATCAAGGCAGACAAGAAAAATAAATCTGTTTCTCTCTTGCATGCTGTTCATCTGCTTGACCATTCAACTAGAAGATCATTCATTTAATTATTCATGTCATTAGGAAAGATCAATAAATAAATTTGGATTGTGACTTGTAAATGAGCTTAAAACTAGTATTGCCAAAAAACAAAAAAAAAACAGGCTGCACAAAATCAATATTTGATTTGCAAACCCAAAAATGAATTGATTTTATTTAGATTTCATTACTTATATTGTCATCAGGATATAAATTTGTTCAAATAAAATTTTGGTATTTATGTAAACATACATCCTTGGTCAGTCTTTCACTGAATAGGCAGCTTCACCCCACTGTTTCAATGCTTGTTTGAATCAGTATAAACAAAAGCTGAGAAAGACTTGTATGTCCAACAAAGGAATGGATGGTGAAATATTGTCACGACATGAAAAGAAATACGAATCAGGTTTTCAATGTATTGGGTTCTTTATTTGCAGATTTACCTGGTGCTATCTGGGTGGATAAGTGACACGTGGGACGTCTTCACTGCTACTTCTCTCATGATGGGCCAATGAGCCAGATCTCCCCTTTGGCCGTCCAGAACTTTGACTACCCCTCTTCTCATTTCCTAATACAACTGTTTCTCCATCTCAATTGTTGCTGCTATTCTCTGAGTCTACATTTTGCATTTTGTTAATTAAATGTTTTTTGGTATTTCTTTTGTCTGATGAAAGTCTTTCAGTAAATATTATCAAAATATTTTGGAATAGGGCATTATTCTTTCAAGTGAATTAATATATAATCATAAATAGAATCTAAATAGATGCACATCTTAAACATATTTTCAATGCACATATACACACAAAAAAAATATGTATATGTGTATGTCAGAATCAATACTGCATGATTACTGTCAATTTCATATTTCAATATGATCTCATATTGAGGTGCAATTTTGACACTTACCATGCAGTGTTGATTCCTAGATCCACACTGCCTAATCAATAAATGCTCTATCTCTTATACAGAGTACACTTCCCTTATAAATATAGCAAATTTTAAACAAATATTAGGTGTACTTTGACAACAAATGTTCCTTCAAAGAAATTTTGTTAAACAGACAAATTATGTTAATTATATTTTTAATGAATTTTACTTATTTGTGGATTGGTTTTCTTTTCTTGTTGATGAAATTATAAACACACTGTCGGTAGTTTGGGTTAGTTTTTTTTTAAAGATACTAATTTTCAATTGGCTTTAATCATTATCAAGTTAGAAAGAAATAAAATGCAATTCCAAGTATTTGTAGTAATTTGCATCTTTAGAATTATTTTATATTTAGAGTTTGTTTATATTGCCATGTGAGCAGGATGGTGTTATTCTTTGAGATTTTGAAACACCCACGCAAACATTCTACTAGTTCCTAGTTAGAATTTCAGTGTTAACAGAGATTTTGAAACACCCACATGATCATGTAGCGAGTCTCGATAAAAATAAAATATATAAACAAAAATAAAGAGAATTCAAATTAAAATAAGGTATTTGCGCTTTCCTTTTGTTGTAACCTAGGGAAGGTTACTGAATAGAATAATCAAATGAAGGTTGGTGTCGTGGCTCCTTGTTGCTTTTTCTGGTCGCAAATTAAAACACGAGTCTCGACTGATGTTTGAGCTTGAATTTTATTTATAGCTTCAAATCACCGTGAAATACTGAAATACAAAAAGGGTTTTAAAACATGACAAATTATTTTTACAAAAAGGGGTCTTAATAAGTCCAGTAATTTCACGGGAAAGTTAAAGAGAACATATTTACCTGTGCACCGTAACCAGTAATAAGGGCTACTAAGTTCTAATTCTTGACAAAACAAAACTCCCTCCAATTCTTTCCACTGGTCCTTGCTTGGGCGGAAGTTGCAGTGAATTGTGAGAGTTTCTAATGGAAATGGGCCCTTACCTAATTGTTTCCCTTACACTGTCCATATTAAAAGTCTAATTATTAAAATTAAAAAATGGATAAAGAATCCATAACTAAACTATTGGCGCATCTAAAAAGGGGGGGCGACAGCTACAGTTGGTAATGAATGATGATACTTAAGACAAGAAAAACACATATGAGATTTGGTAGCAGCGCATAGAAGTAGTAGTCAACTGCTAGAAGTGAGTCAAGTGAATTCAACAATGAATCTCCAACTGCAGACCCACATACAGTATTTACTACTGTATTTATGTGAATGGGGACATACCCATTATCGTCCATAGGTATGCTACAAACCTTTAAAACCTTTGTCTTCTTTCTCTCTCTAAACTTCTTTCTATACTTCTCTCTCAACTAACGAGAAGGCAACCCTCAAATAAAAAGATGAAGAAGCAGAAAAGACTGAAGCTGGCCAAAAAATGCTGGAGCTTTACAAGAACAGAGTCTACTAATTTATGACAGAAAACTAACAAAAATCATTAGGCTCCATGCATAACTTCCATCATAATAAAAAAAAAATGATATAGAAAGCCATGCCAGAAACGAAAATAATTTTGACCAATCAAAACAAAAAATTGACACAAAGTGAATTTTGATGTTTAATGTTCACACCGGAATCTCAGAGCCTGGTCAAAAGGATATACGCTGACACCTCTGAGCTAGAAGCAGAAGGGACGGCAAGAGTGATGAACAGAGATGAAGCTGCCAGAGAAACCAGCCATTCATGATACATGAGGAAGTAGTTAAGAGGTAATCTGCTAATGATATTTCTGCCCTACTTAGGGCCAAGAAAAACACAGTATAGATTGACACTTACCTATTTCTTATTTTATTACTACCTCTTGCACAGTCTGACTTCAAAACTATGCTACTGCACATTATCCAAGTTAGTACTAATATCCACCCTATAAATGAACATTTTGCTACACCAAATACCAAAGAATTCACTCTAAAAAAATAAATAAAAATATATTATTTATTTTATACCCTTGAGTCAGTTTGTTTTATTCCAAAGTTTGCATGTAAATAATGATAACTCCTCATCCTGGAGATTCAGATGGAAATAAACCAGGAATATCAAACAAAACTAGGAAAAACACAAGAGAGTTAAAATAACAAACAGATATACTACTGTTAATAATGACCAATATTTAAAAAAAAAAAAGGAAATATTAAACCTGGAATATCAAACAAAACTAGGTAAAAAACAAGAGAGTTAAAATAACAAACAGATATACTACTGTTAATAATGACCAATATTTAAAAAAAAAAAAAAGAAGGAAATATTAAACCTGGAATATCAAACAAAACTAGGAAAAAAGAAAAGAGTTGAAAATAAGAAATTTCTGGAATAATAAATTTATTAATAACGAGCTTAAAAACTGCCCTATTGGGCAACATTTAAGCTAGCTCCTGCAGAGGGCTCTTGATTGAGCCTTCATCACAATAGGTAGGGAAGAGTAAATGTGATAGGCAACAATAAACTACAGAAGAAATCAAAATTGATTGCTGTATTTAAGTATTGCATTAATATATAAGCTTACCTTTTCAATGATAATTCTTCTGCTGCCACTTAATTTAAAGACAATTTGATGTATGCAGGTCCTTACTTTCCATACAAACAATTATTTTTATTTCATGGGTGATTTTCACTGGATTTCAATTATACCCAAATTTATTTCCAAGTTCTAAAAATTGCTACTGCACAAAAAATTTGTTGCAAAAAATCATATAAAAAAAAAAAAAAATCAAAAAAAATCACAGTAATGAAAGCTTGGGAATCCAAAATTTCAGGGTCTAAATCTGACCTGGAATGTTTTTATGGGGTCGGCCTGATTCCAAAATGGTATGATATGTTAGCCAAGGCCCCAAGCAGTGAAGTTGAAAAAGTGTGATACAGTGACATTTGCATTTATTATATAGATGAGCAATTTTAAAAAAAAAGTTTCTTAGTCTGATATCAGCTGATGATGATATTTTACAATTTGTACTGCCTTTAGAGTTGCCAAATTAGTTCAGCAATGCTGAAAGACCCACACTTCGTCACTCATATAAAACTGTTTGTTTCGGAATGTAGAAGTAAAATGACCTACCTTGTGTCTCCGTGCATATTTATTATATAAAAATACAATTATGGCACACGGCCTAAAATAGGGAATGGGTTAAGGCTGGTCTTCACTGACTATCTTATACCTAGCTAATCAGATTCATGACCCATTTACTCGTTACAATTCGCACATTCACCATAAGAACTGATCTGTCCTCAATCAATCCGCCAAATACCATAATGCCGCATCCCCTCAAGGGAACCTACAAAAACGCACCCCGTGATATAAAAATTTGATGATAATAAAAGTTCCATACATAAAAATCTAATGAGAGGGGAGGGGATGAACCGAAAAATAAACTAAATATCAAATCAAAGTAAAATATAACTGATGTTAATAGGACCCATCCATCCCTCAAAAATGAGAGGCTGCTGTATTCTGCCCTAAGACAGAATCAAGAAGCTCCCTCACTGAGGGAGAGGGAAAGGAGAAAATATACACGGACATGGGGAATCAATAAAGATGACCTAGTCGTTATGAAAGGGTGGTCAAAAACAAACTGGGGAGGTTGGGCCTCTCAACTAGGATCATAACCAAAGATGTGGCCAGGAACTACACTTACTCACATTAACTAGGTAGATAAAGCTGGTCTAGCCTAACCAGGGGAGAGCTCCACAGGAAGCCATCTCGATGTGACATAGGTAGACCTAAAAGAGAAAGTCAAGGCTAGCCACGTTCACATGAACAAAGCTCACCTCAGTCACCCACCTTTCACTAAAAGGCAAGCATTTTATATCAGTTCTAATCTTCATCTTGAGCTGATGCTCAAAGAATCGGATCAGATCCTGATGAGAAAGACAGTTGCCTTGCAAGACTTTCTCGTTGCGTCATCCAAATCATGATTCGGGCCATGTAAACTAGAAACACCATTTATTTCACCCCAGAGTATGGGGGCGACATACTGTCACACAAGTATGTGCGATCAATGAGCACAAGCTTTTTGGGAATGATACGAGCCAACATGGTCCCATAGGTAGAAGGTGTGCGAAGCTGTTTCTTCTAAGCCAAGGTCACATCGTTTACAGTCTTGCAAATCTGCCAAGCCCCATGTGAAGGCCTTGTCATTAAGAGATAGCCTATTCTGAATCAATTGCCAGGTAAGCAAAAACTCTGGGTTACTGAGGTAATCCGCCACTGGCGCCCAGGACCAGAAGGAGCGAAGCTCCTCCTCCAACAAGCCGAGCAGTTCACATAGTGGATCCTTTGTAAACCCCTCCACTAGCTGACGATAGAAGACCTTCCTAGGCTGAAAAAGGTCACTGGACCAAGGAATAGCCAACAAAGCAGACTGACATTTGCAAAAGAAATCTGATTGACCCTGGGGTTTACGATGGTGCTCAACCTGCAAGATGGGAGGACTGATAGTAAGGAAAGGAAAGGCGTCCCTGCCATAATTGAATCTCCTGTCAATGCATGGCATAAGAAGGCCAACCTTTTCAAAAATGTATTACTGGTATTTTTACTATAAATATCTACTACTTTCATAGTGTTTTGACTCCAGTTTGGGGATTTAATATTTGCCCACAGCTGGGATCCTAAAAAGGTGCTACTACCACAGAAATTCTCCT
>OZ038518.1:46872459-46947459 GCA_964036315.1 Acanthosepion esculentum
GTAGGTGATAAATTATTTTCCACTCAACAACCTACTGCTACTATCACTATTTACATGGAAAATTTTCTGATAAACTACATCCTTTATCAATTTAGACCTTTATAAGTAAGACTTGCTATGCTACAGAGACAAAGCACAACATTTACTCCGTATTCCATTTGTAAGGAGAAAGTACCACTGTCAGCTTCCCACCCCCAAGAACAGTTACCTTGTGAAACAAACTCTTGCATGGATTCTTCTCTGAACACTCCACTTTAGACCCTTACAGCTAAGACTTGTCATACTATGTACACAGGGGTAAACCATCCTCATTCTCTTCATATTTCATTAATAAGGAAGAAGTACCATTCTGACAGTATTCCCAAGAGCCACTAGTTTGTGAAACAAGCTCCTAAGAGGATGCTTCCCTTATCACTAAAATCTTAACCTCTTCATTCCCGAGTCAACCATTATCCATCGTACATATCCTCATAATCTACACCTCTTAATTACAATTTTGACTTGAAACATGCAGTTTTATGAAAAAAAATATCAAGAGAATTCACTCAGACAAAGATGTTAATGACAGTATCATGATATATGAATCCCCTGTGGTAACAAGGCTTCTTCAGCTTATCGGTTCTTATTAAACCGGTGTTGAAACTAGGCTTCTTCAGCTTATCACCTGTTCTTACTAAACTGGTATTAAAACAAGGTGGGATACAAAAATTTAAAAACAAATGAATATATAAATAAACACTGAATTGGAATTAATCCAAAAATTGATTCAGTTAACTAACATGAATCACATGCTGTCTCACTAATAAATATATTGGGTTGAAATAAAATCCACTTTTTTGATGATACTGTTTGATTGGCAAAATTCATCAAAATAAGAGTTTTCAAAATTTTCATTATATATATATATATATATATATATATATATATGAAATGGATTAAATCTGACATATTGTTATTTTTAATTTATTTTGTTTAAACTTTATTTTAAAATGGATACTCATATTCAAGTAGAAGGTCTGTTTTTTTAATTTGATAGTATGTTTTATCCAACTACATCTACCAGTTTGAATGTTTGAGAAATCTTGTCAGAAAAATATACGTCCTTCAACAAGATTAGAACCTGCATCCCCTATGGGGAACTATCATTGGATCTGCTGTGCCTGATTATTCAGCCATGTAGTACTTCCAGTCAAAAAAAGCCCGAATAATGCACTGAGTAGTCAGGCACGTCAGATCCAGTGACAGTTCCCCATATGGGATGCAGGTTCGAATCCTGCCAGAGGACATATTTTTCTTACAAGATTTCTTGAATATTCATGCTGGTAAATGTAGTTGGATAAATACTGTTGAATTAAAAAAAGGAGCTTCTAATTGTCCACTAAAAATGTTTAAACAAAATAAATTAAATATATATATATATATATATATATATATATATATATATATATATATATATATATATATATAACTCTATGCAACATTTTGTGAATAACACTTAAAATGTTGTCACTAGCATCAAATAATTGATGGGTTGTCATAAATGTGTATCAACTGCTCATTTGTCTTAGAGGAAACATCTGTTAAATGTCTAATCCAAACGAAATGAAATGCACAAGAAGAATCTCTAAGAACCAAATCTACAACAAGAATCATTTATGGAAAATTTTCCATGATTGTTTCTGAATAGAGATTCTTCTTCAGCACAATAAGAATGATGTTAATAATAATTCAGAGAAATCAAGGCTTTGAATTATTCAAGAGTTTGTGGAGAAGAAACCTGCCTGGAAAGAAAGTCCAGTGTTATAGCAAAAGAATTTTCAAATTCAGATTCGAGACAAGCATGTGTAATGCTGTATTAGAAAGGAAATAATTTTATACAAATTCTTCCTCATTTTGCTAAGTAAAAATAAATAAATAAAAACAACATATGCCTGCATAACTGTCTCAAAAAGAAACGGCACAAAATAAAACTCTTAAAAATAATATATTCTTTTATTCAGGGCTACTGTAAGGTTCTTGTGCCTCCCCTCTTAAATCTATGATACAGGTCTGCCATTCTACATCATCTCAATTTTCATACAGCAGTATTCATCTAAAATACAAATTTTATTGCAACCTAATTATGTACAATAATAGATCATATGTAATATTGGTGAACAGTTCAACTACAAAAATTGAAAATAAATACAAGGTATCTAAATACAAATTAGAAACATGTCAATAGAATATTCCATCTTAAATAAATCAATGTTTTGCAGCAATTTTTAATATCAACTTGACATTTTTCTTGTTAAAAGGTTGAAGAATTTTAACACATTCAATATCATGAATAAAAAATAATAAAAATTTTATATAGTGTTGTTTTTAGTCTTAGCATGAGCAAAACAAATTCATGGATTTTTGAAAAAAAAAAAAAAAAAAAAAAAAAAGCCCCCAGAATGACATAAAAATTTGCAAACATTTCTTCATCTTTTAATAGTCAGTTGTGCTTAGTTTAATTTGTAATTTATATTAATGTAGGTAGAAAAAACAAAATGTTGATAAGATAGTGAGAGTAACAATGCACTGACCAGAGCCCCAAATCAGCCCTCACCCCCAGTCAGAAGGTTCAAGGATAATATACACCAGTCCTGCTTTTATTCTTGTTGAATGAACAATCATTACACTTTTCTACCAATGTGGAGTGTAGTATCTGTGCATGATTGTCAACACTTTAATACTAAAGGTCATATAATAAAAGGCTCAAAAGCTACTCATGGTAGAGGGTTACAAATAAGGTGTGTGATATAAACATAAGAGGAGGAAGAATTAAGTAAAGATTTTGGGTATAAAGAAAATAGGTAGTGATTCACCCTTGACTTGAAGAGGTTAAGGTAAACATCCATGAAGGATCCTCAAAGTAGCAATTCTTTTGGAAAAAGCTGAGTGGAACTTCCTTCTTACAAATGGAATATGAAGGAAATGCAGGTTATTCAACTGTGAAACATAGCCTGACAAGTCCTAGCTGTTCTGAAATAGTGTCACAAAAGAGTGAAGCTCATCTGAACATTTGCCATGAAAGTACCAATACTTTTATATGAAATGATAGGCTTGCAATGTTGTGTATGTGGGGGGGGGGGAGGCTGTAGAGTGGGAAACAAGTCATCCCCTATAAGACCACATAAGCAATCTTGAACTCTATCAAAGCTGGAAAGTGAGGATTGGGCAGCTCCAGCTCAGTTATGGCAGGTGGCAGCAATACTCCTTTTCTGTCTATCAAAATCTTTTAAAAGATGGAAGTAGGAGTCTTGTACTTTCTGTGGTGGTACAAGGAGACAACCATTTTTGCAGCATCTTCAGAGAATTTTACTTGAGGTCTGCAGAGAATTTGCACTTTAATATACATTCAAAATATGAAGCTCTATTGAAAGCAACCATTTACTATGATGGAAGAAAGCTCAGGGTTTGATTGGTAACAAACCAAAAGCAGTTATGCTTTCTGAAGAAATCTACATAATATTAAGTGGGAAGTGAGTTAGAAAAAACAAGAGAGGAGTAATAGGAGAGAAGAAAGAAACAAGATATTAGAAAGCTAAAATCAAATGCTTAGAAAACCAGACAAAAGGAAAAAAATACATATAGAGAAATAGAACGGATGTTGATATGACAGAAACAGGCAGACTTATTGGCTGGATATCAAGAGAAAATGATTGATGAAGGATGGAAAATGATCCAGTAAAAACACTGAGCAGTGAGAGATTATTATTCCAAATAAATCATATCACAAAACTTGAGACAATATTTAACTTGTTATTACAGATCTAAAACGAACAATTTTAATTAAATTATTTTTAATAGAAAAGGCAACAGAAAGGATTAATTCAAATCTGAACAATACTGGAGTCAATTTTTTTTCTACTCATCTTCAAAACAAAATAGGATGGAGAGTTGTTGGTTTGGAGTCTAGAGAATAGTAAATAATGTAGTAACAACAAAAGCTACATAAAGAATGAGTTCAAAAAGTTTTGAACAACTGTTGTAATAAAATTACAAAATTACAGGTTTCTTAAATCAGCCTCTCTATTCTTTGTCTTAATTCTCCAGCATTGTCTATCTCAGCTTGTCCATGTTTAATACAATCTACTTGTCTCAACCAATTAATAACCATTTCCCTGTCATCTATCCTTCTCTCTCTTGCGTCTGTTCTGTCAGTCTTCCATCGTGTCTGCTCTTTCCGTCTGTCTTCCATCTTGTCTGCTCTTTCCGTCTTGTCTGCTCTTTCTGTCTGTCTTCCATCATGTCAGCTCTTTCCGTCTTCCATCGTGTCCGCTCTTTCCGTCTGTCTTCTATCTTGTCCGCTCTTTCCGTCTATCTTCCATCTTGTCCGCTCTTTCAGCCTGCCTTCCATCTTGTCCGCTCTTTCTGTCTGCCTTCCATCTTGTCCGCTCTTTCTGTCTGCCTTCCATATTGTCTGCTCTTTCTGTCTGCCTTCCATATTGTCTGCTCTTTCTGTCTGCCTTCCATATTGTCTGCTCTTTCTGTCTGCCTTCCATATTGTCTGCTCTTTCTGTCTGACTCATATGCTCTACTCTTCTCTGTCCTTGTTCTGTCACCCTCCCCATTTTTTTGTCTTTCCATCTCCCCCCCCCCGTTCCTTTCTATCTATCTGGATTTATTTCTCTACTATCTATTAACCCCAAAGTTCTGCTGGAAAGTTCAGACTTGTCTATTTCAGCTAACCCATGTTTTAATGCAATTTACTGACTTTTGTCTTCGCCCATTTATCTCTCTCAGCCAATTAATAAACATCTCTCTCCATCCCAGATCTGTTTTCCTGTCTGTGATGGCCATTTTATATTTATCCATGGGAATCACTAATTAAAAGAAAACAATAATCCACCCACCTTTATTTTCTTTCTTATCTAAAACTGTTCTCTCTTCTGTATCAGGCTGAGTGTTTAATTTTCCTTCCTTTTTTCTCACACTTGATCATAATACATCATTCAGAACACAATTTGCAGCCATCAGCATCCTCACTGGCCAGATATATCCCACCTCTCACTTAACCACACAATTCCCAGGTTCTGTTATGGTCAATGTTCTGGGGATTCATCACTTTCTGCCTGGCCTCTGGTCACAGCTTGTCTTTCAATGTAGAACTCAGCTGACCATTCAGCTGGAACTATGTGGCTACTTAAACAAATGCTTCAGACATGAATGCATATTGGAGATGATCTTGAGTCTTAGAAGAGGGAAATGGATTCAACGCCTGTAGAAGAGGCTCATCTGGTCAACACTTCAGTCTTTGAATAAAGTAACCTACCAGGCTGTTGTAATGCTTCTCTATAAAAAGAATGAAATTCCACAATTTGGTAATTTTATAGTTTACAACCTCATCAACAAAAATAGATATTTAACACTTCTGGTCTCAGTGTCTTATATATTTCCAATAAACAGCAATTTCCTCTATTTCCCAAAATGGACCAGAACAGCCAGGAAACAATGCTATAAAATGCATCAGTGAAACTGTGAACTAGTCTACTAAAAATTGAATTTGAACCTTTTATTAAAAAAGTGCCAAAAACTTTATTTCATTGCTGTAAATGTAATTATACATGAATAAAGACAAACAGATAATTTAGCTGATATGTTTCATCCTCTTATTAAGGCAAATGCAAGGATTGTATTTTGTAACAAATATTTATAGACAAGAGTAAAAATGTTACTTTTTCAAAATTTTTAAATTTAAGAAATGCTCATCAGCTAAGCTGAAAAGTTTTGATAAGTTATGGAGGATGCTAAGTGACATAATTTAATATCTAATAAATGAAAGTGAATAAAAGATGTTCTTGACATTTTTTTTTATGTGATTAATATTTAAATTATTTTAGTATGGAATAAATTTATGTATTATATATTTTAAATAACATGAGGTTATGAATTTAATCATTTTCTTTTCATTTTTAACACTTTTTTAGCCATGTATGTTGGCTTGGAAAAGTAGTAGTTTTTTTCAGGAATGGAAATATTTGAAAAATTCCAAATGTACTTATACATCTTTGCAAAACTTTCATTGCCTGCTGTTAACCTATGTATACATTTTCAAGACAGTGAAATGTCAGTCTCTAGTGTTTGTGTTATAAACTAACTTGTGCTTAGTGCTATTTTCAAACCAATGTAGACATATTAACATAAAATACAATCTGTTTAGTGACATTTTTATATTGTGTTAATGCTGTATTTCAGTTATTATGTACTACAGAGTATTTGATCAAAACCAAAACTGTCGTGCCCATAAGAAATTGTCATTGGTGTCTTTATAGTCATTTTCTTCTGGTAATGACAAATTTCTATTTTTCCCAAAACAGACCAGCTCAGCCAGGCAACAATGCAGTAGTGAAAGTATTAATTAAAAAGAATCAACAAGAAAATAAAACACCTATAACCATTATAGAGTAGTCAATGTGCTATAAAATTATGTTGATTTATGGTTTTAAATTAATCTTTTCTTTTTTTTTTAAATAGGACTAGATAGGTTTGTCTGTCACCCTGTTCACATTCCTTCCCTACCTTTTGAACATGAGTAGAGGATTATCTCTTATTTCCTGTTTGGTTTCCAGTTCCTTCTAAAGTCTTCTCATTCTCTTTCACTCCCAGTAACCCTTTGCATCTTAGTGGCATTACTGCCTTTCTTGGGGTGAAAATGATAAAATTTCTGTAATTTTCTTCCACATTCAGTTTTTATGCCATTTTTTTACAATTTGAGGAAAATTATAGTTTTTGACCTTTCCGCATCTGCCAGTTGGAATACTTTTGGGCCTTTTTACATCTGTCAGCCAGGCCGCTTTGGGTCCTTTCCTCATCAGTCAGTCTCTTTATACCTATTTGTCAGTCATTTCCAGCTTTTTTTTTTATGTCATTCAGTCTAGCTTTTTCATGTCTGTATGTCTATCAATCAGTCCTGAACTTTACACATCTGTCAGTCAGATTTTGTTATTTTGCCAAGAATCTTTCAGTCCTTTAATCCAAGATTGATCTCATTTTCTTCCACTTCATAAAATGATCACATCAAATTCTGTTCCTGTTTTGGTCAATGGGCTTTCCAGCGTTCCTAAAGTATGCATCCTTGTGACTGACAAATTATTTCCCAACCTACAACCCATTTCCCCACAGACAAAAAGTTGCAAGCCTCTTGCTTCTCTATTGCTATTTCCATGGAAAGTGTTCAAATGAACTACATTCTTTAGTTCCACCAGTTCTAGGCTTGAGTATTCCTGGGCATGATGATAAACTACATCTGGCAACTAGGCTTCTAATCAGGAGATTGGAGGTTTTGAGGATCGTGGAATCATCTATTAATTGCTGCTGTTCTCAGGTCCACCCTGACTGCAAGGGGGGTATACCTGTTAGGATCACAGCTATGGGCAAATAATAAACTCCCAAACAAAAACAAAAAAACTATAAGAGTATAAAAATACTTTTTTATAGTAAAAATACCATTTTTATATAAAAAAATGACCAACAATACATGTTTTTAAAGCAAAATGACCAGCAATAAATTTTATTTTTAGTTGAAGGCATACAATTCTGTTCAAAATATATTTAGTTGAAGCCATAAAATTGTGTTCAAATTATTTAGATTTTGGTATTAAATGACCCATTGTGGCTGATGTGCTGCTAAACAAAATCACCAAACAACCAACATGAATGAACTCTTTCAATTATATCCATATAATATCCTACATTTTCTTAAACCAAACTGTATCCAATAATATAACAACATAAAACACACATCACTGCCTCTAGTAATAATATCCACACAAACTTGTATATACAAAAGCTAAGTATCACAAATCCATGTATTCAATTGTGAAAACAGAATAACATATCATATTTTTATTACTTCAAAGCTCCCAAGAATATTAAATTTTGGCATTAAATGACCCATAAGAAGTTGACATGCCATTAAACAAATCAACCAACCAATATAATTAAGATCTGCCATGCAACACACATTGTAGTGAACCATTGTCATTCTCTTCATATTCCATTGGCAAGATGTAAATTCCATTCAAGTAGCTTCTTTCCATGAACCACTGCTTTGTGGAACCAATTCCCAAGATGAGGCTTCTCTGATCACTCCAATCATAACCTTTAAAGTCTAAGGTCAACTGTTATCTTCCCCACATGTCCCCATAAACTGTGCCTTTTATTCTGTAAACCTCTACCTTGAATGGCGCTTGGGCCTTGTACAGGGTGAACATCACTGTAAAAAAAGAATAAATAAATAAATAAAATAAAAAAATTATATGCCACTAACAATGGGTTTTTCAAGTGCAGTTAATTTTTACTGATATTTACAGGGCATAAGGCCTGAGAAATGGGGAATCTGTGAGGAGTGCATTCATTAGACTGGCTGTCACTTTACGCCAGACACCTCAGTTGCCTCTTTATGTGCCGTATCCCCACAAGATGCAGGCAATAATGGCTCTCTACAATTTCCTATCCATTGTAAATATTAATAAATTTTGCCATTTTGTTATTTCTCCCAAACCCTGCTCCACAATCCATTTAGTCAAATTCACTATGTTATGCATTGATTTCTTCTGTCCCTCTTGCCTTCAGTGTGTCCTGTGAGTATCAGATTTTCCAAGCCCTCTTTCCTCATTAAGTCTCTGAGAAATTTCAGCTGTCTCTTGCTGATGTTAAGTTTCCTTTTTGTTTCCATTTTCTCTAGAACTTCTTTATTGCTCACATATTCTGTCTATGTCATCCTCAGGATGCTTCTGTAGAACATTTTTGTTATTTCAGGTCTCTTCTTCATTCACTGCCATATAGGAAGACATATCATGTAACAGTTCAGTACTCTTTGTTTCCAACAAAATTTTCTTGTTTCTTCTTAGCTTTTGGAATACATCTTTGGCTATTCCTTAACTACTTTCTGTATGAGGTTTTGTAGTTTCCTTTCTGTTTCTGCCATCAACACTGTGTCATCTGCATATCCTATGCTGTTAAGATTGTGACCGCTAATAAGGTTGTTAAGATTGTGTTGTAGAGTTATTTCCTCAGTGGAAACTGTATTTGGACTAAATTCGGTCCTAAATAGGTTCAACGTACAAAAACATTAGGAACTTGTTATAATAAGTATTACGCAGAGTAATCTAGTTGTGGTAGCTGACTACTTTCATATTCGACTTCCGTCGACCATCACTGACTCCTACTTATATTAGATGGGAGAGTCTATTATCTATAGACTAGGTGTGTTTCACCATAACAGATTGTGACCCCTTTTTATTTTTGTATATTTACTGAACTCATTTTCTATCCCTATGCAGGCAGTTTGTTGCCAGTATAGGTTATTGATTATTCTAATATCCTTCCCAAATATGTCAAGGTTGCCGGATGTAGTTTATCATCATGCCCAGGACTACCCAAGGTTAGAACTGGTGGAACTAAAGAATGTAGTTCATTTGAACACTTTCTATGGAAATAGCAATAAAGAAGCAAGTGGCTTGCAACTTTTTGTCTGTGTGAAATCGGTTGTAGGTTGAGAAGTTCCAACAGATCTTTGTGGCATACTTTATTGAATACCTTTGCATAATCTATAAAACACAAGTACATATCCTTCATTTGGATTGCTCTTTTTGATAACATTCTGAGCATAAATATCATGCTCCTTGTTCCAGAGTTTTTGTCAAACCCACAAGAACAGTGTGGGTTTATCAAAGACACTTATTTAAGTTTATTTAGTTCAGTTTAATTAGTAGTCACAATAGGGAATCACTTTGTGAGGTTCAAACTCTGATTTATTTTATTTTTTTAATTCCATGTCCCTTCAGAATACAGGAAATCAGGATTCCTTTTCATTATTTATTTATTTATTTGGGGAAGATAAGTGATTTACCATTGTTTTTTTCTATGTTTTTAAATTCATAGCTTAGACTGATTGCTACTCAAAGTTAGAGAGACCAGTCTACTTTGCTCTTTAACCCATAGCTGGGTGGAGAAAAGATGGATTCATGCTTTACTCATAGTTAAGAGTGTAAAAGTGATGTTAGGCTACCCACCCATCTATCTGAAATTCCCTACACTTCTATATAATAAATGCAAAAATCTGTATCACAATTTTTCAATTAAAGGGACATAACTCTCTAACTTTTTTAAATATCTCATATTCTATATAATAAATGCAAAAATGTCTGTGTCACACTTTTTCAATTAAAGAGACAACTCTCTAACTTTTAAATATCTCATCTTCATTATCTATATAATAAATGTGAATGTCAGTGTGTCACACTTTTTGAACTTTACTCTTAGAGGTCGTAGCCCAACATATCATACCATTTTGGAATCAGGCAGACTCCATGAGCAAATTAAAAACATTCTCGGCTAGATATGGACCAGCAATCCTGAAATTTTGGATTCCCAAGTTTTTATTACTGCAATTGTTTTCAGCAATTTCTTTTTACGTGATTTTTTTGGTGATGATTATTTTTTTGTACAATAATTTTTATAACTTGGCAATAAATTTGGGCATAATGAAAATTAATCGTGAAATCCAACGAAAGCTACCCATGAAATAAAAATATTGTAAGTGAAGAATTTAAGCTTACTCTGGTAAAAGGCTATAAGAGAGCAGTACCCAGAGACAATTTACCAGTATCATGTCTAACAAATGTATCAGTCTGAATCTAAGTATGGAAAGTTCCATAATAACTGGGGTAATTTTTGTAGAAATAATTTTTTATTTTTGTTAAAAGATCTTGAACATAGAATTAAATTCTAAATCTTATGTCAACTGAACTTCACTTTAAAATTTGATTTTGATGTCTTTTGGTACTTGATGGCACTGTAGAATCATGGAGTTTGCAACAAAGGAATTTTAGTCGTGAATTTAAAGCAGCATTATGGAAAGCTTTTCAAGCATAAATACTAATTGTTTACTAGTATTTATTTATTTTAAAGAGATAAAAGTTTAAACACTTAACCCTTTAGTTAAAGTAATTGAAGTCAGAACATACTTTTAATATCTGAATTTCTGGGATAAGAATTTATTACTTACTGTGCTCTCCAACCTGCTTCATGTGTGTTGAACCAGGTAACCTTTAGTGAATTTCAAACTGAACCTTTTATTCAATCTACAAAGGATAGATTGTTCTTATTTCACTGTCCATGTCTAGGGATATGTTGTCTTCGTCCAATTAGTGCTAGATCTGTTCCTTCTGAGTTTTATCTGTACTACTCAGTCCAGGAATTGAAATCATAATTACAATGTCACCAAATTCATTAACCATAGGACTAATAGTACTAAAGGTCAATTAACCAAGGTATTCCTTGACACAGACAGCAGAATGAGAACAATTTGCTCCTTTATTGAATAAAGGAATAAGTTTGAAATTCATTGTAGGTTATCTGGATCAACCGAGGTCAGAAAGCACAAAGGCTGAAATGCCATGATAATAACAACAAAAACAAGGATGTTAGTGTGAGCATAAATAATGTATATAATGGTAGCTCCTCATCCCAGAAATTCAGAAAGAAACCGAGAACATTTCAAGCTGAAGTTATGGGTGTTTGTGGTAAACTGCTTTTAAAGACAACAAAGAAAGCCTGTAGATAAAAGAAGAATTCATTGGATAAGCAAAGGTTGAGTGAATCTTTCAATACAAATAAAGTTTTTAAGTCAATGATCCATGCATAAAAGGCTTGAGAAATGAACAGTTAGTACTGCCATATTTTTTTTGTATACTAGAAAGTGGGTGGCTTGTCATAGGTGGCAGGTTGGTGATGTATTGGAAATAGATCAAAGATAGAGAATAGATCAGTTTGTATGAAGCTTATAAAGGTGGCAAGATGACAATCAGGATAAAGATCTATATCTACATTCATGTTGTTTCCCCAACCCTGTAGCTAATTTTTTCTTTAACCACCACGTCTTTTCTGAAATCAACTTCTATATTTTTATACTTTTCAAAAATCTGTACAATATCCAAAGTATTACAGGCAATCTCTTATAAAGAAAAGATCATGAGGGTTGATAAAAAGAAACTTTTTTTTTTCTTTTTATTGATGGTATCCAGCAGAAACCCCCAGTGGCATATAGAATGACAGCCTCACTACAATAAGTTTCTTTTACCTGTTCCATACAGCCACAAAAAAAAAAAAAAAAAAAAAAAAAAATCATTTCATTTTTTTTTTCTTGAGTTTGAGAATGTGACATTTCACTCATTTGAGTAAATGTGAAAATTTTTTTTTGATATTCTAATTGAACCTCTCAATAGGGATTGAACTTGCATTCAGTCATTTATGTGCCATGTGTGATACACGCTTAGGCGATCATGTATCTTTTGATACATGACTTATGAGGCAGATTTTTTCCTGCAGTAGGTTGACATTTCTTTCTGCGGTAGACCAGTTGCTATCCAAGGCTATAAAACTGGTCTATCCTGCTATTTACCCATGGCTGGAAGGAGAAGAAGAGGATTTATACCTTTCCCAAGGGTATTATTAGAACATAAGTGAATATAATGGATTTGACTGGAATTCGAACTCAGCGCTCCGATTCCTCAATCTGAGTTGCTATCCATTACTCCCCTGTTCAAGGAGGCACAGTGGAATAATGGACTTGCATTAACATTTTATTTGGAAAACCACCTTTTAGCCAGGTATACTTTACCATTTTTGCCACAGAGGTCTCCCATATATAGCAAGTTTCAATTACATTTCTTAAGAAACGTACATCTTTTGTTGGGACCTTTCAAAACATATCTGTTTTGTTTTCATATCCAAAATGTAAAAAAAAATGATTTAAGCAATTAATGGATTTTTTTTCAGAACAAACGCTAACATAATTGACTTGGATAAAAAACACATGTGGCTTGCAGAAAAAAAAATGCTAATGCATGTGATTTGTGGAAATACACTGAAATGGTTTGTGGAAAACATAATTTATAAAATTCTGTCTGAATTTCTTGTTTTAAGGAGTTGTTATTTACATTCTTTTGTGTAGAAATACTAACCTTCTCTACACTTATTATTGAAACATGGACACATCCATCCACTATGAGTAGAACATAAGTTTTCAGCCATACACTTTTTGCACTGAACTTATTGCTTTGAGCATTATAGAGTCGTACTGAACTTACTTTATTCTCAATCCATGTTCTCAGGTGATTCAACCCTTCTTCACTCAACCTTTTATTTTCAGGGTTTTCCTTACAGTCTTACTAACCAGTGACTATGATTGTTATTCAAACTTTATAACACATCCTTCCTTCTCTTTGCTATTATTACATTTTAGTTGTTGTGTCCTGTAGACTTCTTCTGGTGTCTGCTAATTCAGATTATTTCAAACTAAACCCTTAATTTAATCTATATTCAGAGATTGTTTTTATTCTGCTGCCACTGTCTAGGGATCTTGTTCTTATTTAGCACTGCTTAGTTACTGAGTTCCTCCCTGAGTCTGAACTAACCAACCCAGGGACTGAACTCACAATTACTATGTCAACAATTTCATGAATCCACTTCAATTTAGAACTTAGAGCCTTAAACCTAATGTTCTTCCATTCTCCATACTGCTGTTAGGCTTGAAACCTTAGTGTTATTTAATTTTATTAATGGCTCCTATATGGTATTTATTTCTATGCTAGGCCTACTGAGGAGGCCCTCATAGCCTAGCATGATTCCTTCAGTATTGTTCTCTGTCAAGTATTTTTACTTCATGCTACAGGGGTTGGTGATCCTAATTTTATAAAAATTAGGTATATTGCTAACATAGCATACTTATTCACTTTTATGAAACATGTATTTTGAAAAATAGTAAAAAAAATCAATAATCAAATTTACTGTTAAACGATAACAGCAATAAGCATTAATATTTAACAGAGCTTCAAGAAATTCCTTATTGTATATTTTCTGAATAGAAGACAATAAAAGAGTAGGAATATATAAATTATTCATTTTTTCAAATACTGACAATCAAAGAAACAGGACATTTGCGGCAAAGTCTTCAAAGTGTATTAATTTCAAATCTGTATTAATCAGATGAGCAGCTTGCATTCCTTGTTAATGTAAGCTATAATTAATATTAATGAATGTTTAAAAAAAAAGAAAATGAAAATTTCAAATAATTAGATTAGAGTCACTACTTGCCATCAGTGCTGTAAGACTGAGGTGATGTCATTTAAGAACTGAATTTGCTGTTAAAAGAGAAAAAAAATGTCATTTGTTATTTATGGAGGAAAAAAATGAAAGCATCTGACTCAGTAATGCTTGTAGTGTAGTTACATGAGGCAGATTCCTTGATAAAATGCATATAAAATATTTTTATTGATTTCAAAACAATATTACCATTGTGGAATTTCCAGGTTCAGAAAACCTGACTCAAAGCTTCTATTGAAAGAATTTTGCTGACATCACGATTTTCTCAGCTTTGACTCTTCAACATTTTCGGCGGCATACCTATGTGACTCATCTAGGCAGCCTGAGGGTTAATGACATCACAACTCTTTCCGCCAATCCACACCCAGTCCTTCTGGAAATACCCAGGTTATGAATGAAATCACCACCGGCCAATCACTCTTTAAATCTGTCATGAGGACCCTTCGAGGCTCATTTAAGGAGTTAAAAAAAACGCACGAGATAGAGTCGAATATTATTGCCGTTGCGATATATTGATGCTCCCAGTTTAAATTCCTGGCCCTGTAAGAAGAGTGAATACTCTATATTCAAACCCAACTTATTACTGGTGATACCAGAGAGAATAAATTCATAGCCGCATTCAGCAACAAAAACTCAAGGCCCAAGAAACCCTTCATCTAAATGCAACAGCAATACGGGAAGATCCCCTTTGAAGTGAAATATTGTTTCTCTTACTATCCCATTTTCTATATTTGGAACTTTTTGGGTATTTACCCTTTTATGAAAATTAACTGTATTGAATACATTTGTTTACATGCGTTCAGAATTTACATGTTTATATTTACAACCACATGGTAATATTGTTCTTTGAAAGCCTGTTTCTTCCCCTCAAGGTTAATTTAAGTGGTACTGTTTGTAATAAAAGGAAGTGTTTTCATTTTTTATAATATGCATGAATCACCTTTTCCTTATTTCATAAATCTTGTTATTGGCCTAAAATTTCATAGTTTCTGCACACAATGCACTAACATTGTTTATGCCCAGGATAATCTGTAACAAGGTTTTTTTTTTGCATTAAACTTCTTATAATTCTCCAACTGTGTCTCTTGTGTTGCATGTACCACTAGTGTTGTTACTTGGCATCAATAAGTAAGCTTTAACTAAGAGAAATATTTAAAATAAAAAAAATATATATTTCACAAGGAATGATAGAGAATTTTACAGAGGGACTCTTCAGATTTTCATAGTAATATTATCAAAGCAAAGAAAAAAAAAAATCAAAAATCTATATGGGAATAGAAAAATAACACTGACCTACATAAATTTTTATTTTTTAAATTGTGCATAGGATATTTTGGCCTATTTTAAACAAATGTGAATCCAAAATTACATCTATTCTCACATCATGTCAGCTCACTTCACTTGTGGTCACTATTTCAGTAACCCCCTTACATGCAGCCACTATTTCATTCCCCTTCATATATGACAACCATTTTGCCCCTGCCCCTGGAGTACTGTTAGCATATTTGGACAGGAGCTGCCCAGTTCTCATTTTCCAGTTTTAATAAGTTCAAAAGCATCTGCTTCCTTCTGACAAATTATTTTACCGTATCTGTCCACAAAAATCTCCTGAGCCGACCAAACATACAAATTAATACAATATGGGAACCAGTAATAAAGAGTACCAGAGAAAAGCGATAATAACAAAAATTGCAATATGAGCTCTGGTAAAAACATATGATCACAGCAAAAATTGCAATATGAACACTGGTAAAAAAATGAGTGCTGAGACATTAGGTTTATAATACCTAGAAATTCATACACATACCTCATACATCAAGGACACGTGGCACAGTGGATAAAGGCATTGGTTAAATCCAGTGACAAGACCCAAACAGTGTGAGTTCAATACCCAGTAGAGAACTTGGAAAGGGGAATTAACAGGAGATAACTGATAACTTCCATTAAAAACATGGCATGTGAAACTAGAACAGTCTACCCCAGTGAGCAAAATAAAGGGTTCAGTTTGACATTCCAACCATCGGAGCATACAATGGCTGAAACGTTGTAATAAATAAAATGGCGACATAGTCTGAATAATGTAAATAGTTTAAGTTATTTTCCACCTACTCCTTTCTCACAGAGGAAGCATTGCAAGCCTCTCACTGCCATCTCACTGTTTCCATGAAAAGTGCTCAGACGAACTACATTCCTTAGTTCCACCAGTTCTAACCTTCACAGCTAAGATCCACCATACTATGCACCTTATAGTAAACATTCCCTTTGTATTCCATTCGTGATATGTAAGTTCCACTCGCCAAATGCTGCTCTGTGGAACCAACTCCCAAGAGGATGTTTTTCTGATCAGTACAGTCTTAACCTGTTCAAGTCTTGGATTAACTGTTATCTTTCCCACATATCTGCATAAACTGTGCCCCTTACTCTGTAACCCTCTACCTTGAATGGTTCCCAGGCCCTGTACAGGGCGAATTTCACTGTGGGGGAAACAAAAAAAAGTGATTACTATTGAAATAGGTTCAGTCATTCCTGGGTGCCTTACAATTATGACCTTTTATCAAACTAAGCTCTATTGAGTAAGTTCAATAATAAGATGAAATGTTAAAATTTGTTTCATGCAAATGCAGGTATTAATTGCGACAAAATCCTTTTCTACAATCTGGTGATATGTTCAGAAGGATTATTTTTTATCGTTTATGTCATTAAATCGTTTCAGTTTTAACAGAGATGAGGATTGCTGATGTTTATCACATAGAAACAAAGAAAAGAGTGCTGAACTGTCATGTAACATATATTCTATATGGCAGTAAGTGCAGGACAATTTCCTCACAAATAAATAGATTTGAGACAACTGATGTGTTTCTAGAAAAGGATGCTGAGAATATCACAGACAAAGCATGTGAGTAATGAAGAAGCTTTAAGTGTAAGGAAAATTGAAACAAAAAGCACACTTAAAAAAAGAAAGTTTAAATTTCTGGAACACATGAGGAAAGAGGGTTTGGGGAATTTGACACACACAGGACATAATGAAGACAAAAGAGACAGAAGAAAACATCAAGCAAACTATATAATGAGCTTTTGAAATTGGATTAACAGAAGAGGGACTGAAAAGGATATTAAGAAGACAAACATTACTTAGAGCCACAGAAGAGCAGAAAGTTGTGGAGAGCTATGATCATCCACATCCTCAAGGGACATGGTATATAAAAGAATATCTAGCAATAATAGATTCATATTACTTGTAAGGATAGTTCAACATACACTTTGAAAAAAATGTTAATTGACAAATTCCTATGTCCTTACAACAACTTTATTCAGTAACCCTCTACCTTGAGTGGCTCTTTGGTTTTGTATTAGGGGAACAATAAGACTGTGCAGAAATGACCAAAATTGAATAGTGCCTCTAAACACAGATTTTTTCTGACTCTTGAAACATTCATATCTGCTCAGTTTTGTATCCTAATGTAAACAAAGCAATTTCTAAAGAAAAGGATGAATTTTTTTATTTATTAATTCGACAGATTTTTATTATTTAAATATTATTTTTAGCGGATACTCGTATTTGAGAAGACACTTTATTTATTTTCATCTACCAGCCTGAATAGACAAGAAATCTCAGAGAAAAATATGTGCTCTCAGGCAATAAATAAATATACTGTTTAATAAATAAATGAAATGTCTACTCAAATCCAAGTATCCACTAAAAATAACATTTAAGTAATAAAAATCTGACCAATTAATAAATAAAAAAAATCTTCCTTTCTTTACAAATTGCTTTGTTTAATATGAAACTGAGCAGATATGTCTATTTCAAGAGTCAGAGAGAAATCTGTTTAAAGGCACTATTCAACTTTGCTTGGTCATCGATGCACTCTGTAGCTAAGAGATCAAAGCACGTCATACAGATTTTGCATATGCAAGAGTCTGTAAGGCATGAAACAATCATTAAACAAATGTGATTTCTTTCAGGCACTGTTATATAAAAATACTAATATTTATTACAGACATTTGGGATTTAAAAGTTTTAGAAAGACTATTTGGTATAATCTAAGTACTAACTAAAAATGTTGAAATTTATATGAGATTTGAGCTTTCAACATTTAAAGGATATTCGTGTCATATGATTTATTCAAAGTATTAACATATAAGATTTGTTGGTGTTCCTTAAGATATATTATACAAAAATGTATCAGCCTTATGGCATATTCCAAATATTAACTATGTAAGTCTTGAGTTTTTTTAATTCCTCTAAGAAACAATTATGATAATGAACTGAATAATTTACACCCACACACAGCTGCAGGACAAACTAGTGTGCATTCTACTGATTAATATTAGAATTATTATTATTCATAAAATATTTTGACCTTCTATTTTAAATGCACCTTGAAGGAGTAAAAAATTATTCAACACATGCACAAACTTGTCCTCCAGTTGGTGGAGGTGAAAGGACTTTGGTTAGTGGACAAAGTGAGGGGCTGGGCACTGTTTGCCTGAGTCACTTTGTTGCTATAGAGACAAAGCCTAAATGTCTCCCTGGCAAGCCTACATTGAAGATAAATTTCTAATAACAACTGAAACTAGAAACTATTGGACAGAATAACCAAAAGGAAAATAAATAAAAACATGCTACTCTTTTTGCTAAACTGTAAACAGAATTTTTAAAATCCCTTATTGATTTTTGATTGGCTGATATTAATAAACATTAAACATTGGCTATTTTAAGAAAAGTTCATTTTGATTTTAACCAATAAATTTAATGAATTGTATGCTGATTTCATTCTTGTGTTAAATGTTATATTTTATTATCCAGAATTCACCCTTGTTTTCATATTAATATCAAGAAAATCATTTTCATTCATGAAATTTCCTTTTTTGATACAAGATTGGGTTAATGTTGTGGGTTAACTGCTAACTCAACTACAAAACCGGTATCATTCAGTAATTGTGTAGGTAAACAAGTTTTTATCATTTCTGGGTGTCTTACAATAGTAGCCTTGTATCAAACTCCCATGTGGATGGTTCCTTGAACACTACAACTTAACCCTTTCAAGTCAAGAGACATTCATTATCTATCCTCTATATCCTCTTCTTTCACTTACATTACACCTCATTCATGATAACCATTTTAAAAGTAGCCTTCTGCTTTGAGTGACTTTTGAGTCTTGTACTGGGTGAACTTTTGTCTAAAAAAAAAAAAAAATAGTAGAATGGGTTATAGTTAACAAGCTAACCTAACATTAGTGTGTAGCAGGTTCAGTTCCCACTGGATGATAAAGTCCTTGTGCTCACTGAGTAAATAGATTCATTAATGAAAATTTTTTTTATAACTATAAAAGAAACTTTCATAGAAATACTTAATATTTTTTTGCTTTTTTATATCCCCATTCCTACCAGAGCTGTAGGGGGTCAGTATTCAAACACTTGATTCTGGTTCCCTTATGAATAGCAAATGATGAGATTTGTGGGTCTGTGTCATATCCAAACATACACTTACACACACTAGCAACTAAGATTAGTAATTATCTTGTGTGTGTCTCTTCTTTTCTTGTCCATTGCCTGTATCTTTTCATTCTTTCTCTTATCCTTATAATCTTTGTGGCCTCATCATGTAGATAAGAGTTTCAGATGAAGGAAAACAAAACAGATTCAACGAAGAAACATACTCTCAATTAGGGATATATATTTTATCATTTTATACTGAGAGGGGAGGAAGTAAAAGCAAAATTGTCCAATTGTTAGATTAAGCTTTGAACCGTTGTATCTTAGAAATGATTAAATATATCTTACTGGAATTCTCCAATGTTTTTATAACACTATTGGATTCTACTTTGAACAATAAGAATATATTTAGCTTTAAGTTGAAATGATGATCCCTCTTGCTGTCGTGACCTCCTGATCCAGTTTTCCTCTCTACTGTTCCCTCCTTTTTAAACTTATTCACTGTTCTCTTGATGTTTTTTGAAAGGACTTTGCAGATGGAAGTCAGAGTATGAATGTTGGTACCATTACTGAAGGTCTGAATGATCTTTTTCCTCTCACCATTGCTCAATTGGGAAGACATAGTGGAGCTGACATAAAACGATTTTAACTTGTCCTCTTTCTAGCTGAATACAGTGATTCTCACAACAAATGGTTAAACATTTTATCTGAAAATCTGGAAAAAAGAAACTCAATCAGTTTAATGGTTTTTTTTAGATATTAAACATTTATTGGGATGGACAATTATCCTATGCTGTTACATGATATGGACAATTTTGCTGTTACACCTGGTACATTTTATTTATTTCTCTTAAAGTAATTGTATACATTCTCACCCCACCACCCTCAAAAAAAAAAAAAAAACGAAAGAAAGAAAGGAAACAAGGCGTAGTAAGGTACCTATTAACTTTTTTTTTTCAAGAAAAGGAGAGGTACAATGTATTGGCATCATTGACTACCAGAACTAGCAAGTTCCTTTCTAACAAAGATAGTGCGGATGTGGGTTGTATGAATCAGCAGATTTCAAACAGCACCTTATGCATGCTAGAAACCTTTAACTGGTCTCCATGTTTTCTTTGGATATCCCTAACAGGTCCCAGTCACATTAGTCTTTCATGAGCCGTAAGACACTATTGAAAAATATCTTTCCTTTTCTCTTTTGACAAAGAATTTTAGGCAATCACAATTGTTGGTGAACGGCTTTTGAGAATCAACCAGAAAACCTGTCTGTCTTTTGTCGATCTCTTCTCTCATTTCTCTTTACACATATAGACCTACACACATACACATCCTTCCACGCACACACACTCAATTTTTCACTTTCATACTTCCTACCTTTCCTCATTCACATTCTCTTTTCCTCCCTCCCTCCTCTTTGTTTTTTTCAAATTCCATCTCACTTTATAACAATATGTAGATTTCTTGGTAAGAATCTATCACTGACTCCAGCTTGGAAGGGTCAGGGATCTACCTCTGATCTGAGCTAGAAAAGCATCATGGCCATACATACAAACCATCAGAGTAATAGTATAGATTAGAATAATTCAATATTTTTGCTTATTAATATTAATTCTTTCCATTTCAAAAGATTTTCTATCTGCAGATATTTTCCTGCAAGAATTTTTCAAGATGGCTCACATTCAGTAACACAAGAGAATTGAGCAACACAAAGTCATGTTTATATTGATGTAGATTTATGCAAGATGTACATCTCTTGGGAATTGGTCAGAAAAAAGCATTAAAAAAAATAACGAAAATTTTTATGAATTATTCTAAGCAGCATCTAGTTAGAGTCTCAATATTTTGTTCAACACATGACTGATTTAAAATTAGCAGAAGAGAGAGTTACATCACCATTTTTGGTTTTATGAAAGGGGAAAACATTACCATCATGTAAATTTGTAGGATTATATCTAAGTTAGTAATGTGTATATATATATATATATATATATATTGCATTCAAGCATGAAATAGATACTAGGTGTTGACATTGGGGAACACTTTTATATTTACATACATTCTATCCCTGAGCAATTTTGCACATAAATATAGCATACCTTAAAACTATGTATATATATATATATATGATGAAGCTTTAATAAAAGTGAAACACGTTAGATATAAGTTTCCTATTTCTTCTTTATCATCCTGTCAGATTCCAATCCATACCTGATCTTTAACACACACACATATATATATATATGGGGTAAATGTATTTGTTTGATTATTAATTATATTGCTCTGTATAAATAAAATACATCTAGTTCTTTTTTGTGAATCAGTTCTAATATTTTCATATTACAAGGATCCACTTGGATTATAAGCCAAAAGATTTTTTACCTTATATATATATATATATATATATATATATATATATATATATATATATATATATATGTGTGTGTGTGTTTAGGCAGCAAATTCTCTTTTAGGCATGTCGATTAAATAAATTACAAACATTATGTCTGGTTATTTTTAGCATAATCCATTTATATTCATGGATATTTTTCCATGTATTACAATGATGATAATACAAGGAAAAATATCCATGAATATAAATGAATTATGCTAAAAATAACCAGACACAATGTTTGTAATTTATTTAATTGACATGCCTAAAAGAGAATTTGCTGCCTAAACACACACACACACATATATATATATATATATATATATATATATATATATATATATATATATAAGGTAAAAAATCTGTTGGTATATAATCCAAGTGGATCCTTGTAATATGAAAATATTAGAACTGATTCACAAAAAAGAACTAGATGTATTTTATTTATACAGAGCAATATAATTAATAATCAAACAAATACATTTACCCCATGTGTGTGTGTGTGTGTGTGTGTGAACAGCTGGGTGATAAAATCATCAACTTTCCAACTGTGAAACCTGGGTTCAAATCTCACTATGCTCAATTTGCCAGGAAAATAACTTCTTGATAATACAGTCTGGGGAGATGAACCCAGCATGCGGCATCATTGGAAAGTGCCTGAGAACCATGTCACAGGTTGACAAAACCCCCAATTTGATATACAGAATTATTTTTTCAGTACTTGTCTATTTGTTATCATATACATTACTTATGACCTCAACAATTGTATTTACATTCTGACTAATGTACTCGTCTTTGTTGTTGCTAACATGTTTTAGCAACTGTGCCCTTGAGTCTTCTTCAGGGAATTCTGAACTGGACCCTTTATTTAATCTACAGGAGTACATTGTTCTCATTATGCTGTCCCATGTTTAGGGATGTCTTGTTCTTATTTAGTACTGCTTAATGATTGCTCACTTTGATTCCAGAGTCTCTGCCTGTACTATCCAGCCAAAAAATCTAACTCCCATTGACCTATGTCATCAAATTTACAGACCAATGCTTTTATTCACTAAACTATTGCTCTACTTATACTTAAAATGGTAAAGACAAACGTGTGACATATGAGGAAAGAGAGCTTGGAGAATATAATACTTACAGCACATATTGAAAGCAAGAGGGGACAGAGGAGAACACTAAGTAATGTACCTAAGTTTAGCAGTGTTAAAAAAAAAATATGGACAATGGAACAACAGTTTACCCCTGTAGATTAAATAAAGGCTTTCAAAAATATAAAAATTTCTTCCAGGTTACCCAGATCGACATGCACCTGAAGAAGCCCATAGGGAAAAATGGTTGAAGCATTATAACAAAAAAACAACAAAGATAGGGATATTGGTCTAAGTGTAAATAATATAAATAATGTTAACTTTTCATCTAGTAAATTCAGACAAAGAACTTTTATAATGAAAACTTAAATGTACTTTTATTGCCTTATATATATATATATCTGCAGTTAATGATGTAGGAATATATTTTTCAAAAGGAAATTTTTTTGTATGCCAAAGCTTGCTGATTAATTGGAGAAGTACCGACCAAAGCCAAAATGTCCAGGAATTTTTAAAGCACAACATCCTAAGTGGTTTCAATTCCATGAATGAGATTTGATTGATAACCGACTGCATAGAAAGGGAAAAGGAAGCAATGCATTTGGAAGTGGAGGAGAAAACCAAAAACCAAAATTCCTGGGAGAAAAAGCTGACAAACACCTACAGAAATATTGTTTGAACATCTTTTTTCTTTTTCCTTTCTCCAAACATTACCAGATTACAACAACTAAACATGGAGAAGGAATTCTGGAAAAGAAGAAGAAAAAACAAAGAACACACACACAAAAAAAAAAGAAGAAAAGAAACATAAGAGTGAGGCAAATATTTGAAAGAAAACATTTTCAATGCTATATAATCTGAGGAAAGGTTTGGTGAAATGTCAAGTAGAGAATGTGGACTGTGTGTGTGTGTCTGTATATACACACACACACACACACACACACACACACACACAGAGTGTGCAATGGGTAAATTGCCAACATTTTATACTTTTAATTTTGTCCATGCGTGTTGTTTGTTTTTGTCATGTGCACAGTGTAGTAGGGTCAGTTGGGCACCATCTGTGAGAAAAAGAGCACCATGATGCAATTCACTGCCATAAATTTAGAAACAGCATGCAAAAATTTCATAATATTAGGGTGTCAATCTGAGGACAGTGCAGAGGATTTGGAAAGATTTAGATGAGTCTAATGGTGATTATGAAAGTATGACAGCTTCGAAAACTCACACTGATCATTCTGATAAGAAAAGAATTCCCGAATTTGTTGGTGAGGGCCTTAGATTCAACATAGAGGCCTACATCGAGTGCCTTGCGGAGGTAGTGCTACCCTTGATCAAGAGGGTGGCTGCTGGAATACACTATGTCTGGCAACAGGACTCTGCACCATGCCACACAAGCAGGAAAACCCAATCATGGCTGTCAGACAGTTTCTGCGACCATATCACTCCTTATATCTGGCCACCTAACTCTCCAGACTGCAACTTCCTTGATTATTATATGTGGGGCACAGTTGAGCAAGAGGCCAAAAAAACTCCTTGTAACACCTATTGAAGGCAAGGATTATGGCAGCATTCACCAACTTAAGCAAGGAGATCATCCAGAAGACTTGTAGGAAATTCTGTAGTAACCTGGAAGCCGTGGTTGAAGCCAATTGTGATTTTATTGAATAAATTTACTCTTTAGTATTTCAAGATATTTTTGTGTAATTTTGCTAAATATATCCGTTAAAATGAGATGGGTTATTTTCATTTTTTGCATAATTTAGACGACAATTTATCCATCGCATCCTGTATATATAACAGAGTGAGTGTTTCTTTGCTCTTTTTCACTTTGTTCTTAGTAAAGAAATAAATATAATAAATAAAAGGAAAATAAAAAGAGAAAAATTTGGAAAATCTATGGATTGATAGGAATTCTTAAAAAGCTTTCTCCTAGTTGGGAGTAATTCTTAAACCAAATAAGCAGATCAATTGTTATTGGATATTGGAATATTCAGTACAGATGAAAGAGAAAGTGTGAACAGACATTTAAATTTATATCTCATTTTTATGATATATGCAATCAATGTTTGAATGTTGTCATATATAAGAATTTTATTTAACTCTCCTGTTAATACTCTGGGGTGTTTGTATGCACCGAAAAATGTTTTCCTTAATCTCTAGCAAGTGAAAAATTAAAACTAAAGAGTTTCTGGTTTTAGTCATAATAATTGTAAAAAATAGAAGTAATTTTGTTTGTTTAGTTTTGTGAAACTATCTTGTGGTCCTAATGGAGTGATTTTTTCTAATTTTTCTCAGATACACCACTTAAATTGATATAATTATACAATAATAAGCAAGAATAGTTTCAAATATTTAACTCTTTAGATAACTTGTAATTTTCTGTAAATGTAACTTCTTGATTTTTGCCCTTAAACATTATTTCATATTGGCTTTTCAAACATTATTTCATATTGGCTTTTCAAACATTATTTAATAATGGCTTTTCAAACATTATTTCATATTGGCTTTTCAAACATTATTTCATATTGGCTTTTCAAACATTATTTCATATTGGCTTTTCAAACATTATTTCATATTGGCTTTTCAAACATTATTTCATATTGGCTTTTCAAACATTATTTCATATTGGCTTATTATTTGCTTTTGTAAAATAAAAACCTTCTGTTTCTAGCATTTTTATTTATCCTATAAAAAACACAAAGAAGAAGAAATAAATGATATATCTATAATATTCAAAATGGGGATTTATAAAACTCCATGGTGCTACTGGTATTAATGCCCTGCAGTATTAACAAGATTAAATATTGTTTTGGAATATCTCTGGTATTTATCTAGATTAAAAAAAAAAACAAAAAAAAACAACAACAGGCGTTTATTCAAATATGTGTACCCACTAAATATGACACTTAAAATAATAAGTTTGTGATTGTTTACAATATTCAAAATTGATCTCTATGTCTTATTAGGCATAGGATAATTATTAATATGAAAGTTGATTCAGTGATTCATGGATATTTCAATGCATAATTGCTTACAGGATTCAAAATAATCTGCCCTCACATATAGGATATTAGTAAGGATGGGTTTTTTTTTTTTTGGCTTATCAACCTTTTGCAGGTTATTTAAAGTTAGAACATATTTTTAGATTATCAGAATTTTTTGGAGGTAATAATGATTTACTGATGCACATTCTACTAATTAACCAATAGCTGGAGGAGAGGAGCTGAACTCATACCTTTCCTAATGGTATTTGCATGTAAGTAGACATAATGAACCTGACTAGAATTAGAACATGGCTCTCCAATTTCCAATTCTGAGCCATTGTCCATTACACTGCTGGTCTACCCAAGTGATCTTCAGTGATCATGCAAGAACTGGTATTTCAACATGATATAGTCATAAGTCCTTGATATTAGTCAATATTAAGTACAATAATAATTGATAAAAAGATTTAAAAACTCATAGATGAAATCCTAATAATAGCAAGGACTTAACAAAATATGCAGTCAGTTATAAAATCATAGGTAAATTAATATTAAGATTTTTTCTGGGCATAAAGTGGGGGATCAGTTTTGTTGTTATTAAGTAAGAGAACGATCGCCTGAGAATTACTATAGATTAACATGTGAAAACCTAATAATACTAAAAACTTAAGAAAAGATGTGATCAAAAATAATGACATGGGAAAATTAGTATGAAGATTCTAGTTAGCATTAAGTGGGGGGGGGGGTCATTTATTTATTGTTATTAAGTCATGACCAATCCTGCCAGAATTACAACAGATTTGTATGTGACATTATGAATGGAACACCCACATAGAAAGGGATGGTGTGCAAGTCTATCTCAGTTTCAAGATTTTGTTTTTCTAATGTTCGCTCTATACAAAGCCAAAAAGTATCTCAGATAGAGTGTTTTGGAGTAAATAGTACACACCCAATGACTATATGAACTAGTTCATAACTATAAATAAAAAGCTGCAGGTCAGAGGTGAGGAAAAGAATCCATTTGGAGTCAATCTTCAGACTAATTAATACAGGAGTCAGGGTAAGTAGCCGAAGCATTACTTATAACCGCTACAAAGCACATTGTAACAGTGGTGACAAGGACTTGGAACTTTTATGACTTATAACAGTAACGAGGATTCAGAAACTCATACAAGTTGTAACTGGATTTACAAGAATTTTGGAAAGTCATATTGAGTGAACAAATACAAAACAAAAATATACTTGTTGCTTCAGGAACAAGGATATGAGTGACAAGAATTTTAACCACATTGGTTTAAAAAAAAAAAAAATAAAAAAAATTTATTTTTTATAGAAGAAAAAGATTTTTTCTCTTGAATGTTGGAAAAAATTTTTTGCAAATATGGAGGAAATTTTGGCTTCAATAGTTGAAATTCAACAACAACAGAAACAGCAATAACAACAAAATCAACAGTTGCTAGAACTAGAACAGGAGTTGGATATAATTCTGAAGAAAAACTTCTTCAATGTCTCTTATGGCAGATGCTGTCCAAAATACCATATCAGAATTTGTATACAACCCTGATGAGGGATTGACTTTTCTGCATATTTTCATGGATATGAACAAATACTCAATCGGGAATGCAGCAGCTGGGATGATTAGAGAAAAATGAGATTGTTGTTGAAGAAAATAGCTCTGAAAGAGCATGAAAAATACTGCAATTACACATTACTGAAAAAACAGGTGAAATCGGGTTTGAATATACGATACACATTCTGAGGAAAATCTTTAGTGACAAGTGTTCTCTGTTTAACGCTCATTGGAGGTGCATGAATCTAACCAAAAAAGAGGACAAAGATTTTGTCACATATGCTGGTATCATCAACAAAGAATGTGAAAAGTTTAGAATAAAGGAAATGACTCCAGATATGTTCAAAGGGTTAATGACGCTAAAATTGAACAAAACAGTATTATTACACAGCAAGAAATAGGGATGACTGCCAGTTTGAAAAACAACACTGAAAAAATTCAGAAAGAAGAATGTGCATTGGTACAATGAATGGACAGATGTACCAAAAGAAGAATAAATCCTTGTTTCAGGTGTGGTAAATGAGGAAATATAAAATCACATTGCAAAACTAAACCAAGAAAAAATTCTCACATGGTCACAGAAAATAAAAGGAAAATTTGTGAATGTGAAAATAAATAATGTAGGTGTGACAATGCTACTGGACCCTGGTAGTGATATTTTAATAATCAGTGAAACCACATGGAACGAAATTGAAAAGCCTTTATTAAAAAGGATTTTCAAAGTTGCAAATTCAGTTTCTGGTGAGAAATTACTTTCTTTTTTTTTTTGAGAAATGACTTGTAATGTCTCATCCCATAATAAGCATGTAAAAACTAAAGCTTAAGTATTAAAAAATGCTACAAATTTATTTGTAACAGACTGGATGGAACTATTTGAACTTTGGGATTTGCCAATAAACATTTATTGTAAAAAAGTAAGTGGACAAGTGATCAATTTAAAAAGTCAGAGTGAAAATCTTAAGGAAGAATTAAAAAACTGTTTTCCAGATGTTCTGTCAAATGAACTTGGTCGGTGTTCAAAATTTAAGTTCAATTAAATAAAGATTTGACACCAGTATTTAAGCCGAAATAGAGCATGCCATTAACAACATTGGAACAAATCAATGAAGAGTTGGACAAATGGTAATGGTGGAAGAATATTTTCAAAGCTGGATCTTCTAACTGGATATTTTAAAGACTGCATATAGATTTTACAGGTCCTATGAATGGATCATATTATCTTGTGGTAGTTGATACTCTCATTAAATGACTGGAAATTTATAAGTGCAAAAATCCAACATTTTCAGTCACAGTGAATTTCTTGCAAGATATGGCCTACCAGATACCATAGTCTCTGATAATGGAACGCAATTGACAGGTAAAGAATTCAAAGATTTTTGTAAGATGCTCTCCATTAAACATATTACGACCCCGCCATATCACCCAAGGTTGAACAGACAAGTGGAAGGGTTTGTGGGAACATTCACAAGAGCATTGAAGTCTTGAGAAAGTAAATGAGGAAGCACTTCAAAATTTTCTAAGAGCTTACCATGTAACACCTAACCGTAATATACTATCAGGCATGTCGCAGCACAATTAATATTTGCTAGAAAGTTAAAATTGGTTTTTGACAGGTTATTATCAAGTTAAAGGACACAAACAGATAACAAAAACAACACCAAAAGTTTCAAGGTCAGTGATAAAGTGTTCTTTAGAGCATATAAGGATGGCAAAGAAACATGGGAAGACGACATAATTATCAGCAAGAATCAGGAAATAGATTTACATGGTAAAAACAAAAAGATCTGAACATAAAAGTCATCATAGTCAGCTGAATAGGTTCATTGATGAAAGACCTGAAACACTGAAAGAACAGATTAAAATACAATATTATGTTTTTGATGTGCCAGCACCACAAGTCATGGAACCTACAAGGATAAGTTCAAGAAAAATAAAGTGTACTGAAGAATTAGAAGTGGATCTGAAACGGAAACACTACAAAGTCAAGTACATTGACGAACTCTCCACAAAGAGGAGGGGGAGATACTAATATTAATAGAAAAATAAACTTTTTATAAAAGTATTAATCTCAAAAGGGGGGATGTTGTGGAGTAAATAGTATACCCCTGATGACTATATGAACTAGTCCTTAACTATAAATAAAAAGCTCCAAAGCTCCAGATCAGAGGTAAGTGAAGAAGCCACTTGGAGTCAGTCTTCAGACTAATTAATACAGGAGTTATGGCAAGTAGCCAAAGCATTACTTATAACCACTACAAAACACATTATAACAGTTACTGACAGAGGTTGTTGTAAGAGAAGAAATGTAATTTATGATGATGTGTGGGAAAGATAATGGTTAACCCTAGACTTGAAGAGATTGTGGTTGTAGTGGTCAAGAAAGCATTATCTCAGGAGTCTGAATAATGGTTCATGGGAAGAAGATGTTTTAGTAGAACTTCCTTCTTACTAATGGAATATGAAAGGTATGTGGATGGTTTGTCCTAGTGTACATGGCATGGCAGGTCTTAGCTGTGAAGATCTGAACTGGTTGATTTAAGGAATGTAGCTTATTAGAACATTTTCCATTGAAATAGCCGTAGAGTAGTAAGAGGCTTATGACATTTTATCAATGTGTAAGTGGTTGTAGAATGGAAAATAATTCATCACCCACAAAGCCACATACACACATTTTAGCTATCAAAACTTGAAGGTGAAGATTGGGCAGCTCCAACCCTGATATAGCAGTAGTACTACATTTTCAGTCTGATCTGTCTATTGTAAAGGTATAGCATAGCATAAAGAGTCAGGTACTTACAGAAGTAGTACAAGGAACCAACTATTTTACTAGAATCTTTAATGATGGATTGTATATAGTGATTTTCCAAACGTAGCTTAGATGAGGCACAAGGCTGAAAGTATGGGGGCACCCAGTGAGGATTGAACTCACTACTTAGTTATAATTTGTCCTAGTGAGACAAGCTTGCTATCACACGGCCTCAAGGTACCCATGATAGATTGTATATATGAGTTTCACTTGAGGTGAACAAGTCCCAATAAGCGTTCAAGGCCTTGTTGAGAAAACATCTCTTCCTTGTGATAGGCAAATATTTAGGTTCTGTTTGGTGATACATTGTTACTAGAGATCAGCTGCCAGAACTTCATGGACCTACCTGTTAGGAAGGACTTGATAACTGAAAATACTTTTTCAGAGATTTCAAGACCACTATGCCACAGTTTGTTAAAGGCCTTTGAGATATATATATATATATATATATATATATATATATATATATATATATATATATATATGTATGTATGTATGTATGTGTGTGTGTGTGTGTGTGTGTGTGTGTGTGTGTGTGATTATCCTCATGATATACTTATTGTTGTGTGTTTTATGAATAGCAATAAGTCAGTGAACTGGGGTCTTTGGTGAAGCCACTCACTTAACCAAAAGAGAATAAAATAATGGATAAATAAGTGAAAATATTTGAAAACAAGTGACAACAAAACTGGATATTGAGGCTTCTATTAACAATGAAGTTAGGATTGAAATAGGTGAGTTTTGAAATGCCTGTTAGAATTGCCAGCCACACATTGTGATGTTGAAATGGGCAGGAAGTTGGTAGAAGGAAGAGTTGAGGGGAAAAGCTGAACTGTTAGTGATATCAGAAGTGGCAGGAGTTGTCCTAAGTGTCACTTATCTAACCACCTAGATCATGCAAGAGAATCCTTGAATTAAAGCACTAGACATATTGGAAATCTTTATTTCTCACCATGGTGTTTATTTTCACCTTTGTTTTCTTGTGAGCTTGCAGTTGGCCTTTTTTTTGTGCACATAGACATGAACAAAAACAGAGATGCAATGGGGTATTTCGTGTGTTTGGTTGGTGAAAAGCTGGGGTAGGATCACCACAATCTGGTTCTATTCTTGGTCCCATTTTGTTTTTAATTTTTAGTAATAATTTTTTTGATGACTTCAGCTCTCAACTTAGTATCTATACTGATGACAATCATTTATTCCTGCCTCGGTACTTAGTCTGATCAGTTCGATAAGGTCAAATTGGTGGCTGATTGCACAAATGACCTAAAGTCTGTTGTTAACTGGGGGCAAAGAAAGGCTTATTAAATTCAATACCTCTAAACCTAAACTGCTCTCTGTTAATCATCTGAGAGACCTCTTTCTGCCTTCCATCAGCCTGGCTGATGTTAACCTCCAGGAGAGTGGCCTGTTGCACCTTCTCAGGCTAACATTCTCAGCTGATATGAAGTGGAAAGACTATATTGAATCCATTGCTAGGTCTGCTGCAAAAAAAGTTGGTTCACTGTGTTGTGCTAGACAATTTTTCTCTCCAGAATCTATCTTAGGTATCTATAAGTCTAGCATTCGTCCATGCTTAGAATATTGCTGCCACATATAGTCCAGTGTCCCTGCTATATATTTAGATTCTTGATAAAATCCAAAGAAGAATCAGCAATATTACTGGTCCTGATCTGGTGTTTTAGCTTCAGTCACTTTTCCACTACTATGTTGCTTCCCTGTGCCTTTTCTATAAATACTTTCTATAAATACATTCATGGTAATTGTTCGGATGAACTCTTCACTATGGTACTTAATCTCTATGAATTTAAGCACAGTACTAGATAAGCCACAAGGTGTCAAGATTTTTTACAGTTGAATTAGCTAGATGTAACCCTAAGTACTATGCTAAACAGTTTCTTTTCTCACATTTCTCACTTGTGGAACTCTCTTCTGGCTCCATGCTTTCCAGCCAACTTTGATCTTTAAAAATTTAAATGCAATGTCACTTGTTATCTACTATCTTCCCAATTTCTCTTCCATTGTTCCCACTCCTTTATAATATTTTCTGTTTTCAAATTCTTTCATGCCCAGTAACCCATTGTGTCTTAGTGGCTTTACTGCCTTGCTTGTGGTGAATTTGTTTAAATAAAAAAATGTCTACACAGAACAAAATATGCTGTTGAAATAGATGGCATGGAAAAACAAGTATTACTATAGGATTCCATGGAACACAAAATGGGTGATCAGTTTTCTACTAACAATACTAATAAACCAGTTCCACACACTAATTTATTACATATTAATATAAAAATTGAAAAATATATGTAGACTTGGTACTAAGACAAGTTGAACATTGTCTATAAATATTTGTTAGATATTTGTTTACAGTAGAAAGCTATTTAAAATATAAACAAGTTTTGTGAGAAGCTTACTAAGAAATACTATGCTAAGGATTTGGACAAAGTAACCAAATCAGTGCCAAGGATTTTTACGATTGAAAAAAACTATTGTTAATGACAATTAAGTAACTGTTTGGAATTCATTACGCTGGTCTGTCAATGAAAAATAATTTACTTAGCATTTCAAGCTGCATCTTGGTTATCAAAGATTTATGGTTTAAGAGATTTTGATTACAATCTTCAAGTGTTCAGAGGTCATGGATTGCTGAAAAACTTAATTTTTATTGTATCAAAACTTGAATAAAAACAGAAAAAAACTTATCTTTAAAAATTCATTAATCACCAAATTTTAACACAAAAATTAAAATTTACAATATTATTCAAAAACACTACAAAATGTTTTGAAAACCATTAACATCTGAATAAAAAAAGAAAGAAATGTTGATTTTTCACAGTTTATATATATATATATATATATATATATATATATATATATATATACGAATTAAAAATTAACTACAGTCAAATAACAGAGATAATCCCCTTTTATCTGATTTTCAATATCTAACAAAGTGGGTGCTGAATTTCCCTTATTGTTAAGCTCTTTGTTCAAGCAGAAAATTCACTAAAACAAAGAGATGGTTGAGTAGCAAAAATAATCAGTCGGTAGTGAAAAACTATATTGTCTACATTTGCCATATGCTAAAATATATCAGGGATTATTGTCCTTTTCCTACTGAAATATATTGTGGATTATTATTATTTTGTCCTTCTTTACTTTTATTTTCTTACTGTCATAATTTGCTCAGGCACTTAATATATAATCATTGATGTATATAAAACAATTGATATATTTAATAATCCTCCTTGTGATACAAGATACTGTATTAATCAACCAAAATTCCTTTATAACATAATTTTCAATGAATGTTTATAGTAAAATTGTTTGTATTGCATTCTACATATGCTTTTAGTATTTCCGCTATTATTTTAAATGTAATCATAAAGGGAATGAAAGTTTTTATGTAGTTTAATAAATCATACTTGTGATATAACAGGCTGCACAAAGAGACTGTCTTAAAAAAAAAATTAGTTGCAGTGCATTTTTATAGCAAGATAAATTGCAATGCATTCAATATATGCATTAATTATTTGTTATATCATTCTAAATATAATCTTTAGAGGGAATGAAAGTTTTTATGGATTTGTTTAATAAATCCAACTTTTGATATACATTACATAAAGAGAGCGCATATTGATTTCAATTCATATCTATTCTAAAATATTTTCCAATGAATTCTTATAGCAAGATAAATTGCAATGCATTCAATATATGCATTAATTATTTGTTATATCATTCTAAATATAATCATTAGAGGGAATGAAAGTTTTTATGGATTTGTTTAATAAATCCAACTTTTGATATACATTACATAAAGAGAGCGCATATTGATTTCAATTCATATCTATTCTAAAATATTTTCCAATGAATTCTTATAGCAAGATAAATTGCAATTCATTCTATATATACTTCTAGTATTTGCTACATCATTGTATGTAATCATGAGTGTAAATAAAGATTTTGAGATATTTGTTTAATAAATCCTACTTGTTTTTTAATAACAATGTTTTCCAAAGGAATACATAAAATTTTGCAAACCGCTGCATGGAGGTAGTAATTTAGGCACTTGCTAGCAGGTGAGTTTTGGGATTCCTTGCGAATCCTTGTCGCCACTTTTTGTGATGTTGGATGGCTTCGCTTGCCACTTTTGCTATGTCAAGTGAAAGCTCGTTATCACTTCCAAAAATGCTTGTTATATTCGAGACTTCATAGACGCCGGTACTAGTAGTAATGCCTTCCAATAATATCCGCACTGGTAATACTTGTCCAAGTAGTAATTGTCAAATAGTATAATGATCAGAAGAGAATTGTAATCCATATAGTAGTAGAGAGAGTGAACGTATAGCAATAGTGGATAGGCAAGAAGAGTGAACACTGATCGTATAGTCATCATGCTACTTCCTATTTATTCACTTCCTTTATGATCACCCGTCTTAGTGACTGGCAATCTAGTTTCAACGCCCAGTGTCAGCAACAACATTTACTTTTATACAATAAGTTGGCCTTAAGGTGGGGTCATTTTATTAAGTAATGGGCCGATACTTTCAGAATTACAACAGATTCATGTGTGAAAACCTAATAAAAACTTATGAGTGGTTAAGTTTTTCTTACAGATCCTAAATGGTGAGTTGGACCCTGTGTGACCCATTAATATTGCCTTGTGCAACACTAAGTTTTATAAATATCAAAAATATCTAGGAGACAACTTCAATTATGATGCTTCTGTCCTGAGTTCAAATGTCTTCAGACACATACTGATTTTTTTTTAATCCCTTTTAGATTTAATCTCTACAGTGAGGTAATCTTGAGAAAAATAGAATTCCTACCAGGATTTATTATTGATGGACACAATTTTAACAATATGCAGATGACACAGTGTTGATAGCAGATATAGAAATCAAACTGCAGGAACTCCTAGAGAAAGTAGTAGAGAAAAACAAGAGGAAAAGACTACACTTCAATTGTAAAATGAGAGAATGCATGGTTGTCAGTAAAAGGAACAGCTCAACATGTGAAGTACAAATTGGAAATACCAAAATCAAGCAAGTATGAAAATGTAAATATCAGGGGAGTGTTTTAACAGTCAGTTATGTGCTATGCATGATACACGCAAAGGCAATCATGTATCTTTTGATACATGACTGACAAGAAAGATTTTTTCCTGCAGTAGGTTGCCATTTCTTTCTGCAGTAAGTCAGTTGCCATCCAAGGCTATAAAACCTGGTCTGTCCTGCTATTTACCCATAGCTGGTAGGAGAAGAAGAGGATTTATACCTTTCTCAAGTGTATTAGCATGTAAGTGAATGTAATGGATTTGACTGGAATTTTAACTCAGCTCTGATTCCTCAATCCGAGCTGCTATCCATTACTCCACCATGCCTCCCAGTGATTTAACAGATGATGGAAAATGTGACACTGAAATCCGAACGTGTATTGGAATAGCAAAAGAGCCTTCCAAAAACTAAGCAAAGTATTTAGAAACAGGAAAATCTTGTTAGTAACAAAGAAAAGACTGTAATCAGTCCTCCTATATGGCATTGAATGCTGTACAATTTCATCACAGATGAAGCAAAGACTTGAGCTGGGAATACCATGGACAGAGCATGTATGCAATGAAGAAGATTTAAGGAAATGAGAAAAAAAAGTATGCTTTTACTTAGAACCAGAAAAAGACAGTTGAATTTCTAGGACACATAATGAGGAAAGAGGGTTTGTAAAATTTGATACCCACAGGTCATAGTGAAAGCAAGAGGGGAAAACCAAAAATCTACCTAATGAGCTTTGCAAATGATTGACAGAACAGGGACTGGGAGAGATAGTAAAAAGACAAATACTGCTAAGAGGTACAAAGAAAAGAAAGTTGTGGAGAGCCATGATTATTCACGTCTTGAAATGACATGACACACAGAAAAAAATTTCCAAATTACTTCCAACTGCACCAATTTGTGTTTTCACAAATGTACATATAAACCTATGCCTTTCTATACAAAGGGTTGCACTCAAAGCAACAACACATTGTTTACAATAGACTTTCACTTATTTTTTTTCTTACAGCCAAACAAGACCGGTGTCTGATTTCAAATCCATCAATCTGAAACTTTCTTTTAAGCTTCTGTAGCCGATATAAGAAAAGTCAAGCTGGATAATCAGGTTTGTTAACTGCTGTAGCCCTTGCCCTCTTATAAGAGGTCACCCCGACTAAATTACAGGCGGATACACTTTTTGATGTGAGGCGGCAAAAGATTTTCCAAGCAAGGGATAATCCGACAATCACCAAAGCGGAATAAACAAGACCACTCTTTCTTTCCTCCCCAATATCCCCTCTCCCTACCAGACGTTCTGCACCAAATTTTGCAAAAACTTGTCTGGAATATCAAAATCAATAATCAACCGATATTTTATCAGAAATAAATATAAATCTGTTCACAGAATGCTTCAAAAGTTTATAAACACTAAAAGTCAAAGAGTTAGCAAGACTGATCACTAAAAGAGGAGAGACCTTTATTTCCCTTTGTTTTAAGTAAAACAAAGATTTTTTGTTTTTTTATTGAATGACAAGACCATTTACCCCAGACTGCCAGAATTTAAACAATTAATGGATTTTTAATCTGACATTATTTGTTATTGCTATAAACATCATATTTAGCAGGAACACATATTTGAGTAGACATCTATTTTTTTTCTTTATTTTTTTTTCTTTATAAAACCTTAATGTTTATTGGTCTAAAGATTGAGAAACCTACTGGACAAAATGTGCTTCCCAACAGGAATTGAACGTGTATTCACTTTTTCAATCCAGGAATCACTTTTAAGCTAGGTGTGTCTTATCATTAGGCCATGAGAAGCCATCACAGCAAAGCAAAGGCTTAATTGCCCTATTTAAGAAATGCATTTTTTTTTATACCGAAAACATAAACAAAGTAATTTTTTTAGTAGGGAATATTTTTTAATCCAACATCTCTTATTAAATATTATATTTAATGGGAACATGTATTTGAATAGACATCCCAGCTTTTTTAAACAACAGAATTGAGCCTTGCTTTGCTGTAATGGTTTACTATAGCTTAACAATAATAACATGCCTAGTCTGAAGCTTTTATCAGATTATAAAATGAATACAGGTTTGATTCTGATAAAGATGCACAAGATGATCTAGGCTGGTAGATATTAATCACACTGTTTAAAAAACTGATGTTTATTCAAATTCATGTACCTACTAAATATTTACACCAATAAGTTACAATATTCAAAACTGATCTCCCTGATGTACTGGTCTTTATATAATTATTTATATGAAAGTAACTTGATTTAGTGCTTTTCAGATGTTTAAATGCATAATTGTTTACATGATTCAAAATATATCTACTCCCACATCTAGGATATTAGTAAAGATAACCCCCTTCAAAGAGCAGAGCACAATAACTGGTAAAAATATTTAAATCTGATATATGAAAACATAATAATAGCAAGGACTTAAAATATACAGTTATAAAAAGCATGGGCAAATTGGTATTAATAGTCTCCTGGACATAAAGTGAGGGATCAGTTTTCTACTGTTATTAAGTAAGAGACAGATCCCCAATAATTACTACAGACTTACATATGAAATAAACTGATAAAACGAAGGACTTCTGTTGAAAATGACATGGGAAAAGTAGTATTAATTCAATATTCTCCTGGACATAAAGTGGGGGATCAGTTTTCTACCAGCATTGTATAAGAAACACATCCCCGCCCTGTATTAATCATTTTTCTTTAAAACTAAATTCTACCCAAAACAAGGCCCTAAATCCACTCAAAGTAGAGGATTAATGAATGAGGTATGTGACATAAAATAACAGGAAATAGGAAGTGTAGATTATGAGGATATGGGGGATAGAAAACTATTGACCCGAGATTTGAAGAAGTTAAGATTGTAGTTTTCTGAGAAGCATCTAGATGGGAATCTGTTCTGCAAATTAGTGGTTCTTGAGAAGATTAAACTGTTAGTGGATAAATGTCTAGGAAGCTGACCTCACTGATTATTACATCTGAGTAGTGAGTTTGATATAGCCTTGTACCAGACAATACAAAACTTCATAAAAAAAAACCTTCATTGAGGAGCAATGATTAGGAAGTTATTCCTGCTGACCATTACTACTGTTCTGAGTGAGAGCCTCAATGTCACTTTGTGCTATACTACAAGAGTTGGCTGGAAAGTTCATAAGCAGACCAAGCAGCTATTGTATTCTGGTACACTTGCATGTCTCTTAGTCTACTAACCAATGTGTCTACTTACATTTTATTTACAGGGTGCAATTGTTGCCATTTTATATTTTTAATTTCCTGCACTCACATTGTTTCTGATTTTGTTGACTGCACAGTATAGTAGGGTCAGTTGCACACTGTGAGAAAAAGCACCATGATGCAATTCAGTCCACCAATAATTTGGAAACAGCATGCTGTACTACTTGGCCTTCATGCCAGAATCTCCAATACGAACATTTCAGTGTGTTTGGGGATCAATCTGAGGATGGTGCAGAAGATTCAGAAAGAATTAGAGGAGTCTAATGGTGATTATGAAGGTACAGCAGCTTGGAAAACTCACTCTGATTGTTCTGATAAGAAAAGAACTCCCAAATTTGTTAGTAAGGGACTCAGACTCAACATGGAGGCCTATATCAAGTGCCTTGAGAGGGTAGTGTAGCCCTGGGTCAAGAGGGTGGCTGCTGGAAGACTTTATGTCTAGAAACAGAACTCTGCACCATGCAACACAAGCAGGAGAACCCAGTCATGGCTGTCAGATAATTTTTACAACCACATCACCCCTTACATCTGGCCATTTAACTGCAACCTCTTGATTATTATGTGTGGGGTGCAGCTGAGCAACAGATCAACAAAACTCTTTGTAACACCAAAGATGAACTGAAGGCAAGGATTATGGCAGCATTCACCAACTTAAACAAGGAGATTGTTCAGAAGAGTTGCAGGAGATTTTAAAGTCGTCTGGAGGCTGATACTAAATTCTAAAATATGTTGGAGTAATTTGTCAACAATTCAAGAGAAAAATCATGCTTTCTATAAAATCAGCTCTAGATTCTCCAATGGCTATCATACATAGCATGCAACTCATTCAGTTGTCTAAACTACCAGCTATATACTGCCATTTTCTTAGATTAATTAAAAATGGTGTTATAATACTCATATAAGCTCGTAGTTTTGGTTAATAATATTGTAATGAAAACCACTCAAACAAAAGATTATTGAAGAAGCCGTTTAATCACACGGATTAATAATACAGCAATAGTAAATGCTATAGTTAATGCATAGTTAGCGCAGCAATGCATACAACACACTTTGCAACCACTTCCTATGAGCAAACATCTTACTCATAGTGAGTGAACGAGTTTATGTCCAACAATTAGTCTAGAGCAGGTCTGTTGTTTGTATGTTTAGGTTTCAAGTGAATGAATCTTTTGTCTTAAGACAATTCTTCATCAGATTTCATAAACTAATGTTAGAGAATCACAAAGAATTTTGTCAAATAACATGACCCATATCATATGAGCAATTCCAACAGCAGCAATAACTAAAACAGATAGCACATGTAAGGGAAAAGGAAAATAATGATATAATCAAGATGATTATTTTTTGCACTTTTTTAAACAAATACCCTGGCTGTTGATTTCACTTGTGGAAGTCCTCTGCCCAACAATGAAGATATTTATAATGTTAAAAGAATATATCAGATTTATGAAATAAAAGGCATCATTATATCTTGGTTATCATGATTTTATTTTGCAATTAGTAATCTTTTAATTTCTTTTCCTCTTTCAATGTTGATGTGATTTTCTTTGCAGCTTTTGTAACAAGCATAACAAGACTAGATCATTATTATAGGGGTGAGCATGAACACAAACTCTATTAATTTTCCTATAATAGTATCATTATTTAATTTTCCTATAATAGTATCATTATTTAATGAACAATTAGATATGATTTCCATTTCAGGTTTTGTAACAAATAAACAAAAATTGGCTCATTATTATTGGAGTGAGAATGGGTGTAAATCTCATTAAGTTGCAAATTCAATTGGAAATTGCTTTATTCTTTTTTAAAGCATTTTTAGTGATATTGCTCTAAAAGAAATCTTGTTATGATGTGCTATTTTTGCTGTGTTACTGTAACCAGTGGTGGATCTATTTTGAAACTAATAAAGCTTAAGCTTCAGGGCCCCTAATCCCGGAGAAGCCTCATAAGTAAATTTTTTTAATGTAAATTTTTCAACAAAATCAATGGGCTTTGTTTTTCTTAAATGTTTGTTATTAAAATAAGGCCATTTTAGTGATATAATCGTAAGCCAATAGGTTTAAGTTGCTAATGTTGGCATTAGAATATGCTCTAATACCCATTTTTTATGGCCTCAAAATTCCCCTGTAATTGGTCAAATCTCAAAATTTTGTTAGGGGCTTGCAGCACCTGAATCCCCAGCTGTATGGGCTCATTGAGCTCAGCAGAATCTATTCATAGGCTACATTTTAGCAGTTGGATCCTCAAATCTATTGTTGCTGGTTATTATTCAGGGCCCCAAAAATCTAAGTTCACCACTGACACAATACAAAAATTTAGCAAATGCTTCATTATTATTATTACCTTACGTAAAAGCTGATATAAGGGGAAGAGGATTTATGCCTTTCCTAAAGTGAATGTAAGCTAATTATTTGTATAAAATATTTTTATATAAACTACTTTGCCATATGTCAGAAATTTGTCTTCAAGCCCAAGTAAAAAGCCTAAATTTTGATAGCTGGTTTGATTTGACTTTGTTTTATGACATATCAACTTCAATGGGTCATTTAATGCCAACAATTTTTTTTTATCTGGTAATATTTTTGTATTGTCAAAAATCTATTTCTGGTAATATTTTTTTCCTCAAAATTGTATAGCTGGTAATATTTTTTTTTCAAAAACATATTACTGTTGGTAATATTTTTTTTCAAAAACGTATTGCTGGTAATAGTTTTTTTTCTTCAAAAATTTATTTCTGGTAATAATTTTTTTACAAAGTATTTCTGGTATTAAAACCTATTTTTACACTTTCAAAATGCTTTTTACCTCAGTTTTGGGGCTAACTATTTGCCCATAACAAGTGCTACCACCCGGGGTCAGGGTGGACCTGGGAACACCAGCAATTAAGAGGTGGTTCCACGCTCCTCAAAGCCTCTTGATCAGAGGCCTTGCTGTTGGATGTAGTTTATCGTCTTACCCTGGACACGGATGTAGTTTATCATCATACCCAGGACAGATTTTGAAAGCTAATTTTCAAAGCAAGCATGTACACAGCCCTGTGGGTGAATTATTTTCAACTCTACAACCCTTCTCCTACAGATGAAACATTGCAAACCTCTCACTACTTTATCACTATTTCTGTAGCAATCATTTTGATGAGCCACATTCCTTAATTCCAGCAGTTCTAATCTTAACAACTAAAATCTGCTATTCCACCTACACTGGCACAAACCATCCATATTACATGAGTAAGAAGAAAGTTCCACTCATACAGTTTCTTCCCAAGAACTGCTACTTTGTGGAACAGACTCCTGAGAGGATGTTTTGCTGATCACTACAATCTTAACTTCTTCAAGTCGAGGCTTAACTTACCTTTCCCACATATGATGCTAAACTATACTGCTTACTTCCTCTTCTTACACTCATAAAACAACTTAATTCAATAACCCTCTACCTTGAGTTACTTTTTTACTTTTACTGGGTGAACATTAATGGTAAAAAATAAAAAAAAAATAAGCAGGCCCTGTCTACAGAAAAGATTGATGTGACAAAGTTCTTACCTCTAATGTTTTTCTTAGTCTTCTACCACGTGAAAATACACTTAAATACATAGTAAGGCTTGCTGGAAGGTTATTTCTTGCCAATGCTAGAAATCAATGAAAGACTGATGTAACACAATATTTTATCTTGTGCCTGACTAAATAAAACTGAATAAATGTAGGTACACTTTTAAAGTGTTGGTCACAGAGCAATACTCAGCTCAGCAGATTAATCTTACAGATTATTGCTAAAGTGTGTTTATTCTTTACTGAGTGCTCCAATAATGTAGCCTTGTACCAGACTAAGCTAAAAGTTCTAAGCAACACTGTAACTTGTCCTAAGGCTGAGATCACTGTGTATTTCCCAATGATACCAGATACAGGTTTTTTTAGAGCCCAGGTAAAAGCCAGGATTTTGAAGGCATGATTTTTAAGCTAGTGTGAAGCCAATCTTTTTAAATAGGTAATACTATCTTCTTAAAACTCACACTCAACCTCAAGTGGAACTCATACATATGAGCCATTGCTAAAGATGCAGGTAAAATGATGGCTCCCCGTACCACTTCAGTAGGTACCTGATTCCACACGCTATCCTCTACCAGATAAGGCCAAAAATAGAATACTGTTGTCATATTTTGGCAGGAGCTGTACAAACCACACTTCCCAGCCTCAATCGTCCAAAAACATTTCCAAGTCCTTGTGGGTGACAAATTATTTCTCTCACAACCTTTCTCTCACAGATGTTATGTGTTATCACTACTTTCACAAAAAGTGCTTAGATGAACTACATTCCTTGGTTCCGCTAGGCCTGACCTTAATGCCAAGGACCCCGCCATGCCACTTACATTGAGGCAAACCATCCACATTCCCTCCATATTCAATCAGTGAGAAGTAAATTCCACTCGGAGCAGCTGCTTCCAGCATACCACAACACTGTGGAACCAACTCCCAAGAGGAGGTTTTCCCCGATCACTACAATCTCACTCTGTTCAAGTCTAGGGCTAACAGTTATCTTCCACTCTTATCCATACAAAATGCGTCCTAATATAACCCTCTACCTTGAGTGGCTCCTAAACTTGTACAGAGTGAACCTTACTGAAAAAAAATAAATAAATAAATAAACAAAGCATCACCAGTAGAATCATCACAAAATGAACCAATCAATTTGTGACATGGTAGGATTCTGAAGGTTTCATTAGTCAAACAAAAAATATTGGTGTAACACAGTCTTCTTAACTCTATCCTTTTGGCTTTGAACCTTATTGTTAATAAAGAGAGCCAGCAGTAGAATATATATAATAAGAGCCAATCTATTTGCAACACTGTGGCAATAGCATTAGAAACAATGACAGAAAATGATATTAGCAATAAAGAAAAGAATAATGATCCTGATACTTGTAGTAAAAATGGTTATGATGATAATATTCATGTTGAATAATTGCTGGACACAGATCAAATGGTCAAAATCAATTCTTCCTCTGCTGATGCATTCACAGAACATGCCCAGCTTTCATCTTATACTACCATCCTCCCAGTTAACAACACTCACATCTATTCTTTTAGAAGCAATAAAAGCTTTTTGCCTGGCTACTTCCTTTATACCCAAACAGAAATAAATATTCAAAGCATTCACACATTATCTGTTCCAGCTTTCAGATTTCTCAAGACCAAACACACTGACCATAAGCAAAAACATTTTCTTTTAATGTCAAGATTGAAAATTCTGTGAGAAACCATTGTTTTAGGGTCAGCATGACCAGTTCTAGGCAGAATTTATTATTTTCCACAATTCCCAATTTTTTCTGTTTACCTATTGTCTGTCAAGAAATTCAGCTTTGTTTTGTTTCTTACATATTTTTTTTAATCATGTCCTCATTCACCAACTGAAAATTCTTGGTCCTCATCTCCAAAGTGCCATCCTCTGACAAAAGGCTATTTTCGTCTTTACTCCCAAAACATATGTCATTTTCTTCTCACATCTTATCTATAATATCATGAGGAACCTACTCTATTATGACACTGGTGTAAGATAGGGAGAGGGATTCTTCTACTATGACAATGGTGGTTGAGGTGGAGGCCTCTTCCACTGTGACAATTGTGATTGGTGGGGGCTCTTCCACAGAGACAATGGTAGATGAGAGGGGAGCTTCTTCCACTATGACAATGCTGGTTAAGGGGGGCAAACCGTTTCCACTGAAACAATGCCATTAAGGAAGGGGCTCTTTCCACTGAGACAATGGCAGTTAGGAGAGAGCTCCTTCCACTACTCTGCCTTCAATCTGATAATGGATTTTTTGACTTGGTCAGTGGCACCTCGACTTCCTTCTTCTGAATAAAACCCCTTAGTTTTAGTTGACTATTAAAAGATAACCCCAATTAATATATCAGTATGAACATGTTCAATACCAATGGATAGATGCTAGTTAATGCTTTTGATACTTTACCTGTTAAAGCCCCAAATAACATTAATGTTTCCTTTTTGAAATTCTTTTTGCCACTGCTCACTACTGTAACTAAACCTCTTTTAATATAATGCTCTTTAGTCACTGCAAAATCCCCATTTTTTAATTTCATAGTGAATACATATCAGGAAAAACAAGCATTCCAATGATATGAATCAACACTGTTATAGGAAAAAAATCAATTTTCTTGTTGATCAAATACTGATTATTGATTTTTTTTTAGCAGTGTTACTTGCAGCCTTATTCTCTTTTATAATTGTCTGATCGACAAGGTTTTTACTACGATATTACATATAATGGCCTTGCTTCATTTTTCCCTGCGACAACCAGAATTTATTGTGTCAATCTGTGTAATCTTTGGAGGGAATACAAGTTTTGATGTTATTAATAAATCCTACTTGTGATTCAAAAGGTTACAGAAACAGAATCCATTTAAAATTTAATTTCAGTGCATTTTTATTGTAACATAATTTTAAAAAAAACTATAAGATAATTTGCAATGTATTTGAAATACGGTTTTTAGGATTTACTGTATCCTTCTAAATGATTACATTTAGAAGGAATGAAATTTTGATATAGTTGTTTAATAAAATCTACTAGTAATCAGATTACATTATGAAATAGTATTAAAAATTAATTGCAATGCATTTTTATTGTAAAATAATTTCCATTGAATTCTTATAAGGCAATTTGCAATACATTCTGTCTATGCTTTTAGTATTTGCAATATCATTCTAGAAGGAAACTTTCTTTATTTGTTTAATAAATTTTAATTGTGATATAACAGGTTACAGAAACAAATCCCTTTAAAAATCAATTGCAATGCATGTATATTTTAAAATAAATCATAATGAATTCTTAATTACTTAAAATTTAACTAACTGGAGAAAAGAGTACTGAACTGCTATATCCTACCAATCATATTTGTAACATTGTCGCAATAGCAGGATTTTGAAGGCTTCATTTGTAAGACAGTCTCTCTTAAAAATACTTAGTGTAACAAAGTCTTTGTAATCTGGTACAAGCCTACATTAGCAGAGGAAAAAAAAGGTGGAAAAAGAAAGTAAAACAGAAAGAAAAGAAAAAGAGAAAAATGGGAAAAGAAGAAAAAAAAGGAAAAAAGAAAAGTAAAATGATGAAAAAGCAAAGAAAAAGAAAAAATGACAAAAACAAATAGTAAATGATTCAGTGCTTTTTTTACTGGCAAAAAAATAAAATGAAAAAGAATGAAATTAAGTAAAAAGTAAAATAAACCCAGACTTGCAAAATGTCAGATTTTTTTGTTGTATTTGGTAAAAATGACTGTCCTTAAGACAAAAAAAGAAATCCTTTGACCAAGGTTTTTTTTTTTTTTTTTTAATTGGCCAATAATTGTCCTTGTATGAAATCAGTATCTTGCCAGTTTATTTTCAAAAAACAAGCAGGCACTCTATTGGCACAATACTATCTAATCTTTAATGATTAAAGCCTTGCTGTTGTGTAGATAATAATATTGTGCCAATAAAGTGCCTGCTTGCTTTAAAAGTTTAATGTTGTTGAGCTAAGCTTAGCTACCTGCTGAATTAGTAAAGAGAAAAGAAGCACTAAAGCAAATTTTCTTATCAAAATACAGGATACGAGATTTACGATCATTTCAAGTATAGGAGAAACCACAACTTCATTCCTTCCTTCCATTCTTTCCTCTTTTAGCCTAGTAAGGCTTTAGCAGCCATTGTTCCATATGTTCATTCATTATTCCTTGTAGCCTTGTTGTTGCTATTAGCAACCAGAGACATGTGCTCACTGCTGCTGCTGCTGCTGTGAGTGACATGGAACTGAAGTTGTGTTCTCATACTTTTCTCTCTCTCGGAGTCAAAGTTCCTTCTTTGCCTGATTTCTTTCTCTCTTCTGCAGTTATTTCTTTCTAGCGCTTATCACCTGTGATAGAAAAGTACTATGGAAAGAAAGAGATGAAATTGTTTTTGCCTTTTATTTATTTATTTTTTTTTTTAAATGAATGTGTTTAATCTTTCTCTTTAATGTGATAATTATCCACATTCAATTTAATTGGTTGATAAGTTTATTATTAACAAAGATTTAAACACAGGAGATATGAATGAATAATGACAGGAAAAAGAAAAGGCAACATTAGATCTGATTAATGTGACAAAGTATTTTGTCCTTCAGTTAATTAAATAATAATATCCAATATCTTTTTCTGTTTGGACTTGCATAAAAAATATGCTGCATCATCAACTATTTATTATTATAACTACTACAGCTATTATTACGATTACTATTGCTACTAGTACAATTATTTAAAATAGTACTACTACTACAATTATTAGTACAATTATTAATACTATATTACAATTACTACTGCTACTAGTACAATTATTAGTACTATTAATAATACTACTAATATTTTTACTAATATTACTACTACTGCTATTATGATGAAAATTGTTATTCACTGTCTGTACATATTTTTCTGCAACATTTGGACAATAAAAATAAAACAAATCTCAAAGACAAAAAAGTGATAAAAATAAAAAAACTAGTTTTATAAACTTGCTTCTTTAATAATATTTTATCAGTTGTCTCCAAGAATTTCTTATTTCAATTATTTAAAGAAATCCATTGCCCATCAAAAATTCAATAAAGTAATTAAAGAAATAAAAAATTTTAAATGGCTTCACCCACCCTCATTTTACCCTTTATGATCTAAGCTCAGATCACCCAATGTCCTTAAATTAACATTGCACTAAATGTAAAGAAAACAAAAATCATTAACCCCCACCCACCAAAAATGCTCCAAAATTACACCCTCTAGAAAAGAATTTGTCATAACATGTTCTGTGACAAGTGTCTGCAAAACTGTTGAAAAATACATCAAAAAATTAATTTTAGAAACTTTTTCTTGAAGAAAAAAAGGTTGTCAAATCTTATTGTTGACCTCAGAATTAATGAAGTAAAAGTCTAATATGAGTCAACTTCTACTCACAATCTGTCAGCCCTTAATTGCTTTTACACAGCAATATCAAACTATAAAAACAATGTATTGCTATCAGCCTGATTGTTTGTTGTTAAAGAGGACATTTTGGGAGATTTCATTGAAATTTTTCAAAAAGGTTAACTGGGTGAATTTATAAATGAACATCAGATTCTTGAGACCTCAAAAATTTTCCATTCATTTTTGACAGGTGGGTGTCTGCATTTTTGTGCATAGAATATATCACATTTGTGAATTCTTTTTTAAATACTCAGGTTTTGAAACAAGACAAAAATAATGTTAATGTTCAACAGACAAGAAAAAATAAATAATATTCAGATTAATTTACAATTTTGGACATTTTTTTTCAAAATACAAAAGGAGAATAAAATTATTTGTTCTCATTTTGAAAAAACTAAATATGTGGAAGGTCCTGGGTTGGTTTGGAAAATTTTACAATATATCAAACCTTTTTGTGTTATTTAATATCAGAATCACTTTTTTCTTTTTTTTTTCTTTTTTTAATTATATATCAATCCATAGGAAAACACTGCTCTATAGGTAAACATATACAGTGTGCGATGAATAAATTGTCGTCTAAATTATGCAAAAATGAAAATAACGCTGACATTTTAACAGATATATTTACCAAAATTACACAAAAATATCTTGAAATACTAAAGAGTAAATTTATTCAATAAAATCAGCATTATCTTAAACCACAGCCTCCAGACGACATCAGAATCTCCTGCAAGTCTTCTGGACAGTCTCCTTGTATAAGATGGTGAATGTTGCCATAATCCTTGCCTTCAGTTCATCTTTGGTATTACAAGGAATTTTGTTGGTCTCTCAGTCTGGGGAGTTAGGTGGCCAGATGTAAGGGGTGATGTGGTTGCAGAAATAGTCTGACAGCCACGACTGTTGTTTTCCTGCTTGTGTGGCATGGTGCAGAGTCCCGTTTCCAGACATAGGGTCTTCTAGCAGCAACCCTCTTGACCCAGAGCAGTACTACATCCTCAAGGCACTTGATATAGGTTTCAGTTTTGAGTCTGAGACCCTGTGAGAAGATGAATGGAGGCATAACATCGCTATCATGAGTGATCACTCCAAACACCTTCATAATCACCATTAGATTCATCCAACTATTTTCCAAATCCTCTGCACTGTTCTCAGATTGACTCCCACTCTGAAATATTCATATTGGAGCTTCTAGCATTAATGCCAAGCAGTACATCATGTCATTTCCAAATTTTGGTCAAAATGAATTTTGTCATGGTGCTCTTTTTCTTAGATGGTGCCCAACTGACCCTACTATACAGTGCAGTCAACAAAATCAAAAACAAACAATGTGCATATGCAAAATTGAAAATATAAAATCACAACAATTTACCCATTGCACCCTGTATAGTGAGTTGGATTGGTGGTTTCATGATATTTCAGCTCATGTTAGGTTATTTAATGTCTCTCAATAAATATTAGTCAGATTTATAACAGAGTCTACAGGTAATCTTTGGTCAGGTTTATACTTGATTCTCATGGCAAATATTGTTCATTCATACCTGAGTATTTAAACAACTACTCAGTAGGTAAACCATTCTTTTGGTGGAGAGGAATCTTATGTCATCCTGCAGGGATGCAGTTAGTATCTTGTAGGTCTCACCAACAGGATTGGAATGACAACGATAATGGTATAATCATAATGGTATTCTTTCTTATCATTGCTATTTTATGCCTTTCCATCTGGACTGGTCTTTCAAACTTTTACTCAGGGTTTTTGATATCCACCCATCAATCCTGTCTGTCTTTCATCTCCACCCCTTCCCTCTATCAAATAGAATAATATATATATATATTATACCAATTCAAATCTTTACAAGACATGTTATACTACTTCCATAGCGTAAAATCATGATTTCCTACATATTTAAAAAATAAGGAGCAAGTTCCATTTAGACAGAACCCTTCCCAAAAAATTGCAACATTGTGGAACAAACTCCAATGTGGATGCTTCCCTGAACACTACAATCTTAACCTCTTCAAGTCAAGGACCAATCATTATCCTCCTCATAATATTCATTTCATAGCATCTCTTTCATTTGTAACACCCACCTTATTTATAATAACCATTTAACAGTAACTCTCTACCTTGAGTGCCTCTCGAGCTTTGTATTGGGTGAAATTAGGATTATTAAAATAAAAGAGGGACAGACCTTTAGGTTAGTAGTCTCTACTGGTCATAATAGATTTTGTCATTATCATTATTCAAACACCATTTTTTAATGCCTTTTTATACATTTGCAATTAAAGTAGGCATGCATCTGAAATTAAACAAATTGTTTTCAGGGCTTGATTTTTTGCAACAAAAAGATCACTTTAGAAATTATGAAAATATCTAAGATATCTAAAAAAGCAAACAAACAAAAAGCTGCTTAATTACAGCTTTTATTAGTAGGATTCGTACGAGTCATTTTATTGCCAATAAACACAAATGATTATTGATCTTGTTATTAAGATCATTTGCCTCATTTTAATTCTTCAATTTTTAAGACTTTCAATCCATATGAAGAGGAAAGAGACTTGATTCTCAAAAATGTTTTGAAACTAAATCTCTCCAAGCAAAACTATTAATGCTTCTGTTGCTGTGGACAGACATCTTTACAAAACTTACATTGCTGTCAACTTATATATATGTTTACAAGATACCATAAAATTTTGGTCTGTGCTATAAACTAACTAGTACTTAGGTTTTGTATTTTTATTATATTGCATGTTGGGGTGTTGTTTGCCTTAGTCTATACTGCAGAATATCTGACTAAAACCAAAAATGGTGGTGCCATGAGTAATCACCATTAGTATCTTTATAGTCAGTTGCTTCCAGTAAGTGGCAATTCCTATTTTCCCCAAAATGGACCAGCACAGTAATACTATAACAATGCAGTATTTTCATCCAAAGGCAAGAAGAATTGGACATGAGGATTCGTCAATGTGCTCCATCCTAAGGAATAAACGAACCAAATACTCAAAATTATACTAAATATGAACAGAAATCAATGAGAAACTTCCAGAATTTGTTAACAGAAAGAGTCTAATATTCCATTGAGACAATGCTGGACTGCATGATTCTTTGATGACCAGGTAGAAATTGCTGAAGCTTGGTTCACTTATATGACATTCAACAGGCAATACAGCTTTGTATGACAATTTATTCTAGTCTGTACAAGAATGTCAATTCCCTGAAAGACTATAAAATGTACTAAGAGCAATAGTTTTGCTTGGAGAGATTTGGTTTCAAAACGTTTTTGAGAACCAGATCTCTTTTCTCTTTATATGGATTGAAAGTCTTAAAAATGAAGAATTAAAAAGAAAGCAAATGATCTTAATTATTTGCCAAGAATAATAAAGTTCTTGAAAGCTGAAATTACAAAACTGTTGAAAGATGGCACCAAATAATAGAATTAAATCACAAATTTGTTGTTTTAATAAAGTTACTCTTAAAAACAAGTTGTCTTTTATTATTTAAACCAAGTAAACTTTTTGGCCAATCTATTAACAATGGTTTACTAGCAGAGTATATGAATGAAATCAAAATGGTAGCACCCATGAGAAATTACTGTCAGCATTTTTATAGTGATTTATTTCTTGTAAATGGCAATTTCCTTATTTCCTCAAAATGGGTCAGCAGAGCCAAGCAACAATGATACAATGCAGCAGTGTTAAATATTCAGAAGATTTCCATCCACCCCTGAATTTAGGATGCAGATATTCCATTTTAGCATGTGAGCAGATACTGTGAATAATTCAAAATTTAATCATTTAGTACTTGTGTTCTGGTAAAAAAGTAATGAAAAATAAGTTTGAAGACATATATTTGACTTATTTGCATATGGGAGGAGCACGCCATGAATGATTAGGCTGGAGAAGTGCACTGAAAAGATCAATATGATAGAAATAGACTGAAATGAATGTTTAATATAGAAATGTACTGAAAAGATTAATATGATAGAAGTAGACTGAAATGAATGTTTAATATAGAAATGTACTGAAAAGATTAATATGATAGAAGTAGACTGAAATGAATGTTTAATATAGAAATGTACTGAAAAGATTAATATGATAGAAGTAGACTGAAAAGAATGTTTAATATAGAAATGTACTGAAAAGATCAATATGATAGAAGTAGACTGAAACGAATGCTTAATATAGAAATGTACTGAAAAGATCAATATGATAGAAGTAGACTGAAAATATAGAAATAACTGAAAATCAAGGCAAAAAGCGATTGTCAGTTATCAGGAGTTAATGAAAGCATTACTGACAAAATAGGATGATTCTATGTACTGGGTTGGACAAAGAAATTGTTCAAGTTATTAAGTAAATTTTCTACTTAATAAGTGAACAAACTTTTTGGCCAACCTAATATAATCTAACTGGATTGAAAATACTTTCAGAGAAATTACTTGAAAGTCAAGAGAAAACAATTGTTAGTGATAATGCAAGTCTTAGTAACAAGTTGAATATTGTTATTATTTGATATTAATTTGATTTGGCCTTCTGTTTGGAGATATTTGATTAAGAAGAAGTAATTCTCAATAGAAAGCCATTCAGAGAAATGAAGAGTTAGTAGAATAGGTTGAAAGAAAACTAATTGTGCTAATGTCATCTATTCTTAAGATGGTGATGTCATCCATTTCAAGATTCTTCAAATAAGAAGCATTTGAATGCTTGCATTAAAAGTGTCTCTGTGGAGAAAAAGTTTAACTGGGAAAGTGTATTCTTTGGAAATCAGGACTTACAGGTGCTGAAAAGACCTGACCTACTTCCTAAAAAATCACTATTTTGATGTTTGGTCTTTGAACTACAGTCATTTTAATGACCCTTGGACTTACAACCAACTTTTATAAAAATCACAAAATAAAAATTAGAAAAGAAACACAAATTTTAAAATCCAACTTGTCGGTATTGTACAATGTATAACAACTTTGATTGTGATTGATTTCTCTTTCTTCAAAATGAATATAAATAAATCAAATTAAAAAATAAATGAAAATTTACTTGTATCATATTTACAGTATGCCAACTAATGCAATGTAATGTACAGAAAATAGAGCTGATTTTTTAATTTGTTTCTTACATTTACTGTTAAGTACACTAATGTACTGTATAAAGATTGAGAAATAAATCAGAAATATTACAAACTAGCTTAAAAGACACCCTATTGGTTGGCATTTAAGCTAGCTCCTGCGGACAGCTCTTCATTGGGCCTTCATCACAATAAGTAGGGAAGAACTACAGAAGAACTCAAAATTGATTGCTGAATTTAAGTATTACATTAATGTTTAAGCTTACCTTTTAAAAATTCAATGATAATTCTTCTGCTTAATTTAAAGACAATTTGATGTATGTAGGTCCTTCCTTTCTGTAAAAACAATTATTTTTATTTCATGGGTGACTTCTGCTGAATTTTGAAATTAAATTTGATTATTCCCAAATTTATTTCCAAGTTATAAAAATTGTTATTGTATAATTAATTTATCATAAAAAATCATGTTAAAAATCATCAAAAACAACCATAGTAATGAAAACTTGGGAATCTAAAATTTCAGGATTGTGGATTCAGATTTGACCTGGAATGTTTTTAATTTGCTCATGGAGTCGGCCTGATCCCAGAATGATATAATATGTTAGGCTACAGCCTCTTGGAGTAAAGTTGAAATAGTGTGACACAGTGACAGTGACATTCGCATTTATTATATAGATGGAGTAAAAATGACATTAAATGGAGATGGTTGACTCAAACCTTTTACAAATGTTTTATACATGAAATAATGGTCAGGTAACTTCTCAATTTGTGACCAACTTGTTTAATGACCAGGTCATTGGAATGGAACATGGTTGTTAAGTGAGGAATGGCTGCAATGATTTTAGGAAGTGGATCAGGCCAAGGACTTTTCCACATCTCTTACTTCCATTTCCACACCCTTATTCAAGAGTAAAGTTATGTATGGCTTTGCTGAATTCAAGAGTTGACACAAACCTTTTACAGTTGTTGTATACCTGAAATAATGGTCAGGTACAACTTCTCAATTTGCGACCAACTTGTTTAATGACCAGGTCATTGGAATGGAACATGGTTGTTAAGTGAAGAATGGCTGCAATAATTTTAGGAAGTGAATCAGGCCAAGGACTTTTCCACATCTCTTACTTCCTTTCCACACCCTTATTCAAGAGTAAAGTTACATGTGGCTTTGCTGAATTCAAGAGTAAAGTTATATACGGCTCCGCTGGATTCAAGAGTAACGTGCGTTGTCTTGCGCCCCGGTGGCTGGAACAAACTCTCTTGAGGCATTTGATGGTGGCTAAAACTGGTGTGGTGGTGCGAGGTGGGTAGGTGTAAAGCATTTTCTTTACCTGTCACAAAGAAACCCTTCTCCATTGCCTGTGATCTGGGAATTAATTACTTCTAATTTGTAAGTCTCCCCCTTTTCTTGGTGATGATTGTAGGTCTTAATCCACACCCCCAAAACTTCTTCCTTCTCTTCTTAGCATCAGCCACTACTACCCACTCTGTGGGCATGGGTAGCTCCTCCTCCCTCCTTGGTGTCTCCTCTGCACCTACTACCCTTCAGTGGGCATGGACAGCTTATCCTCCTTTCTTGATTTCTCTTCTGCTCTGTCACCTCAGCCACCCAGTGAGGACTAATTCCAAGTTCGTTAATTAAAAAGAATTATTACCCTGCCACCAGAGTTGAACAAAAACAGATGGCCTTTTCCAAGGGAAAACCTTTATCTTTACAATATGTTTTGTTTATAATTCTTATCCAATTCCATCCACCTCTGGCTTCCGGCTAGCATCATGGCGACAGTCATTCATCAAAATGTCAAAATACTGCCATGTGTTTCTAGTATAAAAATTAGGTCAAGAAATTATTATTTTCAAACCTGCCGCTTCTGCAGAGAAATTCTCCAAGTCAATTTTATATTTCTTTGTTGTCCAAAATCAGACACAGGCCACATGGCCCCCTCGTGTCCTTTGGTTTGCAGCAGAGACACTCCCTAAGTAAGCCTTATCTCTAAATTCTTATTTAAAATTATATTCAACTCTTCACCTTGGTTCCATGAATAATGCTCTTGGTGGGCATTATTAATCGTAAAAATTAAGTGTTTCTCTCAGCTGGTCGTCTGGTTCGTTTTAGAATTTTCCATTTTCTGACTACTGATAGTTTATCAGTATACTGTACTTGCTATTCAAAAACCTCATACATATTTACCAGCAACCAAAATAGTGCCACAATGCCACTAAGATGCAAGGGGCTACTGGGAGTGAAAGAGAATGACTTTAGAAAGACCTGGAAATCCAATCCTAAACAGAAAACAATGGATAAACCCCTACTCCAGTTCAAATATAATGATAAAAGATAAATTTCCTAAGTCACTCAGGAAAAGCACTAAATATGGACATTTTGCCTGATCCTTCCTACTCTCGTGGCTTTGCTCCATCTATCATCTTTTCAGATCATTACAAGGATTTTTAGAGTAAAACAGTTTATTAATTGTGAAAAAGTTAAAACTTATATTGAATGTTTTAATTGTATCAAAACAAAGAATTTTATACTTGAGACATCAATAATTTACCAAATAGACGGGATTATGTTATCAATAATAAAGGGAAATACTTTGATGAAATAGATCAATTAAGACACAAGTAGTATTTGTTTATTATCCATCTTCAAATGCAACAGAATTTTCTTTCCAACCAAAATGATGCCTCTTGAAAAACATTTAACTTCTTAATATTACAGTATTATGGTTTAAGTCTAGGCTCAATCCTAGCAGTTTTCAGCATCTTGGTAAATATTAGTCTACCAGCTATCTTTCAGGTCATATCTACAAAACTGACTTTTTTTTTTGTTTAGCATCACATTTAAAATGACTTGATTTGCGCATACACACATATTACAGGCACGTTTATCCAGGTTTTCTGAAACATTTTAATTTTAATTTTATCCATTTTCATTGATATCAATAATGACATTATTCCAAGGTTCACAAATTTTTTAAAAATTTTAGGCGATGAAAATAGTTTAGGGCTACGATCTATTATTCTTTTGTCCCATTTGTCAATGGAAGTGTCTGTTGTGAGCATTTGTCACAAGTGTTTAGGAATCATAATAAATCATACTGAAAAATGCTTTGCTACTCTTGTTTGAAAATGTATTGTTTTGATTTTATAATCTGTAAAGAATAAACAGAATCATAGAAACTCATATTAGAAATTGCTTCATATGTGAGTGATTTTAAAAAAAGTACCTCCTCTTGAATAAATACCAGTCCTAAAGCTCCTGTTTCTAAATAAGAACTTTAGGTGCTTATTCAAGGAAATACACTGTGTCATACTATGGATTTACTGATCCATTATACAATGTGCATTTTGGCAGCACTCCTTCATTAATACATGCTTTACTAAAGACTACTGATAAAGAACACTTTTTGTTCCTTTTTACTGTGTGTATTTTTATAATGTAATTGAGCATATACCAGTAGAGAGGCTACAGAAAATTGCTTAAATGTTTGAAATTTTGTCTGTTTCTTTAGCCTTTTTCAATATCCAAGTCTTTAAGAATTAGACACAAAAATTGTAATTCTGCATGGTAATTCAATACACATCCATACTGTTTATATAATAAAAAGAGAGAAAAAAACAAAAAAGCAACCAACATAGCAATTGCTGCTCAAATCTTAACAAAGAATAAGATAGATGTTCTAAAAACAAAACGGGAGTTGACTAATCACCAAGTTTTATTTCAGACTAAGAGCAGGTGGGCAAAAGAGAAAACTTAACAGTGTTCAAGTATCTTTCAGTCACCAGATCTTTCTCTTCACCTTCCTCCTCAAAGGATGAGGCCAAGTGCTTCTTAACCAGCTTATCTCTGAACTGCCCTTGGCAAGTAACTTAACATCTGCCAAGTAATTTTTTTCTTTTAAACTAACCACATCAGCAGACAAAGATTGAACTAAAAAAAATAAATTCATCTCCACTTTTATTTTTTTAAGAAAAAAAAAAAGAATTCTAACAATGAAAATATTTTTACATCAAACAACACCTGGTGTAGTGTTCTGGTATTCAAAAACAAAAAAACACACACAATGCCAGGATTCTGCCTTTTAAATAAACAGTTAAATTTTAGGTTTTTTTTTTTTTTTTTTTAAATCCTGGATCTTGCCCACAGAAGGAAGTTTAAATGAATCTCAGATCATTAAATCAGCTGCAGTCAATAGCTGTGATGATTGACTAACCATCAAGTAGAAAAACAAGTCTTTCCTTCCTCTCTCACCTTGTGTTGATGTGACCTGGAGCCAGGATAATTATAAAATCTGGCCAGAGCAATGGATGATGGGCCACCAATTATGGAATTAGAAAGTTGCATGTTTGTATTTTAAGTGTGTGCATGTTCACATATCATAAACAAAGAAGAAGCATACAAAAACTTGGGTTTCTATTAGGGACCATTTATTATCCCTTTTTATATAAAAACTATAGTAAAACAATGTTGTCAATGTCTCTTGGGTATGACCAAGGAGTCATGGTAAGTAAGTACAAGCATCATATTAATGGTCAAGCTCTACCAACGAACAACCAAAGAAAAGTTTGTGCTTATTTTATCATTGGAAAGTGGAAAGAGAGTTCAGTTGTCAGTGGACTGGGGTGGGGGAATGTAATCACCATATAGTACTACATCTTGGAGCAAGGAGGGATGAGGCAGGAAAATGTGTGTCTTTTTATAGACTTAACCAGTGCAGCCTAAGCATTTGATGAAACCAAGTGGGGTAATCATATTTCAAGTTTCTTTACTCTTAGCATCATTGGAAAATCTTTTTTTTTATTATTATTATTTTATTTATTGATTTTATTTCATTTTCTCACAGCCCCCATAAAAGGCAGAAAGTCCATTAAATTCTTACTTAGATACTTCCCTTGAACCTGGATTTGTGGCCCCCCCAGATTGGGAAACTTTTAAATAGACATGTAGTAAAGAGGGAACCCCGTATCAAAGTCTCGGGGCGGGGGAGACCCCTAGCACTGGCCCTGCTCAGCAATGACCGAATTTGATACCTTACTCACTGACGTTGCTTGTCTGTTTGATACCAGAAAGATCAAGACAGACAGAAAATTGAGGCTCAAAGTACGAAATGAAGGGAATATGAAATTGCCCAAAAGTAGAGTTTATGCTTAATAATTGTAATGCCATCGGAGCCTTGGGAACAGTCAGGAGATTTGGGCCATAGATGGAAACCTGCAAGCATTATTTACCAGCGAGTTTTTATGTTGCAGAAGGCCTGTTTGCAATCAGAAAAGTACTGGATAACTTGGTTTGCGGTATGTAGCTTGATATCCACTGAATATCAAGCTACATATACCGCAACCAAAGTTTAAATGTGCAAAACGAGCTAACAACATCCAATAAGCTGTCCAAAAAGACAACAAATGTTGATGTTTAGTTTAGTTTTTTTAGGGTCGGACTCGGGAGAAGTAACCCTCTAAGTCTAAAATAATTAAATTATATTAATTATTATACGGCAGAAAACCTTGAAGGATAAAAATAGCATACAGAGACCTCAACTTAACGCAGCGTCAAATAAGATAAGAAGATTGTACAATACAATACATATCTGCCAAGTGCACAGGCGGTAGTCAACCTTGACGACAAGAGCCATTTAAAATTTTTATTTTTATTCAATGGATGAAAATGAATCCTTTTTCAAATTTAAAGAAAGTCCCAGCTAGTTTTGAGTTAACCGTGGTAGACCAGAGAAAAGAAATTGATGGGAAGAAAGGAAAAAAATGAAGCTCAAGTCGAAATACCCGCGTTATATAAAAAAAAGAAAAGAATAAAGATCGGGAAAATATACAAGCAAACACACACAAAAAGTGCAACTGAGTCGGCAATTTCTCGACAACGGAGAAAGGAAGAACGAACCGATTAAAAGCCAGCCTCAAACTAAAACACAACACTCACTTCACTTGGCATTAACAGAGACGATGGTTGTAATATTTTTAGAGACATTTTCATTCATACGAAAAAAAAAAAAAAAAATCACTACACACGCACATGTACGCGAGTGAAACAACAGGCACGCGAATGAGGAGCTTCTGCTTACATGGCTCAATTGGTAAACAAGTTGAACGCACGTGTTAAAAGTTCAAAATCTATTTGAAAAGATTAAAAAAAAATTCATTTTAACTTAAAATTAAATTTATTTATGCGATGACTTGATTATGGTAAAGAGCTTATATGGAATTATTACTATTTTTAATTTTTGGACGGCTAATGTTAAAAAAACAAATCCAGGCTTTGGGGTTTATCAGAAATTAAGTGTACTAATTATTAGAGAGTAGACACTGATCGCGAGGCTTATAAATGAAATCGGTAGTAGAGATGGGTAAGCAATGGCAAACACTGCCTCCAAAATTAATGGAACATTCCACGAAGCAACTAGGCAATGGCGAACAGCTTTTCAAAGAAATATAAAAAACGAGATAGGCATTTGGGGTTAAATTGCCCGATACACGGATTAAACAAAAAAAAAAAAAATGTGTTAATGCTCTCGAGATTAAGTTTGTCATCTCCTGCTGTCTGGACACAAGCAGAGTCTTCTTACTTAAACTTACACAAGAAATAAATACTCATCTGAACAATGAACTAAAGTAAACGTTTTACTGACGGTTGCCGAAAGGGGGGGAGTAGGGAAAGAAAATATCGGTATTTAAGAAACTATTTTCATTCATTATTTACTTTTAAAATAAAACTCAAATCATTTTTTTTTTCAAATTATTTTTCATATTACTAAGGCAAGCCATCCAAATAAAAGAATAAAAGTAAGTTAACTAACAGAGGTCTAGTTTGCTATGTAAACTAAAAAAAAAATGCATTGTTAAATTGATCCACAAACGGAAGCCAAACCCAAAAACAATTACAATGTAATTTCTTAAAATGTAAAAAAAATTCTTTTTTAATTTGAAATTCGTAATCTGGAGTTCTTTTTCATGTTGATAAGGACTCCTGATTACGAATCACAAAAAAAAAGTTTTACAATAGAAAACACTTCATAAATTTATTATTTTTATTTTTACTCGACACCACCATTATAAATCTTTACAAAATGTAATTTTTTTTTAATAGATATTCGTGACCAGGTATGAAATCAAGAGTGACTTTTAAAAACTCATTCGGTACAACTCGACTAGTTAAAATAAATTTATTTAAAATATTTATTTTGATTGGAAATATTTTCTTTGACATCTTTCCTTCTTCCAAAGTCGGCGTTATTCTACGTTTCTTCTTCTTCTTTTAAAGTTCGTCCTGGCATCAAATAGATATAGAATAATGCACAGACAGCAAGTACACCTGGACCTACTTTACAGACTTTCCTCTTTGGAAATGACGTGTTGTTAGATCATAAGCAACAAACCTATCGTTTTAGTCGGTAGTTTGAGCTAAGAGACCATAGGATTTGCATATACAGAGTTCGATCCTCACTCGGAACTACAGTGACCCTACACCAGGCTAAGTTAAACTGAGCACATTTTGAAAGATCTTCAAACGCTGAACGGGCGCATGCCACGGATAGATGGTTTGGTTAGCAAGCGTTTTTCGCACGTATTTCAACCAGAGTACTTGAGTTCGATCCTGAATAGTACCAGGTTAAGCAGAGGGCAGTTAAACAAATAGGGAGAAATTGTAAGAAAGGAATTAAATAAGACAAGAAAAAAAAGTGGAAAGCGAAACAATAAAAAAGTGCCAAAAAATTGAAATGTTAATAAAAAGGAATAAATAGCAAAAATAAAGACTGGTTGATTATTTGAACAACGAACGGTAACGAGAATCGGCGGGAGATGAAAAACAGCGGACAAAGGAAAAAGATAGTATGATAGAAAAGAGACGGAAGAGGGTGTAAGCGATACAGTAAAGTCGAACGGAGGTGGGGGACGAAGAAAGGACTAGATGACACGGATAGTGGGAGGAGGAGAAGCAGAAGACCTCGGACTCGTGGTAGAGAGTTGAGGGGGAACGAGAGTATGTGACAAGGGTGACTCATCCAAGGCGACAACACCGAGATTGAACAGACATACGATAGGGAAAGTGGTTGTAGTAGTAATAGTGTGTGTGTGTGTATATATATATATATATATATATGTAAACACACACGCACGCGTATCGATATCAAGTCTTTCTCTATAAACACAGACACGTGCATGCTATATGCCAATTAGAAAGCGGCAGGACACACGCATGAGAAACAACAAATTCTGGGGGTCGGGTGTAGAAAAGTGAAACTATTAGTGAATCACCGAGTACTGACTGTATTATTCAGGGACTCCTTCGATGTAGGCAAGGCTTTCCTTATCTCTATCCACGGACTTTACCTCTACTCCCCTATACCTTCGCTTACTTAATTTTTAGTCTGAGTCATTTTCTGCACTCAGGAAGGAGGTATTTCTGGAGACAGTTGATTAGATGATTGAATAAACCAATACTGAAATTTTACCTAAAAACTGTCTTGTGTGGTTTGTGCATTGGAAATGAGTCAGAAAAGGATTGGCATAGGTCAGGAAGAAAACAAATTAAAATTAAGCTTTCTAACCCCTAATGCAATAGACACCATTCGTGGAGGAAGGATTTTTTTAACAATAAATATAAATGCTTTTATTCATATTGGTCTGAAATTAACTTAGGAAATGTTGATAATGAAAGTTTATGACTCAAAAAAAAAAAAAGAAAAGAAAAAGGCACAATAACATAAAGCTTAAATTAAAAATGGTTGATTAAATTTATTGTGCTAAAAATCTAATAAATAGAAAAATACATTTCAATGTAACTAAGTTACATTGTTTTTAAACAAAAAAAATTCAGAATACAGTTTTTACATCATGAGCTAATAATAGTACATTATTTGGTAGTACCATACAAAAGGGGAACAGCGTGCGCACATACAAATGAAGTGTTTTGAAAACATTTTCTTCTTTTACAATTGTATAGTTTAGAATTAAATATTTTAAATATCCCTATAGGTGCTTCCAAAGAAAAGCGATACCCAAAGTTTTAAAATGCATTTTTCAAAATGAAAAATCTTTCTTAAAGTTTTTATTTTAGTTTAAATTAAATTAAATTTAATATTTCCAATAAGCAAAATACTTTGTTGTATTTCAAGCCGAATTTAAATTGATTGGAATTATGATTTTAAACGTTGAAATTGCTAGAAATCAGCAATGTTAGTGAATCTGTCAACACAAGATTCTTTTGCAAGAAAACCTTTCAAAAATAAAATATACTTTTCTGAAACTTTATTTGAGGAGTATTAGCTGGTTTAAAGTTTAAACTGATTTGAATCAAATATTACTTTTAGTATAAAATATCACAGAAAAGCATTTTTAACACAGAGGGTGTGTTTTTATGATGTGTTGGCAACTCTCTTGATAGAATTATGTTTGGGAATTTTTTCTGCGGAGGACATAACAGTAAAAATTACTTAATGAATATAACAGAGCCTTTTTTTAATATTCTTTTCACTACGCAGTAATCTTAAAAATTTAGGAAAAATATTCTAAGTAATCTAATATTTATTGAATTTTAGGTACTTTGGTTTTATAACTTTATAGTCTTACTTACGAAGATGCCTGTTTAGGAAATGTTAGAAAATTACAAATAATTTTAAATTTACTACAGTTACGACTTATTTTCTGATAATGTGTATGAACATCTGTATTTAAAAAAATCTGCACTTTTATACACACTACATAGAAAAATAAAATAAAGTAAAAAAACAATAATTATTCATTCCACATGCTAATACTTTAAAAGATTTTCACTTACAGGAAAGTTTGAAATGTCAATTTCGTTTCTAAATTGTTAGTTAAAACCTGATTTCTATTCAGTGTAGAATTCGTGAATAAAATAATGTAAGTAATGACTATATTTGTTTAATTTTACGTTTTTCTTTTCGAGTTGCTTAAAGAAGCCACACTGATTGTGAAGTTGCTGAAGATTTAGATAAATTTGAGTACAGTTGCATACAAGAAAAAGAATTGTGTACCAAAATAAAAAAGATTTTTCAGAAAACTTTTTTTTCACTAAGATGAGACTTTTTTTCCATTAATATACAAAAGTGGTGTGGCGCTAAAAACATATCAGCCCCATTAAGAAATTCTTTGCATAAAAAAAATTGAAACTTTTTACAAAAAATTTATTTTCATGATTCTTTCTTGTGTTCAACAATATAGTTAATTGTACATATAAAAATCTATGATGACTTATGAAGAAAATATAAATTGCGAAATGTCTCAAATACTGACATCATTTTTTAATGGTCAAGATTATTAGATATCTGTAGTTAGATATATTTAAATATTGCCGTCACTTTTTGATGGTATGGGTAAACTAGAATTTTAAGATCCAATTGATTGAATAATTGATTCATTTTTACAGCTTATCAACCCTTTGCAGGTTATTTAAAACCAGAAAATATTTTTAGATTGTAAGGATTTTTTTGAGATAATAATAATTTAGTCAGACAAGTCTCATTATTTAACCCATAGTTGGGGAGAGGAGGTGGATTCATGCCTTTCCCAAGGGTATTTGCACATAAGTGAATATAACGAACCAAACTGAAATTGGAAATTGGCTCTCCAATTAACAATTCTAGGCCATTATCCATTACACCATCAGCATATTCAAGCTTACAGCACCTGGTATTCTTAAGCGGTCAGCCATCTAGGTACTGACCAGGTTCAACGATTCTTAACTTCAGTTATCGTATGAGAACAGGTGTTTTAATGTGATATGGCCGTAAGCCATTTATGGAGGCTTCAGAATTTAAGATTCAAGAAACAACATCTAATTTCATACTATAGTATAAACAAGAAAAGTTGTCAAATTTTTAATTCTTTAATTTGGTTTCAAACCATGATTTGTTTGTTTTCATATACATATTTTTTTTTAAACAACTAATTTTTTAAAATCACTTAATTACGGCCTAAACAGAGGTTTGAAACTGAATCAAAGAACTCTAGTAAGAAATATGCAACCTAATTGCAGCAAATGTTGGCACCATGTCATAAGCTAGTCTGGTTGATCATTACTATTAAGTAATAAGCTCAATTCTCACTTGTGGCTCTACTTGGGGCCACACAATTCACTGCCAACTCAAAATGTGCCATGCTCCAGTGTACTGGATGAATTTCCATACCTGATTCAAGATAAGCAATTCATTATAGCAAAATAGAATTCTGATGGTCATTTGACAAGTGATAAAAGCATGAATCTATTTTTTTCTTGCTAGCTATCTTGGAAATTGGTTGAAATAACTCTCCCATGAATTACCTGACTACAAAGTGTATAAGCAAGAACAATAAAGTTAAGCTGTGACACATTTCGTTTAAAGACTACCTCTCCTCTGCACATACTTCATGCATACAGTGTAAAAGGTGAACGTACTTCTACCGGATCTCTTAAAATTCTACCATTTTTGGGAAAGCTAGTTTCATCAACCGTTATATATAACAGGATGCTCAGAAAAGCCTGGAAACTTTTAATCAAATTCCCATCAAGTCTTGGTTGCTGGCCCAAAGCCAAAACTTACTTCAAGTTGGATGATTAAAGATTCTTGAATTTTTCTTTTACAAAAATTTAATTAATTAATTTTAATTGAAAAAGAAAAAAAAAGGCCACTTAACCATGGACAGTGACCTAAATCACACAGCACACCTTTTTTATACATAAGTTACAAAGTCCCCAAAATTCATTTGTCAGAAAAAAAGAGAAAGTTTCCATGAACAAAAATATTTCCCATTTTGTTGCACTATTTTCTACCATCTTTCAAGCAAACTTCATAATTCCATTCCCTAAAAACATTCAAATTCCAGTTGTGTCTGTAATGTTCACTTTCTTATTAATAGCCTTGAGAAAGGCATGAATTCATCTATTTTCCTCACCCTCCCCCAGTTAGAGGTTAAATAGCAGGGTAGAATGGGTTCACTAACCTTAGATGGTAGCTAGTTTAATCTGGCTTCAATCAAGTCTTGGATTTCTCACCATAAAATGAGTCCTGTGCCATATAGAGTGAGTTACTCCCCTACATTGACACCGTGTTGCATTTTGTGAAGTCCATTTAAATAGAACGTTGGTTACAATGTATAAACCATTTAGTCCAAGGGTTCTCAAACCAGTGTATGCAAGAGAAATTCAATTGGTATGTGATCAAATATCTCACACTTTTCATCATCTCACCCTTTTTATGATTAGAAATTCAAACTTCTGTCTTCTTCCATCAGAAAGATCCACTTTCTGCCTCACCCCTCAAGCCCAATCCCAAATGTTCACTGTATTTGACCTTGAGTTCAACAACATGGAACAATGAACATGTTGAAAAGAGCCAAGCACATCCATCTCATTAAATGTTTAACAATGTACTGAATAAAATTATAAACAAATACTACATGTCTATTATTGATTATATGATATCTATACATTACACTATCTTCTCAAAGGGTAGACGAACAGAGTCAGGGAATTATAAAGGTGGAAAAACATTGAGAACCCCTGGACTAATTCTGAGCGAACAACAAATGTCTGAAATTTTTATGCAAATCTACTTCAGAAGAACAATCTCTTATTGAAAGCTAAAATGGTCCTGATCTGTTCCACTTTAATAAAATCAAAAATCCATTGCTCATTCATGACTACAAGAATATGCAAAAAGAAAAACATTTCTTTTGTGGGTAATTGCTCTTAAGTACCTAACAGATGAGGGAGAGAACTTTATTTTTTGTTCTGACTGCACACACACTTTATCAACATACTGTTAACTTTTTTTTTTATCCTTTAAATAATTTCTCGGCACTACTTAAATTGACTGGTCTGGACATAAATTGCCCTTCCCCCTCCGTGGGTGGGAATATCTTTTGCAGATTAGCATTCATTAGACCTTCCTTAAGTTATGGCATTTATCAGAATTTAAAAATATTGAGTTTTCTTTATCATTTATAAGAGGGATTTTACTCATAATATAAATAATGCCAAAACTATGCCATCTTAAAGTGTTAACTGTACTTAGCTTTTTATTTACAAATGTCTAGTATTGGGAAAAGGACAACATCAGTAACATGCAGTTATCAATGGCATAAGCAGAGTTTCAAACTTGACATTTATTAAGACCACTATTTATTGCATATTGAAAAAGAAAAAAATCTCAACCAAATATTAAGATCTCCCTTTTGTAGAATAGATAGATAGTTTGTTTGTTTAACCAGCATATCGACCTTCGTTGGGCCATTTAATGCTGAAAAGGTTTTTTTTTTTTCTCTTTCTCCTTTTTTTTTCAAAAAAGTATAGTTGGTAATATTGTTTTTCAAAAAAGTATAGCTGGTAATAATATTTTTTCAAAAACGTATAGCTGATAATAATATTTTTTCAAAAAGAAATGTACTGGAAAAGACCTGGAAGTTCACTATTTGCTCATAGATGGGACCCCATTAGGTGCTACCACACCGAGTCAGGGTGGACCTTGAACACCAGCAATTAAGAGGTGGTTCCACACTTCCTCAAAACCTCCTGATCAGAGGCAATGCTGTTGGATGCAGTTTAACATCGTACCCAGGACGCCTTTTGTAGAAAGAGAATTGACCTTTTTCTTGTTGAAGTAATGTAGCAGATATCAGTTTGCAAAACAGAACTGGAGAATTTCATCTGAGATTGAGGCTACTCATGTTTACGTCATCCGTAAGATGAATCCACATCCTAGCCCCATCATCTTATTCATTGACAAGATATATCTCATCCCTGACAGGTCATGATGGTTGAGAGTAAAGAGTGCTTAGGTGAGCACTTGGACAAACTCCATAACTACTCAGCTAGGAGCAACAATAAAAGACGGTTACACCCAGTGACAACCCTGATAGCAGTGGGGGGGGGGGTGCAGAGGGTGTGAGACCTACTGGGCATTCAATTGAAGAGTGAAATAAAAATTTACTTTATATTTAATTTGAATAAAGTGTTTATCTCATGTTTCATCTGTTTTTACATATTTAAAATTTCTTCATTGCTCACATTACTCAGTACTAGGCCATATAGGCTCTTCCCCACACTTGAATCTTAGGGACATACAATCAACAAGCATCACAAAATCTCTACACATCACTGTCTGATAGGGGCTAATCATAAACATTCAGACTTTAAGATTAGAGTTGATCACCCTTACTTAAATTTTTCCTTCCTTTCTTTTTAAATGAATGGGCCACAAGTTATGTACATAGGAGAAAACATTGAAAATTTACAGGCTTAGCTTAAAAGAAAAAAGAAGATATATGGAAATATATACTTGACGGACCTACTGCTTGGATAGAGAGAGAGAGTATGTATGTGTATTAATATAAGAGAGTGTGTGCATGTGTAACTATGAATGAACACATGAGAGAGAGAAAGTGTGTGTGGGTGTGTGTAGATGTATGAACGTGCAAGAGTGTTTGCATGTATGAATATGCAAAAGTGTGTTTGTGTGTATGAACATGTGAGAGAGAGTGTGGGAATGAGACAGTTTGCGTGTGAGAACACACAAGAGACAAAGACGGCGTGTGAGAATACATGAGAGACAAAGACGGCGGGTGCTTGTGTGAGAACACACAAAAGACAATGTCAGGATGTGTCTATGAACACACAAGAGACAAAGTGTGTGTGTGCAAGAGAGAAAGAACGTGAAAAAGTGTGTATGGTGTGGGAACACACAAAAAAGACTGTGGGGGATACTAGAGACTGAGGGAATACATGAGACAAAGTCTTAGAACACATGTGCAAGACTGTGTGTGGGAACATGCAAGAGAGAGAGAGAGAGAGAACGGGTAGGAGCAAGATGGGAGAGATAGAGAGTGAGAGGGGGAGAGTGTGAGAACGAGAAGGAGATAGAGTGCTGGAACGAGAGAGAGTGTGTGTGTGAACGAGGAAGAGGGGGAGAACGAGAGAGTGCGAAAACTGGAACGCGAGAGAGAGAGTATTGGTGAGAGAGAGATGCATGAATGAGAGAGAAAGACGGTGCAGGAACCAGAGAGAGAGTGAGAGGGAGAGAGAGTGAGAAAGAGAGAGTGAGAGGGAGAGAGAGTGAGAAAGAGAGAGTGAGAGGGAGAGAGAGGGAGAGTGAGAAAGAGAGAGTGAGAAAGAGAGAGTGAGAAAGAGAGAGTGAGAAAGAGAGAGTGAGAAAGAGAGAGCGAGAAAGAGAGAGCGAGAAAGAGAGAGCGAGAGGTAGCTCAAGAGAGTGCGAGAACTGGAACGCAAGAAAGAGAGAGTACAGGAGAGCAAGAGAGTGTGGGCGAGAGAGAGAGTGCATGAACGAGAGAGAAAGAGTGTGAGAGGGAGAACGAGAGAGTGCAAGAACAGGATGGTGAGAAAGAGAAAGGGAGGGAGGGAGGGAGAGCGCGGGAACGAGAAAGGGAGGGAGGGAGGGAGGGAGGGAGAGCGCGGGAACGAGAAAGGGAGGGAGGGAGGGAGGGAGAGCGCGGGAACGAGAAAGGGAGGGAGGGAGGGAGGGAGAGCGCGGGAACGAGAAAGGGAGGGAGGGAGAGCGCGGGAACGAGAAAGGGAGGGAGGGAGAGCGCGGGAACGAGAAAGGGAGGGAGGGAGGGAGAGCGCGGGAACGAGAAAGGGAGGGAGGGAGGGAGAGCGCGGGAACGAGAAAGGGAGGGAGGGAGGGAGAGCGCGGGAACGAGAAAGGGAGGGAGGGAGGGAGAGCGCGGGAACGAGAAAGGGAGGGAGGGAGGGAGAGCGCGGGAACGAGAAAGGGAGGGAGGGAGGGAGAGCGCGGGAACGAGAAAGGGAGGGAGGGAGGGAGAGCGCGGGAACGAGAAAGGGAGGGAGGGAGGGAGAGCGCGGGAACGAGAAAGGGAGGGAGGGAGGGAGAGCGCGGGAACGAGAAAGGGAGGGAGGGAGGGAGAGCGCGGGAACGAGAAAGGGAGGGAGGGAGGGAGAGCGCGGGAACGAGAAAGGGAGGGAGGGAGGGAGAGCGCGGGAACGAGAAAGGGAGGGAGGGAGGGAGAGCGCGGGAACGAGAAAGGGAGGGAGGGAGGGAGAGCGCGGGAACGAGAAAGGGAGGGAGGGAGGGAGAGCGCGGGAACGAGAAAGGGAGGGAGGGAGGGAGGGAGAGCGCGGGAACGAGGGAGGGAGGGAGGGAGGGAGAGCGCGGGAACGAGAAAGGGAGGGAGGGAGAGCGCGGGAACGAGAAAGGGAGGGAGGGAGAGCGCGGGAACGAGAAAGGGAGGGAGGGAGAGCGCGGGAACGAGAAAGGGAGGGAGGGAGAGCGCGGGAACGAGAAAGGGAGGGAGGGAGAGCGCGGGAACGAGAAAGGGAGGGAGGGAGAGCGCGGGAACGAGAAAGGGAGGGAGGGAGAGCGCGGGAACGAGAAAGGGAGGGAGGGAGAGCGCGGGAACGAGAAAGGGAGGGAGGGAGAGCGCGGGAACGAGAAAGGGAGGGAGGGAGAGCGCGGGAACGAGAAAGGGAGGGAGGGAGAGCGCGGGAACGAGAAAGGGAGGGAGGGAGAGCGCGGGAACGAGAAAGGGAGGGAGGGAGGGAGAGCGCGGGAACGAGAAAGGGAGGGAGGGAGGGAGAGCGCGGGAACGAGAAAGGGAGGGAGGGAGGGAGAGCGCGGGAACGAGAAAGGGAGGGAGGGAGGGAGAGCGCGGGAACGAGAAAGGGAGGGAGAGAGAGCGCGGGAACGAGAAAGGGAGGGAGAGAGAGCGCGGGAACGAGAAAGGGAGGGAGAGAGAGCGCGGGAACGAGAAAGGGAGGGAGAGAGAGCGCGGGAACGAGAAAGGGAGGGAGAGAGAGCGCGGGAACGAGAAAGGGAGGGAGAGAGAGCGCGGGAACGAGAAAGGGAGGGAGGGAGGTAGAGAGAGCGTGGGAACGAGAAAGTGAGGGAGGGAGAGAGAGCGCGGGAACAAGAGAGCATGCAAATTAGAGAATGAGAGAATGTGGAAACAAGTGATTAAGAGAAAGAGAGAGTGTTTGGGAACACGTGAGCAAGAGATGGAGAGTAGGACAATAATATTTGTGGTTGGCTGTTTGGACATTGTCTTCAAATGGAAATGATCTAGCAATAAACAATGAAAACCATAAATTCTACTGGTTGAGCCGGAAATTACCACCTCATCATCCCATTACTTCAATTATGAAACAAAGCATTAAAACTTAATGATACATCTTGCACATCAACAAGCCACAATTGAAAACTCCTGCACCAATGAATACAATATCTCAACAGAATTAGTCTTTTTTTTTAATATGAATTTGAATCAAGAAGGATTTCTTTAAAAAGAAAAAAAACAAAAACAAATAAAAAATACAAGAAGAGTAATATTAAACATTAGTTTACAGTTCATGCATCACCTGTTTTTAAACAAATAAAATAAAATTTCCGGAAATGTAATTTTCTAATAGAACTCAAAATTGTGCATATGTGTAAACTTTCACATAAGAATTATGCTGTTAGACATTTTACAATACATGCAAATTATTTTTTTAAAGTTTTGTACAAATTTTATTTTTAAAAAATATATATGTGTGTGTGTGTGTGTGTGTGTGTGTGTGTGAAGCTCCAAAAATACAATATATATTAATAATAAATATTTATTTTACTTCACTGGTAACATAACTCAATGTAGGATATCAACCTTTAGAACTCTGTAGGTGACTATTTTCACCAAGCAAAATGTTAGTCTTGCCCAAGCCCGGGGCTGTAGAGTTGGAGCACAAAACCTCCAACTCTTCTTTTTTTTTCTCTTTTTGGCACCTCTGACAACTTTTTAAGTAATTAAGAGATTATGGCCTTCAAATCTCATAGAGCCTAAGCATATGCTCCTAACTTGAGTAGGCATATATCATTATAACTGGTTTATATCAAAGAATAAAGTTATTGTGGCTTTTATATCATACCTATTCATATATTTTTTTTAACAGAATTAGAGGCAAAATCTTTGAAAGGATATAGAAAAACTAACAATAAAAATCAAAATGCTATAATGTAAGACTTATATATATATATATATATATATATATATATATATATATATATATATATATATCTTTGCAAATAAGGAATAAGTACAGAACAAAAATAAAACTACTTTATAACACAAGTTGAAATATAATCTTTTACTGGATGTGAAAGACATAACAAAAATACAAATTCTATAATGTAAGATTAGTTTTGCAAATACAAAATAACTACAAAAAAATAAAATGACTTGTTTTTTAAAGTCATTTTATTTTTCTTTAAAGAAAATAGAAAATATATGGTAGAAAAAAATAATAAAAATAAAAATTCAGTAATGTAAGACTTTTTACATAAAGTACAAATTCAACTGGAGTTGGAGTCAGTATAGTTTTATAGACTCCGACTGAATGTGACCCTGAATTGCTCCTGACTCCACAGCCCTGGTCCTGTCAATGCAAGTTGAATTTGAATTTCTTAGTTGTGTAGTCATATCCTTCTATGGCAACACCTAAAACAAATTGAGAGCCAGTTGTTCAACTGACTGTACAAATTATTTAGAATCTCACCTCGATGTTAATAGGGGGTCAAGTTCTCCACCCCTCCCTATTGAGGGTACTGCTGCTTTTAAACCATATAATAACCATCTATTCTCCAGTTGAGCACCATCACCCGAGGAGGCACATACAGTGTTGAAACATGATTGCATTTATGTAGCAGTTTATAACATGTTTTTGTTATAATTGTTAATAAATATTGTATATAAGAAAGAGATACATAATTTTTTATATACCAAAATAATGTTAGGGAACTCAATGACAAATTGAAAAAAACCTTTTGTTTAACGTGTTTCATTTGCATATCAGAGTTTAAAGCTGGAGAGGTATTCATTCATGTTTAATGTGCCTTGAACAAGTAGACCTGCCGGAGCCTATCCCTCTACAGGTCAAATCACTGCCAATGTCACTTTGGTCACAGACTTGTGGCCTTTGATTCCATCAGAGGAATCTTCCACCCTGGCTGCTGACTTCAGTTTAGGAAATCCTCTACCCAGTGATGAATTGTCATCCCCACGTTGTATATACAGCTATGCAGCCTAGTCTATACCATTGTGGTAGATGGTCATTGACTTGACAATATACATTTTTTAAATGTTAATGATAATCTTGTTTTAAATTTATATTTTATTTTGGAACTCCTATTTCTAACGTTTTATAATATTTTGGTATCTCAGAACTAAACAGAAGATTAAACTATTTTGTTGCCTTCAGTCTATGACATGCTTTTGAGCAGAGCTGTAGCATTTGTCTAAAATTAATACTGCCATTAATTTTCAAAATAAATCATAAAGCTTCATTTTCAGTTTTTCCAAAACATTAGTTTCAAAAACATCTTTATAAGTTTTATATGCAGAAAAAGTTGACAGGTCTCATTCCTGAAAATAATTCTGAACAAAAAGAAAAAATGTGTCTTTAAAATTAAAACAAAAATATTTATAGTAGATTTTATGAGAAGAAATATAGTAGCAGCAATCTTTAAAACTTAATTTACTCCCTACATCCAGCAGAAAGGCCTCTGATCAGGAGATTGGAGGTTTTGAGGAGTATGGAACCACATGTTAATTGCTGTTGTTCCCAGTTCCACCCTGAGCCAGGGTGGTAGCACCTGTTAGGGTTCCAGCTATGTAGTAAAAAATTCCAGCAATACATTTTTATATAGAAAAAGTTACCAACAATATATAATTATAGCAGAATTACCAACAATAATACCAAAATGACTAACACTACATTTTATCTGTAGTTGAAGCCATAAAACTATATTCAAAATATTCAGATTTTAGCATTAAATAACCTAGAGAGGTTGATATGCCACTAAACAAAAAAAAAAAAGATTAAAATAAGTAATTTACTCCACCCCCAATTTAATGCATCTTTTATTTTATGTTGCCCTGTTTGATTAACATGAATAATTTCTGCCATTAAAGCTTCTTGATGAACAAGGTTTCAGTTGTTCATGAATGACAACTAGCAAGGGCTAGAGTATAGTTTTGTCAAAACAATGTATTAACAACAACTATACAAAGAAAAAAAAACATGCACACACTTCAAAAAGTCTTACAACTCTTTCCAGAGACAATACTTCTTTTCTCTTGGACATTGTTTTTAACATCTTTCATCTTATAAAAAAAATATACTAAAATTAAATAGCAAGAAGAAAGGACTAACCAGCAATTGTAAGAAGATAGAATATATGGTTGTCATCAAGATGTGATCTACAATTTGGAGATGTCAAAATCAAACAAGTACAGAAATTTAACTACCTGGGAAGTTTTTTAACACATGACAGCAAATGTGACACCGAAATCCAAATAGGAATACCAAAAGATGCCTTCCAGAAACTAAACAAGGTATTAAGAAACAGAAAAATTACATTAGAAACAAATAAAAGAGTGCTGAACTATTATGTCATATGGTAGCAAATGCTAGACAATTTCTTCACAGATAAAGAGAAAACTCGAGGCAACAGAAATGTGGTTCTACAAATGCATTCTGAGAATAGCATGGATAAAGCAACAAGAAAATTTTAAGGAAAATGGAAAACAAAATCAAAAAGAAATAATTAAAATTTCTGGAACATGTTATGAGGAAAGAGGGCTTGGATAATTTGATACTCACAAGACATATCAAAAGCCAGAGGAAAACAGTGAGTAACCTACCTAATAAGAGAGTAAATAGATGGCAAACAGGGAGTGAGAGAGATAGTAAAAAGGCAAACAGGGAGTGAGAGAGATAGTAAAAAGGCAAACAGGGAGTGAGAGAGATAGCAAAAAGGCAAACAGGGAGTGAGAGAGATAGTAAAAAGGCAAACAGGGAGTGAGAGAGATAGCAAAAAGGCAAACAGGGAGCGAGAGAGATAGCAAAAAGACACGGTGCTAAGAAGAGCTACAAGGGATAAGTTGGGTGGAGCCATCATTGCCCAGGTCTTGAATGGGCACAGAAGATAGAAGTCAATTCTATAGAACTGGGAAAACCATGAAAATGACAAAGTAGAAGGGATTATATGTAACTATTCATAAGTATGAGAAGAACTATATCTACAGATTGAATCCAACCTAATCAGCAATCTCTGAGATACTTCAATGGAATGAAAGCAGATCACCAAAGTTCAGTTTTCATAGTCAAAACAACATTTAAAAAAAAAAATTTTCTTTTTAAAAAAAAAAAAAAAAAATCTTCATCTTGGTTGTTTGGATTGCCAAAATCCTCATCTTGGTTGTTTGGATTGCCAAAATCCTCATCTTGGTTGTTTGGATGACATGTGTTCGTCAAAAAGAGATAGGAGGTTTAAATCTGCAAAATGAACACCCTAATTGTCCTAGAAAATATTTGACTTGATAAGTGTTTACTTTATATAGTAGTTTCATGACCACGAGTTCAATCCCTGGAGTGGGTAGTGAAAAGTCATATGCTTATATCTACCCTGTTACATTTCCTCATTGTCAATAGCTAAAAATTGGTTTCAAACAAATGAAGCCTCTAGGTCTTAGAGAGGACCAGTTTTCTTCAAACTTTGTAGACTGGCACAACAGAATCAGAAAAGAACTGTACCAAATAACAGAAACCATATCACTTGAGGACTTTCAACAAGGGTAGTACATATAACATGAATAGAAAATAATGACATAATCAAGATATCGACATTCCACACTATTTCAAACAAAAGGTTAGGAAGGAAACCTACATCAATATTGGAAAGAGTGATAACAGCTAAAGTTGTTAAAAAAATCTAACAATTGAAAAGAAGAAATAGAAGAAAGATGAAAGAGAAAAATAGTGAAAATTTACTAGAATCATGAATACAAATCCCTACCATGTAACCCAATAATATATGAGCCTGAAGTTCAGCAGAGTCAGTATCCATTATATTTGATGATTTCAATATCAAATGTGTGTAACAATGATAATTTTATTATTAGCAGTAAAAGAAGTTCACGGTTGACGGAGTCTCTCTAATAAAGCCATCAGCATTGGAAAAGATTAAGGAACCCACAGGCAGAGAAGAGAGCTGGAAATTGTCCTTTGATATTAATAACAAAAGGGATTGTTTCGCTCCAAACTCAAATCTAACCAACCCACCCCACCCCATTGACGACGTTTGACAGCATTCTGATGTACTAGAAAGAAGTAATAAAAAAAGGGTGAAAACTTATATAAACAAAGAAAATTTTAAAACTCTCTACATAATCTATTTTATAGTAAAGAAGAGTTCCCACCTTAAAAATATAATATCAATAAAAAATATCTTCAGGGTCATCGA